>OX461812.1:27044416-27381840 GCA_949802685.1 Dicyrtomina minuta | reverse complement strand
TGAAATGGCACAAACTAGGCTACATAAAAAAAAATAAATTTGGAAATTTCAAAAATAATTGACATACATCTTTTGACATGAAAAGGAAGCTTTTTCTCGTTTAACTAATGTTAAAGTTGAAAATTCAAAAATTATTTTCGCGCCAATTTTGTACACATATTTTGAAATAATTTTATCTACGTTATCTTGAGGTGATATATTGCTACAAAAAAAATATATCAAAAATTTTCACTAAAGTTAGTATCCCCATAGACTTTCCACTGCTGAGCGACGTAGGGGCCAACGGACACAGTGTGCGCAGTACATAAGAATTCTGATCTTTCGAGAATGGGTCGCATAAGTTCAATCCCAGGTACTTGTACAAAGCAATTAACCCTTTCTCTCACCGTCAGGCCAATCTCCTAGCTTTACTTTTGATTTTTTTTTTGAGAGAGACCCGAACCTACTAGAAAAAAAATCAAACACCTCTTTTACAGTAATTTTTAGTGGATTATTTTTTAAATAATTTAATAAGCTTCTAGTTTACATACTACAAAAAGTTACAGAATCGGAATCTCCTGTAAGCACATACTCATATGAAAAATACGACTGGCTTTAATGCTCTATGAAAAATTATATTGCTTCTCTCTAGTAGAGTAAATTACTATAATGTGTATTCAATCTAAGGGAGAAGAGAGCAAAAATGAATTCTGAATTGACCTGGGAGGTGAGCCTCCAGCTGGGATTGAATCCCAACCGCTGATTGTTTCAAAGTAACAGGTAGTATTGAGCTAACAGGCCGTTGTTGATTGCAGGTGGATACAATTTTGTCTTGTAGTATTCCAGTTTTCAAAAGCGTCAACTTGTCGTAGTTGCAGAAATTCTCTCTGCATGTCTCCATAATGTAAATATAGTGAAAGCAGTCTACGTTCACTCGTTCCAATAATTTTGAAGTGAGTTATGTAAGGCCAATTACATAACTTTTGTATTTGCAAGAACCATTTTTGCCTATGTATATCCAAAGGTAAGCTCAGGTTTGTACCTCATGATTGATTAGAGCGTACACATAGTGTATGCAGCTGTGTAGAACATGCAGTAGAATTCATACAAAATCAATGCAGAAATTCCATGTGAAAATGTACTCTGTTGATATGTTTATTGAATGACGCGTATATAGATTAAATACGAAGCAGAATTATATTCTCACATAATTCAAGCTCGGCATGTTAGCTCAGTACTACAAGCTCAGTTTAATTCCATTAAACGCCCGAATTCTATCCCACAAATGGGCAACCCTCCCAGGCCACCAGAGTTCATTTTTGCAGTTTATTTTTGCATCTTAAGTACGTCTTGGCTTGGGAGAGTTCAGCATTTAAATGTATGAACGTTAGCCGTGGCACCGTGATGATACCTGTAACAGGATTGGGGAATTTCAATTTTTGTTCCGGGTTTTCAAATAGCAAATCTGATATTCAAATTTATTTGGTAACAGGTTAATAATTAATAGACAAGATACTGTAGTAGCATATACAAGTGTTAACGCCATTATTTGCTATTTTCTTCAGTAAGATGCAATTGATGCCACCCACCTTTTGAAAGCCCTACTGATTTTTCGACTGGGCTCTAATTAATTCTTTTTCTACAAAAAAGTATTATTTTCACGTGGAATTAAAACCTTCAAAAATCAACTCATCAAACGCCAACGTCAACACTAAAAATTTTGCAGTATACTTTTCATTTATTTAGATTCTTTTAAATAATAATTTCTCTCGAGTTATTTGTGGTAGCATTTTAATTATATTGAGTAAGGAAAGATATATAACAGATATTAAACGGTTATTTAGTATTTTACTAGATACTTATTTACCACGAAAAATTTTGCAAAAAGAAAGCATTGAGATTGGCCTGAGAGAAACGGTTAATGGCTTCGTCCAAGTGCCCAGGATTGAACTAGTGCCACCGTGTCTCAGAAAATTGAAACTGTTTATGTACTGCGCTAACAGGCCTTGCTTGAAAATAGTGTGAAAATAATTCTGTTTCTCTTTTGATTCAAAATCAATGAAAGCTTCGTATGCGATCGACTTGCTATTCTGACAACGCATATTACGTCATCCATTAATGCAAATTACATGAATGCAAAGGTTACGTCATACGATTAAATGGAAACGTTTCCTTGTCGTTATTTTATCAAAGAAACATCAAGTCTATTCATGTGTATGCATCAAGTTTGCTACCTACAGTCTAAAGTATACATACTTTTGAAATGTGTTCTTAAATGAAGCGAATAAGCAATAAGCTGCGCTATATACTTCGTCGCATATCGCCGCAAGTATATAGAACAGCAGCCGTGGATCCAGAAGGGGGGCTTTAGGTTGAAGAAATTTTGCTAACATTGTGGAGATATGGATGAACATTTTCCGAGATGGCCGCTTAACATGGTTAATCCCCTAAGTGGCCCCTGCCCCACAGATAATTTCTGGATCCGCCACTGCAGAACATATAGCTTTCCTTAACAAGCGCAATTTTCAAATGTATAGTAAGTCAGACACTGGGATAAGAATTCAGTCCAAAGTTGTAAAACGAATGCAAAAACGAAATGCACTAGGCTTATTTTACGAATCCACGGGAACTTGTGGCAGACAGCGCTCAGACTCTAAAAGTATCATTATTTTTGGGATCATCTCAAGCTCGGCCTGTTAGCTCAGTACTATAAGAATTCTGGTCTTTTCGAAAATGGGTGGCTTAAGTTCAATCCCAGGCACTTGCAAGAAGCAATTAACCCTTTCTCTCAGGCCAACCTCAAAGCTTTAATTTTGCAATTTTTTTGGAGAGATATGAAATTATTATAAAAGGATATCGAGCACCTCTTTCTTTAGTATACCTTTGTAATTTAGTGATTTATTCTTTCATAATTTAATAAAAATCTAGCTTTTATTTAAAAACTTACAGAATCTGAAACTATTTTACTCAACGTACACATCACCAGTGAAGAAAACAAATGATCTATATCCAATTTCACGTTGTAACAATACTACTCATACCCATTCCCAACACGTTCAAAATTACCCATTTCCAGAAAAAACATCTTACTTGGGTATAATTTGTAGTTTTTCATCATCACTTATTTAACCCTTAATGTATTTTATTATATTGTTCATTTTACTTTTTTAAATTTAATTTTTAATTTATTTTGTTACTTTGTCTGTTAGGCAAGTACAACTGTCTACCAGTGTAAATATTGGGCTTACGTTCTGCCTCATACAATAATACAAAATATTATTTTTGGATACGGGTTGTTTTGATTCTTTACCAGCAATATGATGAGAAAATCGAGGGTTTGCGAGAGTATCTAAAGTAATTACAGCGTTAAAAAGCTTTTTTCCTCTCTCTACTGGCTCACGTTGCCATATACCGTCTGTGAAGAACCAAAATGACCCATTTTCATTTTTAGCTAAAGGCAATATGTACTATCTACAAAAATATTGAAATGTATCTTGAAAGCATTTAAATAGACCATTTTGCACTTTTCAAAAATCTGTAAATAGAACATTTATTTCAAAAATATGTAGGTAAATAGAATACACATTTAAAAAACATTTAAACAGAACAATTTGCACTTTCCAAAAACTCCCAATTGACAATTTACGCAAGTTTCTCATTTTGTTTTTATGGCATAGCTCATTTTGATTCGGGCTTAAACTGGAAATGGGTCATTTTGGTTCTTCACAGATCATATGCATGTGCATTACTCATCAGTCTAAAGCAAAATAGAGCAAAAATGAATTTTGAATTGACCTGTGAGGCGAGCTGGGATTGAATCCCAGCCGCTGGTTGTTTGAAAGTAACAAGTAGGATTGTGCTAACAGGCCGCTGTTGATTACAGGTGAAGAATAGTTTGTATTGTACCATCCCAGTCCCTGCCTTCATGAGCATCTACGCATTGTAGCCCCGATGCTTTCTGCCTGACGTACATACGGTGAAAGCAGTTTGCGTCCACTTATTTCAACCAGTTCTAGTGTGTTATGTACTTCCAATAAAATTAAATTGCAATGTAGACTTTTATTACTTGATTACATGATGAAATGATCCAGAATCTAGATGACTTTCCCTATAAGCAAACAGAAATATTGGAATAGTTACCTTTATCTGTACACATTTACAATACATCATACATTCATTCTCTCGGTCCCGCGGAGTCCCTTATATTCGGATTTGTCTGTGATTGCGAAATTATTTAAACGCGGCAATGCAACGGTGCTGAATTTTCATGCTACAAAAAAGATATTAGCGGTATTCATGATTCCACTTTATCAATTTTTGACGCTAAATAGTTTTTGCTTGTTATCAGCAATGTTAGCTGATTTCTGTTTGTTCCTTTTAAGCTTAAGGAAATCAACGATAGGCGATAGCGAACATGAATTTCAAGCGTCGCAACAGAAAACAGACACATCTGCCGATCAACCCTGCCAAAAACCGTTACTTTTTTTGAAAATTTTGCCTAAATACTGTTGTATGGGCCGCAGGCCTAAAAAAATATCTCTTCCGTAGTTTTTGAAGGGCTTCAAAATGATGTATCATTTATTAAAATCGGTCAATTTTTAAAAGAATTATTTCAGTTTTTTAAAAGTACATTTAAAAACTAATCACGATCGGGCTAGCAACAAGAAGTTAAACATGTTCTCCTATTCATTTTTGTCTGAATGGTAATCGTTTAGGTACCTCCATTTAGTGACATGTCGAAATTTTGGTTGTAAGATTTGCCAGGAAATTCAAACAAATGTACTTTTCAAAAACTGAAATTCGCCTTAAGGCATTTTTGCTTGAAGCATGTTGTATTAAGATATACAAGTCTGCATTGAAATCGCCAAAACTAACTGTTTAACGGCTGCCTCCCCTTAATTTACAGGTTTTAAACTGACTGTTAAGATTTGCCGTCAAATTGAAACTGCCTAACTTTACTGTTAGAGCTGCCATTAAACTGTTTTATACCTGTATAAGTTCGTTACTCTTTGGTGTTATGTGATGGGTGCATGATCGACTTATATTCATGAAGCATCGAACTCCCAATCGGATTGTGCTAATTTTTTCTGGATTGTTTTTTCGTTGGGTAATATAAATCACAACCGATTGTTTTTGTGAAAATTTTATCCGAGTTATCCGAGTTTATCCGAGTTAATGTTTTGAAATTCTACGCCTTCAACCGAAAGGGCACAAGTTTAATTGAGTTATTTTAATACACAATGTTTGGAAGTGATTCCTAAACAAAGCTTAATTGAATCGTGACCTTTACGCTACCTAATATTTTGCTAATCGGTAGCGCGTGCAGTGTATATTCGAATACAAAACAGTTAGTATAAACTAACTCAAACCATTATGTGCTGGAACGCTTGTTAAAACTACGGGCCGCCCCCCCCTCTTCCTTTCCTTAACTTTGATTACGTAATATATGGCCTAAGCCCAAGTGGGACTGACTGGGACTGATAGTCAAAGACTTTCAAAGACTAAGGACTGACTGGGACTGACGGGATGCGGGCTGGGGACTGACTGGACTGACTGAATCAAAAAATCGAAAGACTTTTTGGGACTGGGACTGATAAAACTGGGACTTGTACAACATTATTTAAGCTCGGTTATGTAGTATTGTACCCCATACTTGCATGGAGATTATGTATATATATAACGCAATTCTCTAGTGTGGAAAATGTGGAGTAGACATTAGAATTCATACAAAATGAATACAGGTATTCCATATTAATATGTACTCGGTATATGTCTCGTGTATATGATAGGGATCGTTTATACATGACGTCAAGGGTAGGGTCTACTTGAATGTTGATGACATCCCATGTTAAGGTTAGCCATTTGCGCAATGGGAAAGCTAAGGACAGGGGGGGGGGGGGTCATAGGGTCCTAAAATTTGGGATTTTTCGATGACGTCATTTATGGACAAACTCATATGCGTTTAGAATAAAGGCTAAACAGAATGATATTCAAGCTCGGTCTGTTAGCTCAGTACTATTGTTAAGGGTGGCGATTAGCCACGACATCGAATATTCATGATGAAGGAAATGATTAACAATGAAGGCATGTGAATGTCGAAACACTAGTAATTAATAACAGAATGTACGAATGTTTAACTAATACAAATTATGAAATGTAGGGATGTTTGATCATTCCAAAAGTCCAAGTTTGACCAAGAGTTGTAAACTTGAGATCACTCTCAAACTGCCTCCCGATCACGGAGCAACAAACCATTCATTCAACTATCCACTAGTACAAATCCAAATAAATTCTAGTCACTTTATTTGTTACCTACACCAACTGTGCTCAAGTCCTTTGTCATTACGCATTACATTCCATACAGACATACTTACCGTAAACCTCCAAATATAACATGGTGGCTTGATCCAGAGTTTAAGGCCGATTTTAACGAAACTGATCCACCCTAGGGTAGAAGAGGTGACCTGACCGTATTAGCACTGGTAAAAGATTTTATTTTTTAATTTTTTGTGAGATAATTTAATATTTCAAAAGGGACAAGCAGGTGACACCAGTGTTGTATCATACGGTAGAAAAGTATAAGAAATGGAATTTTACGCTTCATCAGTTCTTGGTAGTAAATAGTAGTTGCAAATTTTCCAATACCTTTTTGTCTCGTGTACACATTTGTCCTAACCTTGCTTTGCAGTAGTAAAAATTTGCTGAAATTAACTTTACAAAGTAAATAAGAACTGATCGACAGGGACGAGCAGGGTGTGAGATAAACAGTTTAAGACGTGTGAATATTTGGGCGGATTATTGAAGAATGGAGGAAGCTCTCGTGAGACGGGCGAGTAAAGGCTGGTTTGGGAGTCATGGATCCATTACTGAGCGCATTAAAAGGTACTGTAAAAATATTTAAATTGGTATATCTTGTTTCATTCCTTTATATACGAAAGAAATATTTATTTTTGAACAGACAAAATAATAATATACCAGCGAGTTCAGTATAGGGTAAATACAAAGTCTCATGAGCATATGCAGAGCATATTTACGGCCAATTAGTTGAAAGCGATCTACAATAAAATACGGGAGGTAATGAAGTTGTTAAATTTTGTTTCTTCAAAGTAGAGACAGGAAATCGATCTATTAGCATATCAAAGCAGTAAAAATAGAAATTATGCTATCCAAGTTAAAACCAAGATTCGATTTAATTTTTTTTTTCTCTCAAAGACATGATTAAAAATTGTCAGTAAGCAAGAAGCAGAGTTTGAAAATCCTCAGTATTACTATCTAAAGTTGAAGTAGATGCGCAGATTAGTAGCAGGATCATATTTGGAATTATAAGGTAATTTAATTCTATATGGCTACAAAAATCTTGAGCTTGGACATAAAGCTCTACAGACGTCTAATGGATTGAGCTCATAGGTAGTTGGTAAATCTACCTAAGTAATTAATTCAAGCGAGAAGGCTTATAGTAGCTAATCAAGAATTGCTACTCAATTAATTACAAACTGAAGGCACCGATAGTGCACATTGGAATAAAAGTACTAATTTTTTTTAGTACAAGGTGATAACCTTCAGTTCAGGGATTACAAGGGATAATCGCCTTTCACTAACGGAACTGTGATAAAGCAAGTACCTTAAGGTAAAGGTGCAGTACCAACAATAGGTACGACCCTAAGGAAGACCCAGAAAATATAATAATTTTTTTTTATTAATTTTTAACATACATAGCAGAGGCATTTTTGAATTATTAGTAAGATAATTTCATATCAAGGGTCAAGGGGTCAAGGGTATACTACAGAGGTAGTTGAATTTTCATATTTGCAGCAAAAACATATTTTAAAATTATGGGTAAAATATGTTGCTACAACTTTATGGATATACTGTTAGGTATAGGTAAACTGGCATATAGGTAGTAGGAACATACTGTGGAGATACGAAGAGAATAATACGTCAAAAATTTCCCAAAAAGTAAATAGTTAAAAGATTGGACATAATAAAGAGGCACTCAGCACTCAGTAAAAGTTAAAGTGGGTATCTTTATAAGATAGGAAATATGGTTTTAATTATTTGGGGAATTATTATTTTCACAATACATAGCAGTGAGATATGGGACCAGTTGACTATATAGTATAGGGAAGGCAAAACGAATTTGAAATTGACAAACTTTTGATTACATCTATACACCACGTATACCAGACAGTTTCGCATAGGCAAGAGCCTTAAGCTGTTTTTTTCAAGTGTAGGAAATCTGCAGGTTTGTTACCTTGAATCAGGGGTGGGATGATTACCTGTGGAAATTGTAAATAATGATTTTATTGTGTTTGAAAAAAGGTTACGTCATATCCCCACAGAACTAACTACAGGCCGTTTTTGGAAGAAAATCCAAAAAGAAGGAAAAGGGCTAGTAGGTCTGTAGAAACCAAGTAAGTATCATTTGGTGATTCATAAAGTAAGTATTATTTGGTGACTCATAAAAAAGGTATCATTTCAGAATCCATATCATAGAATAGCGACATATATTTAGGCATAGATAGAAAGTAAATTCTATAGCAAAAGCAAGGAAGTAGGCCACATAAAAATTACGCAAGGCAAAGTTACAATGTAGGCCATATAAAATTACGCAAGGAAGAAAAATGGTAATTTTAAATAAATAGGGAAGCATGGAAAATGTCAGTGATATGTAGAGTATAGATAGCAAAATTCATACGAAGCAGAGATGATTAAAAACAATTTAGAATTACAAAGAAGGACATAATAGTAGACAAACATGCATAACAGAGTATGAAAAAATGTTTCATAAATAGATAGATAGCAATTGTCAAAAATATTTAGGGCACATAGATAGCACAATTCAAAGGAGTCAACAACAAGTACGACAGCTTAAAGTTTAGGTAATGTAAATTCCATCGGCATAAAAATTAATAATGAACAGAGTAAACAATTAAGTTTGGAGTGTAGAAATGACAAGGTTAGAAGGGATTACTATGTGCTAGAATGATAGAGGAAGTAGAAACATAAACAAATTATACGAATTGTTTTCAAGAAGATTGCAATGAATTTAGATTAAACAAGAAATCATAGCATAGCCAAGAATGCCTTTTAGCCTGTACTAAATAAAAATATAAAAAGGGAAATGTGAGGCAATTCACTGTGTAAGCAAGGGAACTGCAAAAGGTACATATAAAAAGGAAGTCATGATATACAGATGTGTGGATGGAAAAATCAGTTGGATTCAGGGGCATAATAATGTTAAAAATTGTCATAGGCAAAGCACGAGCTAAGGGTACGAACTTAACGGGGAATGTTTTCACTTAAAATATATACGGCTCAGAAAAGAAAGCATAACATAGGCCAGAGATGACAGAAATTTTTTACGGCCCTGACAGAGTTGGTTTAGTAGCACACCACTATTAAGTTAGAAAATCAAAAGAGATATTATTTAGTATATAGGCACTAAATGTACCACAAAGCAAAAATAATAGTCGCATATATAAGCAAGAGAATCCTAGCATATACCATGGGGAGAACTCAAGGAGAGGAATGCAATTAAGCAATAAGACGTTCGAAGCAATAAAATTCATGAAAACAATGACAAAGCGGGTTTTGCAATTTAAACAAATTGCTGTAAAAATTAATCATCATGTATAGAGCAAACGTAAACAAAATTGCGAAATCAATCGTTGAGGCTGACGGAATTATAGAGCACTATGGGTAATAAACACTACAAAATTAGTGTAAGGTTGGCAAAATGTCAGGGCAGGGAATTCAAACTATGGGAACTGTAATATATGTAAATACAAGCACACAGAATATAATAGTATAATAACATAATATTATAGCATATTATTATATTAATTATAGCAGAGATCAAATATAATTAAACTAAAATTTTAAAATCGAGTATATTTACATGATATGGTAACGTCAAGCATACGACAAAGTATACAGTTTCAAAGAGCCAAAGCAGTAATTCCCATGCTCCATAGGCATATTTAAGTAATTAATACGATACAGTATAAGAAAGCAGGCGATACAAATCTACACGAGTAATGATGACTAGGTAAAGGGCAAAAGTATGGAGTAAGCAAATAAAGTACTTACAGTCTAGTGGTATACTGCAAGTTATTAATTACTCATGGTAAAAATCCAGAAGGATAAAAATGGTTATAGTAAAAATGGTAAAAGTCAAAACAAAATTTCAGATAGAGAACCGAGAGTTACTTCTATACACTGTTAAGCGCTGAGAGGATAATCAGTCTCCAAGAATATTAAAATTGTTTAAGAATTATCTTTTTTTAATAGTAGATACAAGTAATTTAAAGTCATTAAAACTTGGAAAGTACAATTATTGCAAAAGACAAAATGGAGTACAGAAATGAAGTAAAATCATATGTTCAGGTTAGAAGTGTAACGAGAAGTGTAAGAAAAAATCCATTTACGAAAAGAGACTTGACAGAGCTACCACCGATACCGACGAGAATAAGAGTTTTTTCTAAAACACCGTATCCAATTACCCTAGTTAAGGATGGGCGAGTAGATGTGGGAGTTTACATCAAATGGACAGATACAAAAAAAGGATACGAATATGGATTTCACCCAAAAACAGCAATTAACTTTGTGATTGACCGGAAAACACAAGAGGAATGGAAAGAAACATTAGGGGATAAATTCCAACTACGATATGATAATGCAAAAAGGTATGTGCAACGGTTGGGAGAAGGTTCAGTTACTCCATTACACTATACGCAGAGTGTTAGTCAAGGGACTCAGACGGAGTGCGAAAAGGGGCACGAAAATTTGCAAGTATGGGATACTGATTGTAAACAGGCAGGTATTGTGGGAATACCAGGTATGAAAAATTATTCTTGTTAAAATAAATCTGTAATTAAGTCCAAGGTGGCAGCATTAAATTTTTTAGTCTTACAAAATAAGACAAGGAAAAGCTGCAGGTGGTTTATACTTTTAGAATTAAAATTACAGGGATAAGACACGATAAGTAGGCTTGGAAAACGTTATGAATTAATATTAAAAATCAAAATAAAATATTACTTAATTTAGACAGAAGTAAAAGTCTAAGGGAGAGCTATGTACACTTCCTGAGCACGCAGAGTATTAGTGCTTGACGATACTGATTCCGACAACAGAAAGGCAAAAATTAATTCTTTTCTCCAACACAAACACAGCTATTGAAGAATGGAGAGGATCCGTTCACGAGAAGGACATAGTTTCTTTGGATATAATACCTGGAGCTGAGACGACAACAGTAGAAGCTACGATCCCCAACGTGCATGCAGAGTCGGAGAAGCAGTGAAAATCCCCAATCCCCAAAAAACAAAATCGAAGTAAAAAGACATCGAAGTAAAGAAGACATCGAAGTAAAGAAGACATCGAAGTAAAGAACACATCGAAGTAAAAAGACATCGAAGTAAAGAAGACATCGAAGTAAACAAGATATCGAAGCAAAGGAGACATCAAAGTACAGAGGACACCGATGATTGTAAGAATATTCATTTGGGGAAGTTTTGTAAATTAAAGTAATTTTTTTATATAATCAAGAGGCATAAGCAATAATATGTTTTATTGTAAAGTAATTTTAAAAATTAAGAGGCAGAAACAATAATATGTTTTATTGTAAAGTAATTTTAAAAAAATTAAGAGGCAGAAACAATAATATGTTTCATTGTAAAGTAATTTCAAAAATTAAGAGGCAGAAACAATAATATGTTTTATTGTAAAGTAATTTAAAAAAAAAAAATTAAGAGGCAGAAACAATAATAGTTTTTTATTGTAAAGTAATTTTAAAAATCAAGAGGTGGAAGCAATAATTTTTTTATTGTAAATTAACTTTCACAATTGACCGGTGGAAAACAACTTGAAAATCGCAAAATAATGTAAAGGAATGTAGACATTATTGAAACAAAACATTTCCTGGTCGGTCACGGGCTAAATTGATAGTTACTTGATATTGTATATATTGATATTGGAGTGTATATACCCTAACTATTAAATAAATTTTAAATAAAATCACTGCAAGAACAATAGTTAATTTTAAAGCAATGTGAAATTAATATGTGCAGTAGTTACATAAACGAAGGTTACGTCGACAACAACTTGGTAATTATGCTGGGGTTTAGCAGGTTTTCCATAAAAATCTGGAGTATAAGCATAAGATGAGGAAAATGTACATTAACCAATAAGAATGTAAAATAATGAGAAAAAGACAAATGAATTGATGCAAACAACATGTAATAACTATTTTGCTTAAAAAAAAGTGTCATTTGCTTATAATAACACGTTGACGAGTATAACATGTATGTATGAAAAATAAAACTGGAAAAAATGAATAAGTTTTGTAAGAGCTCAAAACCCAAGAATCAAAAGGAATTTACATTGTAAATTGGATCATGGATCTGATACAGATGTGTTATGTAATTAATTATAATACGAAATCCATGTCCCAGATCAAGTATACGATGCGAGTTAATTAGTTAAACGATTTATGTACTCGAATGTCTCTGGTATAAAATTTTTTTTAGAGACCATCGATTTTAATTAGAGTACCTAGCTAGTAAATTTGAGGTCAAATTTTTTCCGGGTAATAGGAGTGTTAAGGGTGGCGATTAGCCACGACATCGAATATTCATGATGAAGGAAATGATTAACAATGAAGGCATGTGAATGTCGAAACACTAGTAATTAATAACAGAATGTACGAATGTTTAACTAATACAAATTATGAAATGTAGGGATGTTTGATCATTCCAAAAGTCCAAGTTTGACCAAGAGTTGTAAACTTGAGATCACTCTCAAACTGCCTCCCGATCACGGAGCAACAAACCATTCATTCAACTATCCACTAGTACAAATCCAAATAAATTCTAGTCACTTTATTTGTTACCTACACCAACTGTGCTCAAGTCCTTTGTCATTACGCATTACATTCCATACAGACATACTTACCGTAAACCTCCAAATATAACACTATAATTCAAGTTTCAGCAAAACAAACTGTCTGGGATTCAATCCCGCAAAGGAGCTACCCTCACAGGCCAACACCAAAATTAAGTTTTGCATTTTTTTTCATCTTGGCTACAAGTTGGATATAGGCAGAGCAATACATCATTATGATTACATCAGACTAAAATACTTTTGTTGCATTCAATTGTTTTGAATTAATTTATTTTGAATCATGGATCATTTGTAGTTTAATTAATAATTAATTAAATGCCATCACCTATATACTTACGTGTATGCATAAAAAGTAACAAATGGTTAGCTCCTTTTGCTTTGTAGTTTGTAGCAATAGAAATAGTGATTACCCGCCTATTTTTTCTTAAATATTTGTCGGCATCATTTTCCCAACAAAATTAGTGAGATTGACCGTTAAAGATAGGTTTTTGGCTGTGAGAAGTGACACTGAATTTAAAACATCGAATTAGCTTAAAAGTTAAAAGTGCAATTTCTGTCTTTCAGCCTTTTTGGATGCAATGAATCTGATTGGAATGATCCAGGTAGCAGAATTTTGATGGTTTTTCCTATTTTATTTGTATTAAAAACTGAGTATTGGAATATATCAGTGTCTGTCAACATTTGCAGCACGTCATAATTATTGCGAAAATATCTAAGCACAACATTGTAACGTTCATGAAAGCAGGCGCATGCAGTTTACAAGATAGATTCTTTTAATTTTTGCATGTAATAAGCAACGGCCTGCTAGCTCATTGCTATCTGTTCCTTTTTAAGACTTAAGAAAATCATCGGTTGGGATTCATTCCTACCGTGAGGCTCAACCTCACAGGCTAAAACCAAGTTATTTTTTTGAATTTTGTGTCCTGTAACATGAATAATTCAATGTAGAGAATTTGAACTAAGTATTTTACTGATATCTACAAGGGTAAAGCCCTTTGCTATTTTCTGTAGTAACAATCGGAAGGCAGTTAACTGGGTTATTCCTTAATCATATACATATACATAGAATTATATTATTATTATTATTATTATTGGTTTGTAAGTTCTAATTGTTTTTTTTAATAACTCAAGAAATATGCAACTTTTAATTTCTCGCGAAATACGTCTTTGAATTTCTAACTGTCCCTAGTGTAACCAAAATAGTAGGGAAATAGGGGACAAATTCAAAAGTGTAGAGTAGGGACGACAGGAGGATAAAGGAATGAAGGGGCTGTAAATGTGAGTTTGGAGGCAAAATAAGTAGAAGAAAGGAATGAAGCCGTCTTCTGAGACGCCATTCCAAAATCCTATCTTTAACATAGGCAGGGCGAGAGCCACAACTCAGTCTCCATTCAGCAGCATAAGAAGAACTAAGTGGAAGCCAGTGCCAGTCCAGGATTTTAGATCCCATAGTCTTCTTTCTTTCTTTTTCTTTTTCCCATTTTTATTTGTCGGAAGTCAGTAACATTAAAATTAAAAGGTATAATTAAAGTAAATACTATAGAATCCAAAGACCTGAGTAAAACCTGAAAAGTGAAAGGTCATAAATTCGACTTGGTCTATCGATGTCAAGGTAGGAGTAGGCAGAGACGGAGCGTTGTTGATCGCAATATTTCAGTGACCGGTTTGTACTTTGGATCTCTTCCTGTCCCCAGTCAATGTCATCGCCGGTATAAAGGTAATAATTATTACATAAAACTAAGAATAATTACAAGTATTATATGCCATTTTAGCAAGTATAAAGTCATACCGTATATGTGAATCTATATATATAAGTATCGGTAGTTTCGTATTGTGGAAGTTTGGATGTATAAGTGTACGAAATAGGATTTATGAAGTGTGAAATTAGTAGGTACCTATGTATAAAGATATGCAACATGATAAAATTAAAAATCACAGACCACAGCAGCGATATTAGAATTTCCAAATCATAATCATTTATTGCATACATATGTCATCTATAAACTGTTTATTTAACCGCAAAATGGGCTTTTTATGTTGATACGTTTGGCAAATGAGGAAATATATATATATTAGGGAATGCGCATACCTGGTATTTGTATGTATTAAGCCGACGGTAAATGATTGAAGTGGGTTATTTCTGGACATAGGTACGTTCATTTTGCATTTTTTTGTATTTCGGTACTTTAAGGTGTGGACTATCTAGAGGTACATCGGGATTACTTCTATTTGATATCGGAGCGTCGGAAACTTCGATATCAATAGGTGCGGGGTACATCCCTTTGTAGCTCCAAAAATAGTCCGAAAAATTTTAAGAATTTTGTGGCCAGGAATTTTGGAAATTTTGGGTGAAGGAATTTTAGGGAATTTCACAGTTTTACGTTGAAGGAGAGTTGTATGAGGGAGAGTTTTTAGGATAGGACGAGGAATTTCAGCATTTCATTTTGCCGAATGGTGCTGAATAGTTTTGAAAAGATTTGTTTTAGGGAGTGTGATAAGTTTTTGAAGGAATTTGGGAAGTTCGGAAAAATAGGGAGTTTTGTAAGGAAATAAATGAGGAGGTATGGTATGAAGTATATAAAACGGCATGGTATACATACGGAATATAATAATACATTAGCATATTGAGACATTGTGGACAGAGTGGTAATAACTGGAAATAAAAATTAGAATAGGATAAGGAAAGCTACAATTAAACTGGATGCATAAGTTAAGAGAGCAAATGGGCATGATTTTGAATTTTTATTCTTTTCTTCGGAAATGAGGCATGAATTCTAATTTCATTTTTCCTTTTCTTTCTTTCAGCCGATGCATGAAATTTCCAGTAAAGCAGTTAGAGGACATAGCAAGGCGTAGCAACTGAAATTCTTCTTTCAAAGGAGCTCAAATAATTTAAATTGTAGCAGCATCAAGAGATTCGGTTCATTGTTTGGTTATCCATCGTATCATTTCTTATTCATCGAGGGAATTAACCTTGAAATGGTACAGTAAAATATACCAAGTAAATTGGGATAATTATATTAAATATATTCAGATAGGTATATAATTAAATAGATAGGCTGCAAGGCCGCATGAGTGGTTCAGTTGTGTTGTGAACCTACTAATCACAACAAGCGAGTTAAACCTATCTAAGCTACACTTACCCAAAACAGTTTCGAAGGTCAAAATTCATTTAATAATACATAGTGATATTCGATAGAAGTTAACGTTCTTGAACAGCAGTGGATCGGTCTGTATTATCATCAAAATTTTCGGCATTTTGGTATTGAGCATTCGAATCTGCATGTTATTTGTATGTTGTCTTAAATTTTAATATAACGAATAATCATCCATAATATTCATTGTGTTGGGGTGTACCTGATATTGTGGTAGAGAGTAAGGGTGAAAAAGAAGGTCAAAGAAAGTTGATGAGTGCTAACTAGCCTTTGTGAAATAAATTGGATTTACGTGCATTTGAATTGAAAATTATGGATGCATGAATTTATTAGTAACCAATGAATTTACGATAACCTCTTGGGCAAGCCATAAAAGGGAGTGAGTTTATTACGTTGAAGGTGTTTTGAGAAAATTCCAGTGTATACGTTGTAATATTTTCTATTTCGTCAAGGATTGTTGGAGTGGGTATGGTCCCTGAAAATAATTCATTTGATCCTGCTAAATTTTCAAAAGTTTAGACTTGGTGTCAATTTCTATTTGCCACTTTTCAATTACTTTACTTTGGTAATCAGCGGTTATATTTTTCTTTCGACTACATCTTGCATCCCGACAATAAAAGATTTCGGTCAGATTATTCAGTTTACTTTTTAATCAAAGTGCTCTTACTATTCTCAGGATTCATCATAGTAATTTGAGATTACAGTTGTTTATTATTAAAACAGGTTAGTGTTACAATTTATTCGTAATTCTATTCAATTTTATCCAGATCATTAGATTGTGATTATTCATTTATGGTCAAATTCTGGGTACTTGTATATTAACATCAATCATTTAGTTCTTTCGTAAGTATTGATTTAACAGTAATAGTTTCAAAATATATAGTAAATTATTTTATTTACAATTCAAATTAATTCAAAAACTTGATTAGCCTGGTTTATGAGTTGGGAGCAGCCTCAATTATTATACATTTGTATATGGAAATCGGATACGCTCACCTACGTTGTGACACGTTTATTCTTTTATAATTACATGGTTAATATTACTGAGAAATTTCTCTAATATCGTATTTACATAAAATCATAAGTTTTCATTCGAAGAGAGCTCATTGTCCTCCCTTTATCACCGACTCGGTACATCGACTTTGTATGATTGTGGTGAATTAATAATTCCTGAATCAATACATATCATAGTATTCAAGTAATAATTATACCATCGAGCATTACAATACTGATCATCCGTTGGGTGCTTTGACTGAGTGTATGCATTTTGTTGGGATATTTTGGTGAGTATCGTGTTAAGTAGCCGATCCGTGGTGAGTAGTGTGCTTACCTGTTGAGGGTTAGATCTTTTTCTTCATTTCCTGAAAATATTTACATGAAATTATTATAATTATTATACTAAAATACTAAATAACCATTAATTTTGAATTGTTAAAAATTTCAGAGTCCATTGCTAAAAATATAGAAAATTAATTTTGCTGAGAGTGTGTAAGAGTGACTGGGATTGTTTTGGTCTGTGGTAGGTAACAATAGCAGCAAGGTGAAGTACATAATATCCAAGTAAAATATTTTCTGGGGGAATTATTTTCTGCTCTTTATTTTCAAGATGGATAGGAATACTGAGGAAATTAGGAAGATGATAGCTTCGTTTATCATTAGGGATAATGAAGTTCAGGAAAGAAGAAGTAGGCAGGTAAGAGTAGAACTGAGGGAAAGTTCGATCTTGGGAGGACCTAGAATTACAGCGACGTTTTGTCCCAGTTTCTAAGTCTCCGAAGGTGCCATCAGCATTAATCCAAAATGCTTGGAAGTCTTCGCAAGCTATCCTGAATTATTGGGTCAAGCTTCTATTGAGCGATGGTTACGGTTCATTAGTGTATGGTTCAATTACATACCTCCGGTATTCCTCCCGGGGGATGAGGATGATGAGGTGATCACAGAAATTCAGCGTCAAATGGAGAGGGCTCCATTGCTGATACATAGAGGCATCTGTGCTGAAATAACTTCGTGGTGTATTAGTGTTACGAATCAGGCTGCGTTGGCAATTGTACCTACTGAGGACACTCCCCATGTCACGACATGTCTAATCCCTGGTGACCTAGAGTCACAAGGATGGCTGCTCAGCCATGGTGAATGCCAGAATATCGTACATGCTGGTCAATTATGTCATTTCCTATGCATAACGCGACATCGTGAGAATTACATCGATCATCGAGCATTTTTTCACTCAGTTACGCCAATGATGAAAGGTTGCTTGGTGAATTTAAATTCACCAGCACGAGCCCATGAAACTTTTGGACTGCATGTTGATCAGTTCAATGATATGCTTGAACGTCTAAGCTCTGGAGCTTATGATCCATCTCAGATTTGTAGACGAACCAGTATAAGAATGGAACGTCTCGCGAGCGGCGAGGAGGCTCGGTCATTATTTATTAGCATAAATGATAATGACAGGACAGACATGCTACAGGTACAATTTGGGGACATGGAATACGGGACTACTGTTCAAAATATAATACTAGGTCGGTTGAACCAAGATGGCTCTATAATGCAGCAACCTAAGGAGCATGTATATTTCGAGGTTTATACTGCTGATATCCAGGAAATAGCGAATAAGATTACAGTTAGGTTAGATGGGGATGCAAACAAGGATGGAAATCATGGTCCAAGCTCATCAGGAAATACAGATAGGGATAATAAAATGGCAACAGCTCCACAAGCGAGTCCTTCAGCCCAACCATGAGATGAGGAGGTCGAAGACAGTACATTATTGTTAGAGGATCAATGGAATGAAACTGTGTTGAATATTGAAGATCATAGATATTGTAATCCACACAGCATTTATTTCATATTACGGGGAAATATACAGGATAATGTTGGTATTGGTGTCACCCGACTACAATATAATTGTGCCACAAGCACTGGATATATGAACTGGCATGAGTGGTTACAATATCAGGGCATTCAAATAACTGTAGATGGTAATGTTGATGTACATCCACTTACCTCTGCAGCCAGATCACAGGTCCCTGTAGAACAAATCCAGGACAGGGCAAACAATGTTGAGGGGGAATATATAATCCAAGAAACTATATTGGATGACCTATTTCGTATCTCAGTCACTCCACATGTCGTGAAACTTAAGATTTCCAGTAAATTCCTCAATCTTGTGGATCCGAAAAGTGCGAGCAAAAAAATCCGTTTGTACTTTGAGACATTTACAGGAGAGATGAACAAAATAGAGGATCTTGAGGAGGACGCATGGCAAATGATGTTAAGTAAGATGATTAAGCATAAGCTTAAGGGCCAATATACATACTTAGCCACCATCAACAGGACAGCGGTACATGAGGGTGATTCTAGGGTAATTAGTATACACTCAATCGAAAAACCTAGGGTTGACAGTGAATACGCTCCAATGATATTCGTAAATAATGCCCCGGAAGAAAGTCAGGGCACAACAGACTATGTTGATACAGAATTTACGGACTTTACGGTCCAATTGACCGCATTGGATGACCTTTTCCATATCTCGGTTACCCCTCAAGCTGCTAAAATTAAACAATCCAGTGAATTCCTGAACCATATTGATCCGGGTATTATTAAGGGGAATATCCACATGTATTTTGAGCTATTCGGCAACGAGATGGGTAAAATACAGGGTCTTCCGGATGGTTTATGGCAAAAGAGATTGGGAGAGATGCTGCGTTATAATAGAACACACAATCAGCGTCATTCCACGTACTTATGTGACATTGACAGGACATCAACACATGATGGGGATTTCAGGGAAATAGTCGTCAACTTAGTCAATGCACCACCAGAGGGGGCATACCCGCCACTAGTTGTTAATGGTGTCACGTACTGCAACCCACAGAATTGTTTCTTTGTACCAAGAAATAAGATTAAGGATAATAGGGGTATCCATGAAATGAGATACGAATATAATTATGCTACAAACCTGGGGTACATAGACAAGGATGATTCGATGGAATATCAGGGTATTGGTTTTTCAGAGAACGGAAATTTTGATGTGCATCCAAGCACTTGTTCTCAAAATCCACGCCAATATCCTGGTAGAACATCCAAAAATCCCCGTGAAGCTGCGCTTGAAGAATTCATTGAATTATGCCAGGGGCCAGACACCGACCCCAAGATATATATGTATATGTCCCATGCCATGTTGAAAAAATTAGTCCAGACCCTTGACGGCAAAGACCCATTTAGTGTGTGTAAAGACACGGTACCTGTAGGGGTTGGCCCACAACAAATAAATGCTTGGAATAAAGTCCTGAGACAAATGATTATGAAGTATAAGCAAGTCAAGAAACCGTCGCTAGGTAAACATTCATACGAATTAACATTCAGCGGAATAAAACCCGAATTGACATACATCGATCCGAAGGAAGAGGCGAAACTCCCATACACAGAAAGCTGCATCAAATCCTCGAAGGTCCATTTCAAACGCCCAAGACCAGATGTTCGGGAGAGGCTGAGGACCAGGCTCAGGCAGAGAAATTTACCAGGCACAGGATGGGACGATCATATCCACGGTTCACTACGGGAATTGGTAAGAGTGGTTCTTCCAGAGACGGCAAATGCTATAGAGGAGAATGTAGCGGGGAACGATGAGATCGCAGGTCCCTCTTCGTCTTCAAACATTGTGAACAATGAAGAGTTAAGACGTATACACAATGAAAATACGAAGGAAGGAGAGGCATACATATGTAAGTATGGATGGGCAAAATTCCAACAAGCCCAGCAAGCAGATCCCAAATCTAAGAAGTAGTGTAAGAAGGAGTAGGAGGAAAGGTGTAAATATACATATGACAAGTATACAAGTTATACTGAATATTAAATAATTTTAAACATGTCTATTAAAACATATAAAATAAAATAAAATATAGTTTGATATTTAAGTTGGGGGGGGGGTATAATAATATTTATGGTGATGGTAAGGTATTTAATTATTTGGTGGTAGATTTTTTTCTTTCCCTTTCTAAAAAGATAAAATTTGAAGAGCAGCAGCAGACAAGTTGGGAGCGATAGCAGCATCGGTGGAGAAGAAACTCTGGAGTCAAGGTGAACTATTGACGCAGCAGAAATCGAGGAAGAGCTCATCATTTTAAGCTACACAATTCTGCACTCCAAGATGTTTCATAGATGTATGCGAAGAGTAACAGGTCCGTGAATGATTGGGGGATGGATGGAGGGGCAGATCCCACGATCAAAATAAGGATTGAATATCCAGACAAAATTTAAGGTCAGTACAACATAGGAATTCACGTGTCATCACGAGCAATATTACCGGATTTGTTTGAGATGCATTATTTTATCCATCCCCGAATCATCATGGGACAGTAGCGTAAGGAGAAATTATATTTAATTTTTTATTTATCATTATAATTATTATAACAGAAAAATAAAAATTTATTATGTGAAGTTTAGAAATGCAATTGCAATTTCAATGTGTATGATTCATTGATTGTGAGCTACCGTAAATGGTACAGATGGATGATACAGAGATAAGAATTACGATATTAAGAGAAATATCATATTTAGGTATAGAGGTACATGTGTCATACGTTTTAAATTTGAGGAAAACATATGGTACATGTACGGAGTGATATGAATATGATTTGTTATAAATGCATTAATGAGAACCATAGCTAGGAATTAAACATAACATAACAATATGATTAAGGGAAATTATGTCATGTGGTGACTTCTGTCACTGGTCCCAGGCTGACAGAAATAAAAAAGTGAATGTTAATTTGGGAAATGTGCTCCTATTTTTATTTTAGGCAGACCATTCCGATGACGATGATGTACTCACCTGCTACGTCACTCAGAAGGAAATGGACGATCTTATGGGACACATACTTTATCCAATACCGTTGAATCAGCGATTTAAATGGAGAAAATTCATTAGAGGTCCAACAAAAACTCCAAAACCCTACTTTATTCTGCCAACGGTAACAATGCCGACAATATCAGAGATCATGGAGGAAGGAGAAGTGGAGCATGGAAATCCTGCAGACATTAGTCCTCCGGGAGCTAAAATGGATGCCGGCAATGAGATAGTTATTAGCGAGGAACTACCAGGTGGACGTGCGACTACAAAGAGTCCAACGAGTGTTATTCCCATGGATATGGATTCTGACGAGGGAGGGCTGCCCGATTATGCTCAACAGCGGCTAATGTTCTGGAAAGGGTGTAATAATAACTACAACGGCCGTAACCGAAAGCGCAAAAGCGAGAACCGCCTCGACTACGTATCAACATCTGAGGAGGAGGGATCACCAGATGAGCTATTTCTATTACCACCCGATTCCATTAAGAAGTTCAAAAACTCCGAAATGGAACAAGACTCATCATATCCTCCAACACACGCAGAACACGGATCACCATCCACCTCACACCAATCTAAAGGACAGTTATCACACACTCTGCAAAATTATTACTGCAATATTAATTAGTGCCACATCACGTCCTACAAATAACACAAAAGTAACTTTAAATGATTGTTGTGATGTTAACCTGAAATCTACATAGCATTTTCGTAATTACCAATATGTATTTTTGTATTTTAAACGATGTTCAATTGCCCATGGTCTCCTCGGTCAATGTATCTCTTTTATGTGTTCATAGAGGAATAATTACACAGTTCATATGAAAACCATGACATGTTTTCCTGAGATCAAATCAATTATATTATTACTCATAGGTTTAAGTTAGACGTAGAGAATAAAAATTATATCTCCTGTAATTTCGTGTCAACTAGGAGTTGCCCTTGACCAGGTCAACGCCTCCTTGACATGGAATAAAAATAGCCCCTGTGGGGAATTGAAGTGAGGATGATTGACGTGAATTATTTAATTCTAAGGGCGGAGGGGGAGGGTGCTCCACAGGGTATTCTCGATATAGAGTTACCGAGCATTTTCCTCCGAAGCATAGCTTGATGTTTTTGAGATAGTTTGAAGAAAAAGGGGTGGAGATGGAGTTATAGTATGTATGAGCATATTATGTACGGAAGGGAGATACTCATAAGTTAAACAAAAATGGTATGAGTAAATATAATATGAAGTATATAATTATATGATAAATAGAATTGTAAAAATATGCTGCTCAAAGAGAATATGGTCTGATGTTCCGAGGGTACAAAATATGCCACATAATAAAATATATAGGAATAACGTACTTTAAATTAATTAGTACAAAATTATATTATCCAAAAATTTAAAATATACCACTGAGTGAAAATGTATAGGATTTATTTACTTTAAAATAATAAGCCCAACATTATACTATTATTGTAACAATTGTAAAACTTCTATATTTTGGTCGATCTCACTCGTAACTTACCTTTTGTCATCATCGTTGTTATATATATATATACTATTTCTACTACTTATTATACAATAATTTTTGGTGGATCACTTGTTAGGTGATAAATGTGCTCATACCAATAATGCTAACCACAGCATTGTAATATTTAAACTATTTATATGTCATTTTTGGTCAGAGGATCGAACGCTGCTTTTCCCACGGGATCCCCTAGGATCCCGGGTATCGCTGGGGACAGTGATCGCAAAGCGAGGGGGTTTTGTAACCAAAATAGTTAGCGGCATTCGATCCTCTGCCACATACACAGATTTATTATTGGCGGACCACTCTGACGGGGACAGGGGACAAATTCAAAAGTGTAGAGTAGGGACGACAGGAGGATAAAGGAATGAAGGGGCTGTAAATGTGAGTTTGGAGGCAAAATAAGTAGAAGAAAGGAATGAAGCCGTCTTCTGAGACGCCATTCCAAAATCCTATCTTTAACATAGGCAGGGCGAGAGCCACAACTCAATCTCCATTCAGCAGCATAAGAAGAACCAAGTGGAAGCCAGTGCCAGTCCAGGATTTTAGATCCCATAGTCTTCTTTCTTTCTTTTTCTTTTTCCCATTTTTATTTGTCGGAAGTCAGTAACATTAAAATTAAAAGGTATAATTAAAGTAAATACTATAGAATCCAAAGACCTGAGTAAAACCTGAAAAGTGAAAGGTCATAAATTCGACTTGGTCTATCGATGTCAAGGTAGGAGTAGGCAGAGACGGAGCGTTGTTGATCGCAATATTTCAGTGACCGGTTTGTACTTTGGATCTCTTCCTGTCCCCAGTCAATGTCATCGCCGGTATAAAGGTAATAATTATTACATAAAACTAAGAATAATTACAAGTATTATATGCCATTTTAGCAAGTATAAAGTCATACCGTATATGTGAATCTATATATATAAGTATCGGTAGTTTCGTATTGTGGAAGTTTGGATGTATAAGTGTACGAAATAGGATTTATGAAGTGTGAAATTAGTAGGTACCTATGTATAAAGATATGCAACATGATAAAATTAAAAATCACAGACCACAGCAGCGATATTAGAATTTCCAAATCATAATCATTTATTGCATACATATGTCATCTATAAACTGTTTATTTAACCGCAAAATGGGCTTTTTATGTTGATACGTTTGGCAAATGAGGAAATATATATATATTAGGGAATGCGCATACCTGGTATTTGTATGTATTAAGCCGACGGTAAATGATTGAAGTGGGTTATTTCTGGACATAGGTACGTTCATTTTGCATTTTTTTGTATTTCGGTACTTTAAGGTGTGGACTATCTGGAGGTACATCGGGATTACTTCTATTTGATATCGGAGCGTCGGAAACTTCGATATCACTAGCAGAACAGATTGGATGAAAGTTTCATAAACCGTCTCAAAAAGTAAACAAAAAAACTTTTTGTATTTTCTAAGCTTTAAAATGTTGTATTACCTGTTTTATTTCGTTAAGGAATTCAAAAGGTTTCTTTTGTAATTTTTAGGTATATATTCTATGCTTAAAGGAAAAGGTAATTGTCGACTTTTTGGCTTCTCACAGAAGTGCCTAGGATATAATACTGATGCCCGCGTTGCCCCGTTGATTTTTCTACTTGGCTGCAATTCCTTCTGTCTATAAAAAGAGTATTATATCGTCTATGAAGAAACAAAATGCCCCATATCCAATTTGAGCTAGAATCAAAATGAGCTATGTCATATAAATAAAATGCGAAACATGCGTAAAATTTTAACTAAGAGTTTTTAAAAGGCGTAAAATTTTCTATTCACATGTTTTTGAAAAGTTCAAAATGTTCAATTTGAATGTTTTTGAAAAGTAGAAAATGTTTATTTGCATGTTTTTGAAAAGTATAAAATGTTCTATTTAAATTCTTTCAAGACTTTACTTTATTTTTGTAGATAGTGGATATTGTTTTTAGCTAAAAATGGATATGCGTCATTTTGGTTCTTCATAGACGATATGCATTTGGTAATCAAACATGCAAATAGTAATAGTTACTCATCAAATGCCAACTCTAAATATTTTTAGTATATGTATATTTTTTACACCTTTCTTGTCAATTTGTTTAGGCACATCAAAATAGTAATTTCACTTAAGTAGCATTATGTACTTATATTGAGGATGTATTTTTATACCACATTATAAACGGGTAGTCGTTTATTCTCTTTAAGTAGTCTTTTAGGGGGTAGTCTTTTATTACGCAAGCATTCGATAACGTGGGACACGCACATACATTCCAGCAGATTAACTCCAAACCCGCTCCATCACTACTTAAAGCGTTATGTTGTAGTCTGGCCACAAATAATCATACACGAATCAATACCAAAAATGGACAAACAGGTATAATACACTTTAAGAGGGGAGTAATGCAAGGAGGTCCCATGTCACCCTTCCTCTTTAATGTTTCTATTGACCATATAATACAAGAACTGAGTGAGAAAGAAGTGACCGAAAAATTCGGATTTTCCCTCCACCGGCTCCACGACAACATTTCGAATGCAGAGTTCGCGGACGACACTGGAATTATTGGAAATTCTCGAAATTCTTCCATCGAACTGTACCAGCAATGTGCCGCCTCGCTAGATCTTATAGGACTCAAGATGAATCCCGTAAAAAGTTATGGAATTAGCGTCGTAAAAGGAGAGCTGTGCGAAGAGCCTCTTTCTATTTCCGGTGACACAACAATCAAGTGCATAGGAACAAATGAAACCATAAAGTATTTAGGCGTTACGTTCAATGATTGTGTTTTGTTCGACGAGGTGAAATGTGCAACCAAGTTTGGAGCCAGAATCGAAAAATTAGTGTCAACACCCATGTTAAGGCCAGATCAAAAACTGAAAGTTTTAAAGGACTATATATGGCCAACTTTAGTATTCCCCTTTCAGCACGCTCCATTGACAAAATTGTCTAACAAGTTTTTAGAATCCATCGATCTAATCATCAGAAGCGCGGCAAAGGAAATTATAGGAATACCCACAAGCACTCCGACAAATATGTTGTATTCTAGTCCTAAAGTAAAGGGTATCGGGTTGATAAGAGCCAAATGGGAAGCGGGAATACAAAACTTCAACTCATTGGAAATCCTAAAAAATGCGAACAACGATTTACTCCACAAAATTAAAAAATTTGACGTTGAGCAATCAAAATGCCTCGACTTTATCAACATACCAAGCGAATTGAGAAGTACTTTTGAAGGAGCCAAAATTAAAAAGTCTAAACTAATCCGAGACCATCTTAGACAGACCGAATATGAAAATTGGTGCAAACTTCCACAAAAAGGTCAAGGCGTTGTCCAATTTTCCGAATGTCCAGCAGCCAACAAGTGGATTCATTCAAAATGTGGTCTATCTACGTCCGAATGGACTACCGCCATAAAAATGGTAGGAAATGTTTTGCCAGTCAATGCAATCCCTCGACCAGACCAAGGATCTTTCCGTTGCCGCCATGGGTGCAACGAGACCGAAACGATAGGGCATATTCTTGGGAAATGTTTTAGGGGAGAATTGATTCGCAACAATCGTCACCATGCAGTAAGACGTCTGATTGCCGATGCAATGAGTAAAGTTGGGTGGAAGGTACTTCAAGAAACAGAATGTACCAGTGAGGTATCAAGACGCGTGGACATTATTGCTTATAACCAAAGCTCCAAAAAAGGGTATATCCTGGACCCCACAATAAGAATGGAACAAAGCGACACTCAACAAGCAGAGGCTGTTGACAGAGAGAAAAAAGAAATTTATGAACCATGTATCCCATACTTTCAACAGAAGCTCGGGTTACAAGATATTGAAGTGATAGGTCTTTATGTGGGATCCCGTGGTACGATCACAAAATTTTTCGTGAATTTCATGAAATCACAAGCACTACCGTCGTCTCTGATTGAAGATATTGTTACGACCGTCCTAAAGAAATCGGTACAAATATGCCAGCATCATTTGTTTTCCACAGTACCTAATCCGTAGATATAGAAATCAAATTACACAACCTTACTCTGTAATAATTAGCATAAACTAGAGCCAAAACATTTTTGATACCGTATACTGAGTCCATGGGGCTATCCTTATTGAAGGACAGTGTCAACTTTTATTTGTATGAATAAAATTGTCTTTATATATACTTGGGAATTATTTATCACAAACATTTTTGCAAAAGGAAAGCATTGAGATTGGCCTGAGAGAAACGGTTAATGGCTTCGTCCAAGGGCCTAGGATTGAACTACTGCCACCGTGTCTCGGATAATTGAAACTGTTTATGTACTGCGCTAACAGGCCGTGCTTGGAAATAGTGTGAAAATAGTTCTATTTCTCTTTTGATTCGCAATGAATGAAAGCTTCGTATACGATCGACTCGCTATTCTGTCAGCATGCATTACGTCATCCATTAATGCAATAAGTTACAATAATAAAAGTGTTACTAGGTACATACGATTAAGAGGAAACGTTTCCTTGTCGTTATTTTTCAAGTCTATATCCATATGGTGGTACATATTAGGTTGGCTGTCTATCGCTTACAGCATATTTTGGGAATGTGTTCTTATAGTTCTTATATGAAGCGAATACGGTAATATATGCTATACTTCATTGCGTACCGCCTAATGTTTAAAGTATACGGAACAGAGAGCTTTTTTCGCAATAATTGCGATATTTACACTATTAAAAACGTGTTATCTCCGCCATTCAAGTGCAGAGAATGATAGTACCGTGCTCCATACCCAGCATTGTCAAGAGAGTTAAAAGTTAATTTCCAAAAGTTAAAAATTATATTTAACGATTATTTTATTTATTACAAGCGATACTTCAGAACAAGTCTTTAGTTTTTTTTAATACGGGTCGTTTTGATTCTGTGCTGACAATATGATTAGAAAACCTTAAGGGCTTCAGGCTATGTAAAATAATGTAATATTATTTCATCAGGGCAAGCTACTTTATCTTCTCACATTTACAGTGGAAAGGAAAGATGAAATTCTAATTTTATGTCATGAACGAGCAACGAGAATGCACCACAACTACGCTAAAACAAGAAAATAAAGTTCAGTCGTCCATTTACTAAATGAGAACTTTGAAGTCATGAACCTGGGAAAATTATTTTAAACATTAATTATTATTGATTTAAACCAATAAATAATGCATATATTTCAGATGTGACACTGAATTTAAAACATCGAATTAGCTTAAAAGTTCCATTTAGACTTTTTATTGGATGCACTGTGCCTGATTGGAATGATTCTGAATCTAGATGACTTTCCCTATTGTATTTGTATGCAAAACAGAAATATTGGAATGTAGTTCCATATATCTATCAACATTTGCAGTACAATTGTAGAAAATAATTGCAATTTCAATTGCAAATTGGTTAACTCCTTTTGCTTTTAACATTTATTGTGATTGCCCACCTAGCTTCCTTAAATATTTGTCGACACCACTTTTCCCAACAAACGAAATAAAAATTAGACTGGTCTGTGAGCATAGGGGTTTAGTTTTTGAATTTTCAAAATTGCAGGTTGGATTGAACTCATGTTCAAAGTTTTAATTTATTTTTGTCCTGGGCCAACAGACAGTACTTGGAAGATTCATGAAAATAATTTTATGTAAAACTTCATGAAGCTCTGTAATGCTATCCCGCTTGCTAATCCATGGAAGTACGTTGCGTTATCGGGTATGTAATTCACAGAAATGAGTAAAAAAAATACGTACTATGAATGGAAACGTTTCCTATCCAGTATTATAGGAAAATGTTAAGTCAAGTCTATTCATTTGTGCATCACATTGGCTGTCTAACATAAGTTATTGGTGGGGCAACCGAAAGTGAGGTCTGGCAAGGATAAAGCTGCCGTTCACTTGCATGCAAAATGTATCCTTGCCAGACCTCACTTTCGGTTGCCGCTACTGTAGGTACTCGGTTGTTGTGACTCATGTATGATGCGTTTAGAGTAGAGGCCAAATAGAATTATATTCTCTCTTCTTTCAAGCTCGGCCTGTTAGCTCAGTACTATAAATCAAGTTAAAGCAAAATAAACTGTCAGGGATTCAATCCCGCCAAGGGGCAACCCTCACAGGCCAACAACAAAATTAATTTTTGCATTTTTTTTCCTCTTTTGATTATGATTACATCAGGCTAAAATACTTTTGTTGCATTCAATTGTTTTTTATTAATGTACTTGCTGCTAGTTGACAAATTATACGCAAAATGATGAATTATATCTAAATTAATTACTGAGGTTAATGAAAATGAGGTCCACATGATATTTTCCGTCACATATGAATTTTCCATTTTTTAAATCAGGGTGAAGGTTTAGGAATTTTAATGTACCTACCTAATTATTATTTATTACTAACCTGCGGTATAGCCATTGTCCGCAGCAGAGTAGAAGTAGAACATTTTAGACATAAAATTATACTTCAAATCTTTAACAGAAAGACAAACGGAATAATAAATAAGCTTCGTTTTCGTTTACACTGCATCCAATGCAATGCAACAAAACTGCAACACATACTTAATAGCCCTAGAAAATTGTAAGCATGGATGTTCATACTTCTAAATGTAAGCATGGTGAATTGTATTTGCCGAGTCTATGACCTCAGCATCCTTGTATGCAATATATGAATGTTGTTGTAGGTGGGATGTTGTGGGCTGCGCGCTGCGCCCTGCTAAATAAGGAGTATGAACTGATGCTTCGAATTTTCAATGTCATCAAGGTGGAAGTCAGATAAAATCATTTGTTTGAAAAACGAAGCGAAAGGTAGCATAGGTGTAAACAAAATTATTAGGCACGACTTAAAACTCAAACTATACACACATCGGAGCTGTTATGTTTTGAATTAAGAATAAACAAAATAAAAGATTTTTAACACTGGAAATCAAAGGTCGGCGCCTATCGTATAATATAGGCGAAAATATAAGCGATAGGCAGGCAGGCAGACAATTTTAAGAAAAATTGTATAGGCAATAGGCAGGCAAATTAAAAATATAAAAAATAGGATAGGCTAGGTAGGCAACAAAGAAATTCTGCCTGGTAGGCAAAATATTTATGATGTGTATTTTTTGCCTTTTTTGTATCGCAAAATTTCTAATAATTTGGGCATTTTGGCAAAAAGAAATATTTTTATCGCATCTAGATAGTAACTTAGGAAGGCTTATTTATAAAAAATAGGCTTTTAATAGGCTGATTTATGAAATATAGGCTGATCTAAAAAATAGGCAGTAGGCAGGCAAATCGGTAAAAATAGGCAATAGGTAGGCTTCAAAAAAATCGTGGAAAAAGGATAGACAATAGCTAGGCAATCGGATTTTTCAAAAAAAATAGGATAGGCGATAGGTAGGCTAATTCAAACGCCGACCTTTGCTGGAAATTCCTCTAAATAAATGGGTCTGACTGGATTATCTCTATCAGTACTAAATATATTGAAAATTCCAAACACCAATAAACATCAATATGTTACCTAAATAACGGCAAATTAAATTAAAATTCATCACAAATTATTCAATACGATGTAATAATTCTAGTGGATTTCATCAGTTTTTGAGAAAAATAGACATATTTCATCCTGATTCAGACTAGCGTTCTTTTCTTACTATGAGCTCTTGCGTGGACGAATCGTTTCCTGATAATCGCGTGTTTTCAATTTCACTGGAATCATGTTAATACATTGAATGCATTAAATACCACCAACAGCGTGTCTAAAAGGAAAAACGTACTGAAACCTTTAACCTCCTATGAAAAATACTAAAATCCACACGTTATGTCAACATTGGATCTAGAGGGGCCATTGGAAAAGGGGATTATATTATTTTGGCAGAAAATATAAGATAGGAACGTTTTTTACTTACACAATGCAATGTATGGAGTATGTACTTATCTAAATTCTAAATAACAGAAAGAGGAGATACCGGCGGCACCGGCGTCGACAACAGACAAATGCAAAAGCTCCCGACTCCCAGATCTACTGAAGTGTTGAAACGTTTGCTCCGATTCTGCCCATGGATTTTGCAGCTTTATTACTTGTGCTGCAACCACATTTTTGGTCCAGCGGATTATTTATTTCATTCCTTTATGTTCATACGTAAACGTATAAGTATATTATTATATGTATACATAATTATTGTAGTAATTGTGGCCGATGAGCGACAAGAGAGATAGCAGATAAAAAGCTTCACGTGCAAAATAAATTGAGGGGTAGAGCGCTGACTTTAAATATCATCCGTCATAAGTTCGTTATGTGCAAAGCCTCCAAATAATAATTTCGTTTTAATTCTAATCTACAGATGAAAGATGCACATCCTTTACAGAAGGGCAGGGGTTTAATTTTTTAAAATAGAATATTTTTAATTTGTAAATGCGTTAATTCCATTTTGATACTGCAATCATAACATCGCTCTACATGATATTATTCAATAAAAATTAAAATGAAAATATTAGTTCATAAGACATTTTTTTTGTAAGTACTTTGGAGATAGCCGAGAAAGGCACCTGGTATGGCCATCTTGGTCTATGGGCCATATTGGTCCATGGGCCATATTGGTCCATGGGATCCTGGCTCAGTGGCTTAGGGGAGCTTGCTCTGTCCTAAATAATCCTCGGCTGATTCAATTTTTGGATCTGCGGAGGGAACCTGGCTGGGTAGCAATCTTTGCCTTCTTGCTCAGAGTTTGTTTCAGTGGTAATGGTTGGTGTGGGGAAGTAGGATTGAGGCGTGGAGGAGCGGCTAAGGGAGTTGGAGTGTGCGATCGCTGATACGTGATGTAATGTCTGAGACGTAGGCGCTTCGCACTAATGGAGTGAATTGACTCCGCTCTCCTCCCGTGTTTCGGCATAGTCGCAACTCCGCATCAATAAATTCTATTATACCTATCACTGCAACTAGCTACTGTTCATTCTCTGCGTCCCACTGAAGGAAAGATTGTGGGTTGGATAGTTGAACGTATTACATTTAGAAGGGGCCTGGCAAGCTCCAGCTACTTGTTTCTATTCCTCTATCTTCGCCTAGACAAGAGTAATCGAGTCTGAAAAATGATTTTCGGCATACTGCAGCGGTGCAGTCTAAAATTACTGCCGTAAGGTGGTCTGCAGTTCCAGTCGCAACTTACGCTTCCTCTTAAATATAATTATTAGTAGTTGTAGATTCAATGAGCACTCCCATCATAGGGTGCTCAAAAATCATATATACATCCGTACAGTAATACACGGTGCTGATATATCCTGAAAAATGGATGAAAGGCTATACCGTACAATGAATGAATATTGGTCCATGGGCCATATTGGTCCATGGGCCATATTGGTCTTTGGGCCATATTGGTCCATGGGCCATATTGGTCCATGGGCCATATTGGTCTTTGGGCCATATTGGTCCATGGGCCATATTGGTCCATGGGCCATATTGATCCATGGGCCGTATTGGTCCATGGGCCATATTGGTCCATGGGCCAAATTGGTCCATGGGCCATATTGGTCCATGGGCCATATTGGTCCATGGGCCATATTGGTCCATGGGCCATATTGGTCCATGGGCCATATTGGTCTATGGGCCATATTGGTCTATGGGCCATATTGGTCTATGGGCCATATTGGTCTAACGACCATATTGGTCTATGCGCCATATTGGTACATAGGCCATATTGGTCCATGGGCCATATTGGTCAATGGGCCATATTGGTCCATGGGCCGTATTGGTCCATGGGCCGTATTGGTCCATGGGCCGTATTGGTCCATGGGCCGTGTTGGTCCATGGGCCATATTGGTCCATGGGCCATATTGGTCCATGGGCCGTATTGGTCCATAGGCCATATTGGTCTTTGGGCCATATTGGTCCATGGGCCATATTGGTCTTTGGGCCATATTGGTCCATGGGCCATATTGGTCCATGGGCCGTATTGGTCCATGGGTCGTATTGGTCTATAGGCCATATTGGTCCATGGACCATATTGGTCCATGGGCCATATTTGTCTATTGGCCATATTGGTGTATGGGCCATATTGGTCCATGGGCCATATTGGTTTATGGGCCATATTGGTCCATGGGCCATATAGGTCCATGGGTCATATTAGTCCATGGGCAATATTGGTCCATGGGCCATATTGGTCCATGGGCTATATTGGTCTTTGGGCCATATTGGTCCATGGTCCATATTGGTCCATGAGCCATATTGGTCTATGGGCCATATTGGTCCATGGGCCATACTGGTCCATGGGCCGTATTGGTCCATGGACCATATTAATCGATGGGCCATATTGGTCTATGGGCCATATCGGTCTATAGGCCATATTAGTCCATGGGCCATATTGGTCCATGGGCCATATTGGTCTTTGGGCCATATTAGTCCATGGGCCGTATTGGTCCATGGGCCATATTGGTCCATGGGCCATATTGGTCCATGGGCCATATTAGTCTATTGGCCATATTGGTCCATGGGCCATATTGGTCCATGGGCCATATTGGTTCATGGGCCATATTGGTCCATGGGCCATATAGGTCCATGGGTCATATTAGTCCATGGGCCATATTGGTCCATGGGCCATATTGGTCCATGGGCTATATTGGTCTTTGGGCCATATTGGTCCATGGTCCATATTGGTCCATGAGCCATATTGGTCTATGGGCCATATTGGTCCATGGGCCATACTGGTCCATGGGCCGTATTGGTCCATGGACCATATTAATCGATGGGCCATATTGGTCTATGGGCCATATCGGTCTATAGGCCATATTAGTCCATGGGCCATATTGGTCCATGGGCCATATTGGTCTTTGGGCCATATTAGTCCATGGGCCGTATTGGTCCATGGGCCATATTGGTCTTTGGGCCATATTGGTCCATGGGCCATATTGGTCCATGGGCCATATTGGTCCATGGGCCATATTGATCCATGGGCCGTATTGGTCCATGGGCCATATTGGTCCATGGGCCAAATTGGTCCATGGGCCAAATTGGTCCATGGGCCATATTGGTCCATGGGCCGTATTAATCGATGGGCCATATTGGTCTTGGGCCATATTGGTCTATAGGCCATATTAGTCCATGGGCCATATTGGTCCATGGGCCATATTGGTCTTTGGGCCATATTAGTCCATGGGCCGTATTGGTCCATGGGCCATATTGGTCTTTGGGCCATATTGGTCCATTGGCCATATTGGTCCATTGGCCATATTGGTCCATGGGCCATATTGATCCATGGGCCGTATTGGTCCATGGGCCATATTGGTCCATGGGCCAAATTGGTCCATGGGCCATATTGGTCCATGGGCCGTATTAATCGATGGGCCATATTGGTCTTGGGCCATATTGGTCTATAGGCCATATTAGTCCATGGGCCATATTGGTCCATGGGCCATATTGGTCTTTGGGCCATATTATTCCATGGGCCATATTGGTCCATGGGCCATATTGGTCCATGGGCCATACTGGTCCATGGGCCATATTTTTCCATCGGCCACATTGGTCCATGGGCCATATTGGTCAATGGGCCATATTGGTCTATGGGCCATATTAGTCCGTGGGCCATATTGGTCTATGGGCCATATTGGTCCATGGACCATATTAATCGATGGGCTATATGGGCTCATGGGCCATATTGGTCTATAGGCCATATTGGGACATAGGCCATATTGGTCTATGGGCCATATTGGTCCATGGACCATATTGGTCGATGGGCCATATTAGTCCATGTGCCATATTGGTCCATGGGCCATATTGGTCCATGTGCCATATTGGTCCATTGGCCATATTGGTCTATGGGCCATATTGGTCCATGGGCCATATTGGTCTATCGGCCACATTGGTCCATGGGCCATATTGGTCCATGGGCCATATTGGTACATGGGCCATATTGGTCCTCGCGGTGCTGCCGCGTAGCTACATAGTGTATTGTTTCTACAATGTGCACGGGGTGGTTTTGTAGGTGTTACATCTTTGTCGTGTGGATCGTATACTGTGTGGCACGGGGTAGCATTGCTGTGGTGTGAGTTTTGTGTGGGAAGGTTGGACAGCCTCAGCCGCGTGGGTTAGTCTGAGGTAGACTGTATTTAAGGCGAAGACTGTAGTTTACACTCATGTGTAGTATGTTTCTATTTGGAACTTTAATTTGCCAGGTCTAGTACCAATTAGTTGGGTGATGAGCAGTAAACTCTGATCTTATTTTCCTTAGCTAGGTGTCGTAGGTTGTTTTTATTTTCGCTAGGTATTCACTTCCTTTCATTTAGTATTAAATCCTGTTTAAGATTAAGGCCCGTACGGGAAGATCGGGTGACGTTTTATATGTCAATGGTTATCCCGTTGGCCAAAATTAAACATTGTTATAATGGGACGTCCGCAATGGGCCTTATTGGCCTTGGCTGTGTCTGTGTGGATCAGTATTATGATTTACATGGTGCCCAATAAAAATAATAATAAAATAATAATAATAATCCTCAACATAAGACTTTACTATTATGTTTGCAGGGATCGTCCATAAATTACGTCATACAAATTTTACCATTTTAGGGATCCCCACTGTCATTAGTTCAAAACTTAGATTGACATATATCTTTAACATAGGATTTTACTAGTATGCATGCAGGGATCGCCATAAATTACGACATTAAAATTTCACCATTTTAGAGATTCCCATGCCATTAGTTCCAAAATTAAGTAAACATATATCCTCAACATAGGATTTTACTAGTATGCATGCAGGGATCGCCCATAAATTACGTCATTCAAATTTTACCATTTTTGAGATTTCCATGCCATTAGTTACAAAATTAAGTAAACATAAATCCTTAACGTTGGATTTTTTTAGATAGTGGTCTTTAGCTGCATCTATTGAAATGGTGCATGTCCGTCTGTAGTTCTATTCCGTCGTATTATCGCACGATACACGTCGCATTTTTGAATCTATCAAATTCAAAGAACTTTTAATCCCTCACAAAGACGTTCTTCAAATATTACTCTTTCAAGCACCTCTATTTTCAACTTTTAATTTGTTTCCAACCTTCAAATAGGATAGTTCTCTTGTACAACTCTAATTTTTTTCCAACGTATACATCGAAATGGCGCTACTGCGACCACCATGTTTTGCAGCGGCAACACTGATGCCAAATATGCTCGAATCTTGTCTTCTATTTACCGGGACCACTCGTTTTGTACGTATATCCTCCATTCCATTCCATTTAAACCATTTTAAGTTGCTCCTCCGTTACACGGAAATTATAAATCTGTGCAACCACACATTTATTAAAATCATAAATTCAAGTGGATGAAGTGAAAAGTGAGTTAGGCGCTGTCGTAATTTGCGCGTTGCCACAACAGCGTGCTACTTTTTTAATAAAGCTAAATTGCGCTGTGAGCTCAGCATCCACTTCGGGCCCCCGGTCGACCAATCCGGCGCGAAGCGCCGGGTTTTTCAATTTTTTTTTGTCTGTATCTCATTTTGATGTTAGTTTGAATTGGATAGTGATAATTTGTAAACTGTCTGTAAGAGCCTTTGCTATGTATCGGACGTTAAATAAAGTTTTTTTTTTAGTGATAATTTGTATATTTCATTAAACCTATTTGCAGTTTAGGCTGAGATACTACTTTGACACTCTGAAGCAACGAATACTTTCTACTTTAAATTGTCACTCTACCCCTTACTACATTGAGCCCAACTACAAACGTTCTCAATGCCAGCCGGAACGTTTTTGGAATAGTGGGACGCTCTGTTTACAGAGTTATGGGATCGTTTTTAGGGATAGTCCGTAAATGATGTCACACAAATTATCCCCCTTTTTAGGACTCACCCACTCCCATGTCATCACTTTAACACTGCGTAAACGGCTATATTTAACACGACACGCCACCAATTCCTGACGAGACCCACTCACCCTTCCGATGACATCATTTATGAATGATTCATAATGGTTTATGGGACTTTTTACTGTTCATCGTGCTGTACATACACGCTCATATTCCTACAGGCATTACCGGCCACAGCACATTCTGTAGGTTTAAGCGAACGTTTGTAAAGTTGAAGATAACGTCGACGTCAGGCAGTGTTCTGAGAATTCTCTCTGCGAAGTAACTATTCGATTTGGATATATTGTATACAAACTGCCGGTGAAGACGGGAATATAAAATGAATTTAGAGTGCTGGTTTGGAGTCAGTTAGCAGTCAGCGCAGTGCTTGACAAATGCTGAAAAAAAGGACGAGTGTTTATATCGGAAAATTATTTAAATCCAGGTTATATTTATCTCATGCAGTATTTAATATTTCGCTCAGTTTATGCATAATAATAACTATAATAATCGTACAGAGAAACTTGTCACTTTTAAACCAGCTAATGTTAAGTATAGGGGAGTTGTGGAGTTTGGATTTACCTTGTTCGTGAGTGAAATCTGTAGAAGCGACGTCCTGCTCCTGCCCCTGCCTTTGTCCTCGAGCAAACGTTGTTGAACCTTAAATGTGAATTCTTAAATTGTGAAAAATTTATAACTCTTAGTGTCTTGTCATCTACATGTGGACTTGAACTTTGTTGAGGATTTCACCGCAGCCAGCCAGTGCAAAATCAGTACTTGTGAACAAATAAATAATCAATGAGAAACTTATTTTTTTTTACATCGACGTGAAACCTAACTAACCGCAGCCGCTCGTTTCAGCACTGTCTTTCTACAGATCATCAGTATCAGTGTGAATGAGAGGCGGCTCGCTGAGTGTACACTGTATTGTTCAGTTTCTTCTGAGGTGAAGTTGCTATATAACTTGTCTAGTCCGAGGATACATTTTCTCAAACAGGTAGGTGCAAAATAAATTAAATTACCTACTATGACTATAAAATAATTCATTAATTAAAACCTTATTTAAAGAAGAAGTTTAAAATATGAAATTCTTGTTTTATAGTTCATAAAAACCTGCTAGAACTGACTAGTGAGCTTTGCGTTATGTATTTTTTAAAGCTTTAAAGACTTTTGCCCATTCCTAACTTTCTTCAGGAACTTTTTAAAAATAATGTTCTTACATTATTTCAAAATATTTGTTTTCCACAGCTGAGGAAGGATAGCGCTTGAAAAAAAAATTAAAAAATAGGTGTAAAATAGGTTGAAAACAATAGTTAAATCATTAATTACAATTTATTCTTATTCAGAGGAATTCACCTCCGCTGTTCTCAAACCAGCAGTACTTGACACGGAATCGCTGAGAGTCTGATATCGACTCAAGATGGCAAACGAAGATGGAGCTGCAAAAATGGCACGGCTAAATTTACAAGATGGCGAAGTGGGTGGGGAGAAGGTTACCAAAGTAGTAGCTCGAAAAGAAAGACATAACTTTAAGGATTTTACCCTGAATGAAAAAAGCTTTTTCTCCGTCTGCACAGATGATGAGTTGAATGAGGTCCTCAGCTCGAAGCAGTCACTGTCCACAAGCAGTAGTCCTAAAGATCCAGCAAGTGAAGAAGAAAAAATTAAATGCAACACTGAAAATGGTGCTCCTACATTCAATACTGCAGGAGACGCCCGGTTAGACTTTTTCTTTCACGTCATGGAACAGACCGACACGGAGCAAACAGTAACTAGACTCGAGGAATCTTGGAATCAACATCCCCTTCATACTTTAAAATTAATTGCAATTCTCAGAGATATTCGGGATGGAAAAGGTATCCGATCTCAATACCATGATTGCCTCTACTGGCTCTACCAGAACCATCCAAAAACACTCTATGAAAATCTGTCGGAACTTTTGAAGTTTGGCTACTGGAAAGACTGTCTCCAGCTGTTGGTCGTCATTTCCTTTGATGGTTTCGTCCATCCGTACCTGAAGTGTGACGATGTGGGGAAGGGACCTACCCCTGAAATTACTCCACGGGGCAGAGGGTGTCAGGGAAGAGTGGGATTGAAGCGAAAATCAAATAAAAGAAGTAAATTCATCAATTTCAATGAAAAAGAAATCTACAATGTAATGATTGCGAAGAAATTCGGGCATAAAGAAACAGGTTCCAAATACATTTCGACGCAAAAAATGACTGAATTGAGGCTAAGGTTTGCCCGTGAAAAGTTCCTCAACGACACCAAATATCGAGTTTTCCACATAAAGATTGCTCAGCTATTTGCACAACAACTACTAGAGGATGTTTCAAACATGAAGACGACCGGTCCTGGCGGGAAAGTGACAAAGGAGACTAAGGAAGTTTCATTGGCTGGAAAATGGGCACCTTCTTTGGAAGCTCATTTCGATCGCTACACTCTCATTGCGAGCACCATAGCAGTGGAGCTCACTAAAATGCAGTCAGAAACTAAATTTGACATACTTACCAAGCCCATTCCAATTGCTGTGTATTTATCCAGGAAGAATTATAACAAGGAATTCTACGGCCCGCTCCGAAAATTCCATGATGTTCCCGAAGTGGCAATGTCTGCTGGAGAATGGGACAAAGTCAATTACAAGAGAGTTCCAAGTAAATGCATGAAGCGGAACAGGAAATTTTTCTCAGAGCACGACCTTGAAAGATTTGGGGAATTCCTCAAAAAGCCCGAATCCAAGGTTGCTGGAGCAGCTTTGAAGCCCGTTGAAATAATTACCCAGGCCATGCAAATGGACAACAGAACAACTGAAGAGGAAAGGCTGGTCATGGAGAAGCAATGGGCATCACTAGTTGAGGATATAAAGAAAAAAGGTATAATAATCCCGTTTTAAATTACAATATGCTGCAAATATTTAAACTTGAGAAATACTCCTATTTCCTAGCCCGTCTGAATTTATTTGATTATAGTGAATTATCATGAATTTTATTTGTATTTTTCTAGGTGGCTTGTTAAAGAACGCACTTGCGATTTGTGACGTGAGCGGATCAATGTCAGGTGATCCAATGTTGGCCGCTGTGGGGCTCACTCTGATCACAATGAATATGAGCAATGACCCCTGGAACTCCCTTTGTATTACATTTGACGAAAACCCATCCATGCACAATCTTGATGCAAATTTGTCCCTAATTGAAAAAATTAGATCACTCAAGACCATGGAATGGGGAGGATCTACTAATCTCCAAAAATCTTTCGAGCTGGTGCTCTCAATGGGATTGCAAAACCAGTTAACTCAAGAGCAAATGCCCAAAGTCCTCCTTATCTTCACTGACATGGAGTTTGACTCTGCTTTTCCCGGGACGACTCTTACCAATTTCGAAGCGGCCAAGCAACAATTCAAGGAAAATGGATATGAATTGCCAGCAATCGTTTTTTGGAATTTAAGATCTGCTCCAGGAAAGTGCTCCACCCCTGTTCAAGTCAACGAGTATGGTGCAATCCTGTTGGGAGGATACTCAGCTCAACAACTGTCATATGTGATGCAGCAGGATGATCTTTCCAAATGTTCTCCGTTGCAATTTGTTCTAGATATGATTGAGAAAGATAAATATAGTAATTTAAAAATATATTAATTAGATTAAAGAATTCCCTCGTCCACTCTTTAATATGTAGGTCTCCGTCTCCACGCGGTTTGAATCTCGTCAATGTTAATTTATGAAATGCCACTGCAATTAAGAAATTATGTTATTATTAATTACAGTACTTACAGACTGAAAAATTGTAATTATATAATGTGCATAGTAGCTTTAAAAATTTATTATGAACAGCGATAGCAGTTATAAGTGTATGTACAGAAATAAAACGGTTTATTACGAATTAAGCTTAAATAATTGAGCTTTGACTTTATATTTAAAATGTTTACTGCGGGTCAATAACATTTCCGACCAACATCTTTAGAACATCTTTAGGTTACCCAAGTTCTTAAGACTTAGTGCAGTCGGCAGTGTACTAACTTACGTACCTACTTATCCACACAAAAACAAAAACTACGAGTTTGAACAAAATGTATAAATAGACTTCCCGACATAAACCTGTGTGTAAAACGCTATCCAGAATATCACACTTTAATCGAATACATAAACCCTAACTTGTACTTAAATGTTGGCAACATAATAAATCTTTTCAACTGTCTAAAACGATCCATTTTAATGTGTGAAAATTTAGTCCAGATTAAGAAAGTGTAACCAGGGCATCAGGGGCACAGTGCGTCCTTATAGCGCATTCAGTGTAGGTACCTACCTAGATTTAGCCTTCGACCCCTGGCGTTTATAATTAGTAATTGGCTTTTCATAATTTGTAGAGCATTGCATATTACTCAATTGTTGCTGATGATTTAAAATACATTTTAAGCTCTATACACCTTCTAAAAATTAAAAACGATTGTGCATATAGTTATACGTCGTCTGTGAAGAACCAAAATGACGCATATCCAAAAGCTAGAATCAAAATGAGCTATGTCGTAAAAACAAAATGAGAAACATGCGTAAAATTTTAATTAGGAGTTTTTGAAAAGCGTACAATGTTCTATTTTCATGTTTTTTAACAATGTAAAATGTCCTATTTACATGCTTTTGAAAGAGTGCAAAATTTTCTAATTCCATGTGTTTGAAAAGTGTAAAATGTTGTATTTAAATAGTAAATATTTTTGTAGATAGTGGATATTTTTTAAGCTAAAAATGGAAATGGGTCATTTTGGTTCTTCACAGACGACATGCTGAGAAATACAGCCTCGCTGGGGATGCATTTTAAATTACTTTTGAATAACTTGAAGTTATTCAGATTTTAACTATATGCATACATGACTTGCTTGCTAGTAAGTCTACAATAGTGTAAGCCACTATTTCATTATCGTATTAATTTCATGAACTAAGCTATTATTAATTGTTACTTTTTGTTTTTTTAAGATACTGCATAACGTCGACGAAGAGGCAAATATGATCATCTCCATTTCGGACTAAAAGCAATTATGATCAACTCCATTCAGCACTAAAAGCAATTATGATCATCTCCCTTTTTCACAAAATACGGCTAATCTGATATGTTAATGATTAGTTAAGGGTTTGGTAATTCGAAACTAAGCACATTAGGGGTCACCCATAAATGACGTCATCAAAATTTCCCCTATGACCCCCCTGTGATCAGATTACCCGTTAAGTTTATCTTTAGCATGCAACACCATGAATATCCAAGAAGGTTTCTTGGCCATACCCATGACATCATTTATGGGTGACCCTTAAAAATTTTTTTAAACGTTCAATAATGATTTGTTGATGAATCAATTTAATTAATATTTTAGTGCATCAACTTTGTATGTAAACGCACTATTAATTGTAATTTGAAGGGGTTGTAAGGGCTCAGGCCAGATATCAACCAGATGAATAAATATATATATATTTTAGTGCATCATTCATGAACGCATGAATTAGCTCATCGATAAATCATTATTGAAAGTTTAAAAATTTTTAGGGGTCACCCATAAATGATGTCATGGGTATGGCCAAGAAACCTTCTTGGATATTCATGGTGTTGCATGCTAAAGATAACCATTTACGTAACGGGTAATTTGATGAAAGGGGTCATAGGGACGTAAAATGGGGATATTTTGATGACGTCATTTATGGGTGACCCCTAATGTGCTTAGTTTTGCATTACTAAACCCTTAACTAATCATTAACATATCAGATTAGCCGTATTTTGTGAAAAAGGGAGATGATCATAATTGATTTTAGTGCTGAATGGAGATGATCATAATTGCTTTTAGTCCGAAATGGAGATGATCATATTTGCCTCTTCGTCGACGATAACATATCATGCCGTGTAGTCTTCCTTAGCAATCTATATGCATATCAATGTATTTTGATAGATGATCCAGAGTAAAATTAAAGAATGCAGCAAAATGAAATTTCGAGAAAATTAAGTACATGAAAAGTAATTTTTAAAGTGGCATATGAAAAGAAATTTGAATTTATTCATGAACAGCAGTCACAAATGTTTTAGAAAATTGAAACGAAGCCAAGATACCACTCTATACAAATGGAAACATGGCCCCGAAAATCAGAGTCAAAGAATAATAACCAGCAACAGTTAACAATTGAGGTCGATTCCAGTTAATTAGACAACAACGTGGTGAACTCCAGCGTATCCCAATCCGGAGTATCCGAAGGGAGAAGCGAGGAGGACGGTCGGTCCAACTCCGTTGTTTGGTCCATCGGTCCATCCATTGGAGTATGGGAGGTGTCCAGTGGAAGAGTAGAGGATGGCAGCGGCTTGGGCAGCGGCGAAGATCATGGCAAAGACGAACTATTAAAGAACAGAATAAAAACAAAAAAATTATTCTACTGTTTAAATTCAAATTCAGTGATCACTAATCACACAAACTCCGTTAATGATTTAGAAAGCCAAATCAAAAAATGTTTTTTTTGTTTTCCTCATTAAATTTTGAAATAAGTTTCGAAATAGTCAAAAATAAAACTCACCAAAAGCTTGTACATGTTGAAGATTTTTGGGTGCCTTGGGCAAGAAGTAGTATTGAGAATTGGTAAAGTGGTTTGGAACTAGCAAACAATGAACTGATACATTTTCCAGCTCTCCTCGCACATTTTATACTCGGCCACTCGGTTTTTTTCTCATTAAACTTTTTCATGGAATTCCATCAGATTTTTTAATCATCTCTTCGTTTCTCTATCTCTTTGGCAAACTGGAGTGATAATTTCTTTTTGTATCCAAACCTCCATTCAGGTGCGTATAGATCTATCTTTGTCTTCATAGGGCAATTTATACTACACACAAAGGTAGCAATTACAGCTACAGCTTACAGCATCCCGTCCCATCCAATGTATTGTCGGGATACAAAGTCGAGATACCTGGGCAAGGTGTCCAAACCCTGCCGCTTCCATTTGATTGCATGGATATGAAACTATTTGGACACCTTGCCCAGGTATCTCGACTTTGTATCCAGACAATACATCCAATAATCCTAGTAGAAGCATATCATATATAGCCTGACAAGTAAAATTCAGTTAGCACTCGTTTTACAATATTTTACATGCAAGTATATGGACCGTATGTGTTACTAGTTAAGCACTTTGGTTTGAGTAGTATTAGTATACATAGCAAACTGCAATCGTGCTCTTTAATCTTCATACTTGATATAGATTTGAAAAAGGCGTGAATACATGTTCGTATATGCATCGATCAACAATCAAATCAGCGTCAGCAGATTTTGTTTTTTTTTGTAATACTTTTCCTTTCATTGCGCTCCGCGACTCTTTTTACAAACTGAAACTTTAGCAGCAAAAAAAACATGCATAGTCTTAGCAAGTAAGAAGCATATAATAGGCACATTCTTTGTACTTGTTACCTGTAGGATGCCCAAATTCCAAACACCAGTTGGAAGAGACCACCCCCCCCCCCCCCCAGTCATACATACTCCAAAATTGCGTTCGAAATTAGCCACGACGAACCACTGGAATGCTCAAGTATCTTACGCCCTGTTTCTGTACCTGTATTATAGTTTATCATATAATTATATGTAGAGGTATGTACATCCGTAATCCGTCCACCGTAACACTCCTCATACCAATTTTTTCATTGCAGAGATTGTAAATTGTAAACTACCAATAATTGCCTACTAACTAGTAAGTGCTGTTTCGTCTCATTATTACCATTTTATGCATGGGATCCGTGATCCTTTAATTTTAATATCATCACATGATTCCCAAACCCAATAATAACTATGAGCACGATGACGATTACGATTTTTTGTTTTAACATTTTGGCAGTTATATTTTTTTGTTGCGTAAATTGTGAATTTTATAGTAAAAAAATTATTTATGTATTTATAATATGGGATACATAATATATACCTAGTTTACCCTTGCATTGTAGTGGAATTATTGTAATAAAGTTTAGTAATTGATTGTGGGTAGAATTCGTGACTATTCAATTTTAAGACTGTCTAATTAGCGTTATTTTAAAAGTCGTTAGTAAAATGAACTATAGGAAAACTCCAGAAACTCTCAACTAACTAATTTTATTCGACATAACGATATATAATGGTATATTATGGACTTAACAATAATTATGTACTGCTACTTTTATTTTTTATTGTGATATTAATTTTTCTAAAATTCCGGAATAGCAGCCTGAGGATCAAGTATAATTACACATATGTACATATGTGCAAAAAGTCAAAAGGCATTGAAGCATTGAGCTTGTGTTGTTTGATGTAAGTACTTGTATGGCGTTCAGTGTGTTTTATCTTTGTTTTTTTTTGTTTATTTATTTTTTCTATATATGCACTCAAGCACTGATATATTTAGCTTTTTGCTATGTAAGTTTTTAGTAATGATATCCTGTTTTCTGCTCAGGGGTGAATTAAAAGACATACCTAGACACCCATACTATATACCTACAGACCTACTTACTTACTACACTTCTAAATCTTGAGTCTAAATCTCTGGACACTGGACGTCAGATTTTTAAGGGAGCAAACTTTTCATTATTGCTAATTTTTTCTTGATTTCTCACTGGTATATCGTAATCATTTTATAATTATGATGCCCAATTTATTATCGGACAATCTGACAACATTACCTCCATTTCAAGATGTTTCGCAATTAAACTACTTGTTTGAATCTTGAATTAATGCCGTGAAATGAAGACTAAAAAAAAATACTGCAAAATTGTCTGCCTTTAGACTTGTCTTGCTCGTATCCATTATTCAAATTTCCAATTTATCTGCATCTACATGTGTAGGTACATAAGTATTTAGAACCACAAGAGCATACTTATGTATTTACCTATGTATGATGTTGGTACAAATGTATAACATGCTATTTATTACTAGTTAGACATAGATATTTGATGATCGGTTCTTTAAAGTTGTTTCTTTCTGCCCATTGTAAGCTGTAGTACTTACTTAAAATCTGTACAAGCTGGTTGGGTGTGGTCATTGAGCCTCTTTGCTTGCCACGCAGAAACTAACCACAAGCAGTACAAAAAAAAATCATGAAAAAGGATTTTTTTTTACTGAAATGGAGGAGTCTCGAGGAGGATCTAAGAATTTTGAGAAATAGTTTTTGCTATACTGATATTCCTTTTCGATATTCCCTTTCATACAACTAGTGATACAATTGCATACACTTGAGACGTGCATTTGCGTGGACCATGGACGTGTTCAATTTTCAATTTAATAATGAAAGCAAAGTTTCTGTTCTGTGAGAGGAGGCAAGGTATAGTAGGCTTAGCATAATAATTGCTCCTGGAACCATTATGCTAATTTTAGGGAGTAGACACCGAATACCGATAGATATATTATATACTTTATGTAAGTTTTAAGTGCAAGTATTTTCAGCGATAATGCCTCCAGTATATAATAACAGAGCAATTCATAGGACATAGTAGTACATTATAAAGTGGAGCATTTTATATGGTAAGTCCGCGTGCCGATCTTGACACTGACATTGAAATATCTCTTGTTTCTTTTCATCCTCCTTAGGTCTAGGTCTAGGCATAGGTAACGCCAATTCGCATTCATGCAAGGTAAGTGTCGTAATTACGTTCCACCTGTGTGTAGTTCTTATTACCATATACAGTTAACAGAATTTAGTCTACGCTTTGGTTGGCAGTTACGATTTTGCTTTGTATTGTAGCATACATGTAATTGATTGGAAAGGGAACAACTAATGTAATGTAAGCGGTTGTGTATTATTAAATGAACATCAGATAAATGTGCCTACTTCTACATCTATTAATTTCACTGCTTACATGTAGCTGGATGGAATTCGCTTGGTTAAAATTAACATAAATGAATATGTCAGTAGGTCTGAGTAGGTACGATACAAATTACCTAACGTAAGTATGCATAAGATGTATAATTATCATAGCTTGTACTATACCAGGCTCTACACTCGAAAGTATGATCACCATCGTAAGTCACAACTGGGCCACTGGGCAAATTCTGCATAGCGACAATCGTAATACATGCGTATCGGCAGGCTTGTATATATAGTGATAAAAGTTACTACACATGTAAACAGTCAAAATATGAATTTGCAATTTGCATACTTCTGTCTATAAATCATTCCTGGAATCTAGACTGACATAATGAAGGAGATTCAGCATGTAGTAAATTGTCCTAGCAAGCAGCAAGCCGCAACATTGTCATTGTTATGCCGTTTAATTATAATAGCGCTCCCCTTGAACTTCTAGCTTCGATGAGATACACTACGAATCTGTAGGTATGAATCTTGTAATTGTGATCGTGCAGCACTTACTCCATGCATCACTGCCTCAAACTACTACCTACTTATCACGATGTGATGCGTCTAATTGTATGTACCTAATTGCATTTCAAAATCTGCGGTTATTGAAAAAATAAGGAAACTGTGGAATGTAACAGGAGATATTATAATATAATGAGATATTAGCCAATTTTTATTTATTATAACATAACGAGTGTACACAAACTGGCAGGCCAGCCGAAACGGTAAATTTCATTCAGATATTATGGTTATACAGTAGCCAGGAGGATGACAAATGATGTCGGTTCCAGTGAATTAGACAACAACGTGGTGAACTCCAGCGTATCCCAGTCCGGAGTATCCGAAGGGGGAGGCGAGGAGGAGGGTCGTCGGTCCAACTCCGTTGTTGGGTCCATCGGTCCATCCATTGGAGTATGGGAGGTGTCCAGTGGAAGAGTAGAGGATGGCAGCGGCTTGGGCAGCGGCGAAGATCATGGCAAAGACGAACTATTAAAGAACAGAATAAAAACAAAAAAATTATTCTACTGTTTAAATTCAAATTCAGTGATCACTAATCACACAAACTCCGTTAATGATTTAGAAAGCCAAATCAAAAAATGTTTTTTTTGTTTTCCTCATTAAATTTTGAAATAAGTTTCGAAATAGTCAAAAATAAAACTCACCAAAAGCTTGTACATGTTGAAGATTTTTGGGTGCCTTGGGCAAGAAGTAGTATTGAGAATTGGTAAAGTGGTTTGGAACTAGCAAACAATGAACTGATACATTTTCCAGCTCTCCTCGCACATTTTATACTCGGCCACTCGGTTTTTTTCTCATTAAACTTTTTCATGGAATTCCATCAGATTTTTTAATCATCTCTTCGTTTCTCTATCTCTTTGGCAAACTGGAGTGATAATTTCTTTTTGTATCCAAACCTCCATTCAGGTGCGTATAGATCTATCTTTGTCTTCATAGGGCAATTTATACTACACACAAAGGTAGCAATTACAGCTACAGCTTACAGCATCCCGTCCCATCCAATGTATTGTCGGGATACAAAGTCGAGATACCTGGGCAAGGTGTCCAAACCCTGCCGCTTCCATTTGATTGCATGGATATGAAACTATTTGGACACCTTGCCCAGGTAACTCAGAAATATCTCTGGCATTTATATTAACAGAGATTTTTCGCTCCTGTTCTTCCAGAAGAGGTTTTTCTGGCGACAAATTTTCTGTTGGTCTCGAATTGACTGACGGCGTGAAGTTCGCCGCCTCGAGCATTAGTTTAGTTAATTCATTTTCGTAAATGAATGGCTCATCGTCAATGATCATGGGTATGGGTTCAGGAAGGGGAGATCGTCGTGCGAATATCCCTGATCGTTCGTCCTTTATAGGGGACGACATTTCGTAAATCTACAATGTTGAAATGGAAAGGGGAAAAGCAAAAATAAAAAAATAAAAAATTCAAAACCCTCAATTCACTGATATTCAACATTTTTATTTTGAACCTTTTATATAACCCGTAATGTCATGTGCTCAAAGAATACTTTGGAATACCAAAATTCATAGGTCGTAACCTGAGACGTATCTCGTACTTCTATCTACTCTAAATTTTTATGAAGATCATAATAAATATATTATGTAGTCAAAAAAATCTTTATGGCTAAAATTTTTCCGTCACTAATTCTTGTAAGTAATCTTGTAAATCTTCTATCTCGGTCCGGATTCTCTCAATCTCGTCTTTATTACCTTTGTTCTCCGGATTTTCAACTACTCTAAAACTTTTTGTATACGTATGTGACGGATACTTTGTACTTGGTATCGGTACTCGTTTGGGCAAGGAATCGATCTGGACGTTTCCCGTAGGAGCCGTCGAGGTCGATGGATTTTCGGCCTGAGTTCGTTGTCGTGTGAATATGGTCGGAGCTCGTATCTGACCCGTTCGTGATGGCCCTTGTACCGGCCGTGATGAAGGTTGTGGTGACATTGCTGCCACCGGGCTTTTACGTGGTGTCGGTGGTTTTACCGACGGCGGAGTCCTATTTTGACTAGGTGATATAGACATATCTCTCGCATCGATAAACACGGTCGAATGTCCCGTAGGACTATTTCGTGGAGAGTTTCCCGGGGTACTAACTAAATTTTCGTCTAAGATTATGACTGAGTCATCTAACTCACCATCCCCTTCTCCCCCTGGAGAGTTGGGATTCCTCGTAGGAACTAAACTCATTCTCGGACGTGTCCTAAGGTCCCATGAATCATGGGAATCATTCGTACTAACTATACTAAGCGCCGGGGGTGCATATATGGTTTCTCCGTCATCATTCTCGTCTGGGGCTTCACGAACCAAGTTCAGTGCCGGGATTTGTGCGGACGATATATTATAAACACCTCGGGGAACTACATCCCTATAATACGTATTTTGTTCACCTACATTGGTTTCTGTAGGGTCTAGTTTTGGTTCCAGGCTAAAAACATGGTCATCTGGAGTTGGGACCATACGATTTAAATAATCCCTATCGTGGTCGACGTCTTCCGCCAAATCTGCTGGGTCTAGTGGAGTATAATACGTTTTTAGGTTATGTCCATGGACCATATCTAATACTAATGAAGTTGTCGAGGTTTCTGGTTCAATCTCTGGGTCACATAGAAAATATACGTGCTCATTTTCTATCAAACTATATATCCTATAGGGGCCGGAATACCTGACCATGAATTTTGTGGGAGTACCCTGCTTTCTTATGTAATTACGTTTTAGAACTAAATCACCAATGTTAAATTTTATATGAGGGTGACGTTTGTCGAATTCTAACTTTCTTTTTAACTGATTTTCACATGAATTTTGATGTGCTTGCATTTTATACTTAAATAATTCGCCAATTCTAACCTGCTGATTTTCAATATCCTCCTTTTTGGACGGAATTTTATTCTCGTCGATTTTAAGGTTATAGTCCCATGCTAATGACTTTCCATGCCAAAGAAAATATGGAGAGAACCCTGTACTAGAGTGCTTGGCCGAGTTATATTCGTTTTGTACCTGAGGTAATAAATCGTCCCAGCTAAGGTGCTGGTCATGTTTTAATTTCTTTAAGATACTGCCAAATGTAGAGTTTGATCTCTCGATTATTGAATTTGAAGAGGGATGCCATGCCGAAGTACGAATGGCGGCCACGCCGTACGTATCGCAAAATTCCTGGTATGCTGCACCAGTGAAGGCGGCACCATTGTCGGAAACAATTCCGCGAATTCCGTGATCCCTAACTAATGGTGTGAGACAACGTATCGTCTCTGCCACGGTCGGACCCGTGGTCGGAAAAAGGTGAAGGTAACGAGTACATTGATCTATAACTGCCAGTATGTATTGATTCTTTCTACGAGTCATATTTAATGGTCCTAAGTAATCTGCTGACACTTTTGCAAATGGGACTTGTGGCGTCATAATTACATGCAATGGACCCGATTTTCTACGTTTACTAATATTATATCTTTGACATGTGTCGCAACCACGTATGACTTCCATGACTAATTTACTCATAGAAAAGAATGTATAATTTTCTTTTAGTGCTGCATAAATCTTTTCGTGACCTAAATGTGATTTTTGATGCAGGTATGTAATGAAATGGATAGCTAATTTCTGAGGCAAGACTTTCACCCAAAGTTTACCCAGCGGTTCATCTGAGAGTTTTTCCAACTCTCCCTTCTCATTTAATCTATAATTACGTCTATATTTATTAAACCCTTCATATTTATTTGTCCTGTCTTCCATGACCGATTTCATGACTTGAAAAACCTGTATGTCTCCCATTTGGAGTTCACGTAAGTTATCTAAATTATATTTAAGAGTTTCACAATCCTGAATGAATTCCTTGTCCTGACGAGTACGTTCAACGACTTTTATTAATCTTAATTTTAACGGCGTCTTTTGACCAGGGTAGTTTCTCGGTGGTCGACTTAATCCATCGGCCAATTCGTTATTTTTACCTGCGACGTGAAATATTTTGAGGTCGAATTCACTGAGTTTTAAACTCCAGCGGATCAAACGCGAATTTAATTCTGAGGTTTTCAGAATTGATGTGAGGGCCGAATGGTCTGTATATATATGTACAGAACGCCCTAGTACGTAGCTACGGAATTTTTGCAGTGCGTGGATAATGGCAAAGCATTCCTTGTCCGTGACCGACCATTTTTGCTCAGTCTTTGTAAGACAATGAGAATGGTACGCGATTGGTCTTCGTTGCCCATCTATGTTTTGTATGAGGGCAGCTGCGATCCAATGGTCGCTAGCATCTGACCACAATTCAAGTTGTGAATGGTCATCTGGAAATGCTAATATGGGCGCAGAAGTGATGAGTCGTTTTAATTCTTCGACTGCTTGTCGACAATTATCGTCGAAATTAAACGGAGCGTCTTTTTGTAGTAATTGATATAATGGTCGGGCCACCCGAGAATAACCCTGAATCATGCGCCTAAAGAAATTCGTAATTCCTATAAAACGGCGTACTTCGGTCGTATTGGTTGGATCAGGGAACGTAAGGATTGTATCCACTCTATCCCTATCTATAGATATGCCATCTGCACTAATTCTATGACCCAGAAATATAATAGATGGATGTCCAATGTGACATTTAGAAGGTTTTAATTTTATATTTGCCTGTATGCATAACCATAATACTAACTCTAACCTATGTATCATTTCGGCGAATGTAGCGCCGCCAAAACCGTTATCGTCGACGTAAATTGAAGCCCATTTTTGGCTATACTGATGCCATATTTTGTTCATGACTGACTGAAATATAGTGCCACTATTCTTATACCCGAACGGAAGTCTGAGTGGTCTGAAAGTGCCACAATGATTAATATATGCTAAGTAATTCCTACTATTTTTATGAAGTGCAATTTGTTGATATGAAGATGCCATATCCATGGTGCAAAAGTATTTGCAACCATTAAGTTTGGCAAACGCATCTTGTACTGGTGGTACAGGTGCATTTATGGGTTTTACGCGCTTATTCAATTCCCGATAGTCGATTACTGCTCTCCATCCATTGATCCCCTTTTTGACGACCATTTGTCGTGACACGTAATTTGAATGACATGGTTCTATGAGCTGTTTCATGAGCCCGTCATCAGTGTCGTCCCTACAGACTACTTTAAATAAATTAGACATGTTGGCTGCTGCCGATACCATAGGGGTATCGTCCATTAGTTCTACTGTCGCATATACAGTTTTCTTAGTTATGGGATCAATGATGGATGTGTGGAAATCTTCCTGTTTCCACCCAAATACCTTGTAGTATTTTGATAATAATTGCCTGATTTCCAGCTTCTGAGCTGTGTCTAAACCTTCAAATATTGGGAACATTTCCCATTCAGCATCAGTCAATGCTTGAGATCCTGGTACCTGTGCAGGAGGAGGGACTTCTGGGTTATCACTAGTAGGGCATGGCTGATCCTTAACGTGGATCTGTGCGGCTTTTAACTGTACCGGTGTAGAGACTATTTTATATGTAGAGAGACAACCCTGTGTTTTCAACTCCATACAGGTATCTTCTGTATTTAATAGAGTCGCTATTCCTCTACCATTTTGAATATATACCTCTTCAGGCAGGACCATAATTCCTGTTTTATTGTATAAATTGTGATTTGGTTCCGTGACTATATATCCGGTATAATTTCTTGTATCAGTGAATATCTCCACTGCTGTTTCCTTCTGGCTTTCTAATTGAACCGGGTGAATTGTAAAAAGTCGTAACTTATATTGATAAAATTCTCTCTCTGCATTTGAAGACATGGTAGTAGTAGCTATACTGCGTACCTCTTCCAATAGTGAATCCGTAGTTTCCTGTGTTTTCCTAATAGTTCGAATCGATAATGGCGAATGTTTCGTCTTTTTATAACCTCCTTGTAAGGAATTCCTAAAGTCTCGAAAATGTTTTCGATTGTTAGATGTGTCTTTATTTAAACTATGTATTTTGCTTAACTGTAAATTTGTAAATTCAGACCTCAGTGTGTCTGCATTTGGGAGTCTAATTGGTCCGTGCCGCGATTCATATTTAACAAGCTGTTTTCTCGATAAATATGGATCGGGATCTAAATCGTCATAGTCTGAGTCTGAACTCTCCGAAGTGTCACTACTCTCGACATCACTTAATATGGGCGCGGAAGGAGCAGCTAGTAAGCTGGTATTAACTGAATTTTTCTTTCTTTTAGAATTTGGTTTGATTAAATCCATGACTGATTTAGTTCCCTTGAATTTCTTAATCATTGCTACATTGGTCTCGACAGCATCTTGCGTTCGAGTGAAAACGACTAATCCTAATCTACATTGTACCATTGCATCATATGCAACTAATAAATCCATCCCGAAGACAACGCTGTCTTGTAGATTCTTGACGAGGAAAAATCCCCATCGAATCCACTCCTCAAATTCTTCAATGTACGTATTGATGAGTACCATTTCAGATACTATTGTGGGGACACCGTGTTCTACTGACAGCATAGCACGGATTGGTTTGCATGGTATAACCATATGTTGAAGCCCTAATGATTCAACCACCTTTGGGTTGATGGTACTAATGGATGCACCGGTATCTGTCAGCACATTAATGAGGACCGTTCCCCCAAAACAATTTTGGAAGGGAAATTGTCGTCTTATCTCATGTGGTGGGGTTCGGTTCCCCCTTATGAAGTGCGTTATATCTTCTTGTGGATATGTGAAGAGCGTGTCTTCATAATTTGATGAAGTTCCCTCATGGGTGATTCCATCCTTAGTTCCTTTATTTATGGAATTATCTTCAAGCGTTTTCATGCTTGCTAATGACGTAGTAACTATAGTATTTTTGCTTTGGAAAATATCCCTGTCTATAAGTCCCGTCTGAATTGATTGTTCATCCAATTCACCGGTATTTACTCTAAACATCCGTAATTTATGATTACTTGGAGGTGTCTGTGACTGCATTGGATTTAACGGTGGATGATAATTATCCATGTCTTGATCATTCCCTTGACTTGCCATCTCGCAATCTAAATGTCTCTTCAAGACCGTGGTAAAATTGTCTATATTGTTACAACTTATTGTTCCTTTTCTCAATCTGTCGGGCAATCCTTCCGATAATATCCTTATTTTTATTTCCCAATCCATATTTGGATCAAGTTGGTTTATATATATTAACCGTTGACGAACATATTCGTCGGCATTGGTTTTTGGATTCATCGTATATTTGTAGTATGTTTGCCTATGGTTCACTAGTAAGTGACAATATTAATCCTTTAATTTATTTAAATGTGAATACAATACCTTAATTCAGTACTTATCGATTGCTTCCTCGTAAGAAAACGTAAAATGGATGCCTAGCCTTTAAGTCTCTCCGTAAGAGTAAATAAGTTGTATTTTATTCAATATGTAGGAATACCTATGTGTGTAGTACTTAACTACCAAAGATTTTAATTTTAATTCCGTAGATAAAACAATGCCCACGCCGACGTTAGCGCACGTGAACCGAATGCGTTTCCTCTTTAGGGAACCGAATCCGTTTTTGTTTTATTTTGATTTAAGTCTGATCAATACTTTTAAATTGATCAGGCCTTAGATCTTTACCTTCACAAACAGTTTATAAATTCACAATGATTATTTGACTTTGATTTGAATTAATAAGATTGACACGATTCTGATTTATATTTATTTGAAGAATGAATTTTTTTTGAAAATGAATTATAATTATGATGATGATGGGTGATTATATGCTTTGCAGTGTGATATGAGGACGAGGGTACATATATCTCGCGCAACAGCCACCGAATTTCAATAATACCAAGAGCAAGCTTTTAAGCACAAGCAATAACTTAATTGTAGTGTCGTAACACGTACCTTTTGGTCAAATCGTCAAATTAAGTAATAAGTCAGCAGCTAAAATAGTCCTTTCAAACTTCACAGCAAACTGTGCGTCCGTAACTAAAATCTTCCTCGACTAGTAAGTCGGGTTCAGGAGCGTATCCTGGAGAATCTAAAATAAATTGGAATTGTCGGTAAGAATCCAATCGTATCTCCAATGATTATTTCGTCGATGACGTTCCAGAGAAATCTTGATCTTAACTATTAAATAAACTACTATAATTGCTATTATGGCTACCCAGTCGTATGGACTTAAGTATAATACAATAAACATTCAACGTTCCAGTTGAACGCGATAAATCATTAACTTATTCCAAATGTTGTAGAGAATGACAATACTAAATGTAAAGAAAAGAAAAGCAATATCTGTTGATGTCAGATTTATTAAAATCAGCATTCAAAATTATTTTTAAAATTTCCTAATTTTATTTTACTTATATTCTGAGTTGTAGTAATAACTATCTACCTCCTCAATTTATTTAATCCTTGTAGGATGTTGAATTTTGAAAATTTTGAAACGATAAGAGTAATATTTTGAAATTGTAAAATGAATTTCAATTGTGAAAAGAAAATTTAAAATTGTAAATTAATTCACTATATAATTACTTATATAACAGTAGTAACTGTTATTTACCATTAATTTATATGTACTATAGTGTAATGATAGTAAATACTCGTCGTTAACTTCTCTGCACCCACCGTATGGATGTGCAGTAACTATTATTTACCACGAAAATATGTATATAACTAATGCTACTATGTACTACGTAAGTACCTATGCTCTGTACTAGGATAATACAGTAATACACGTCGCCAACTTCTCTGCACCCACCGTATGGATGTGCTTAACTAGTAGTTGCCACGAAAATATGTATTTCTTAATACTACTATGTACTACGTAAGTACCTGTATATATATATGACTACGTATATACCTACTCCCTACTTTAACTTTCGTGATAAACACGACGAAGTCTTTTCGTTTATTTTCCTACCCCTCTGATTGGTACTTCGAATTATTTTCTAAAATTCGACTATTTATATGCCTCCACGGCCAATGACCATACGTTTTACTTACTTAGTAAAATTAAAGTGGAGACAAAACGGAAGATATTCGTTTCCCACGAATTCTATTTCCCCAGATGGGTGATTGTAGGATTCGTCCAAAAGCTGGATTTATTTAACTTCTCAAATCCGTGGACGGTGGCAGCAGCTTGTGCTCCGATTTCAATGCCAATAGTGAGGCTGTAAAATGTAAGTATTTGTGAATAAAAACACTGAATTTCTTACATATACATAAATAAATACAACAGTCTAACGCGTACAGTGACTGTCAGTATTTTATGAATTTTTTGAAATATAGTTCACTTTGTAAGTATATAATTGTGAATTTTCAAAATTATTGTTGTATTTCGACTTACAGAAAAGGTCGAATCGAAAAGCGGAGAAACTTTTGCTTAAATTCTGGATTTTCTATCTGACAAAAGTGGAGAGCTTCCAGTCCGTCGTTTCTGCTTTCCAGAATTTGGTTTCCTAAGTCCAAGTTGACCTCAAGAACGTCCCGTGGGCCCGTATCTCGTCCTCGTAAGGATTCTATAATTATTATAATTAAAGATACTATTATTTCTTATTCTGTGTATTATTTGTTGTAAATGCCCCCAAAAAGTGAATTGTGCACAAATTACAACAGGCCCTCAAAATTACAACACTGTTAGATGTTGACTATGGGAATACATATGTATCAATTGTGCACGAATTACAATAATCAAAAATTACAACACTCTGAATTCGTAATCCAACAATTATAACTTTGATTGTATTTTGTTGGAATGCCTAACTGATTTTATTCTACTTACTTATATTTATTTGTAGAAGTTCCTGCTTGGAGGGATCCACGTAGGATCTTTTGACCGAAGATTTGCTTCAAAATTACTTTTTGGTTCGGGCAACTAATTCTTCGGATCGTATCCGGTTCCCAAAAACATTAAGGTATGACGATTTTTCTGCTTCGTCTGAGTTCACTAGTAAGTGAAACTGAAATAAATATAGTTTTTGATTACTTCACAATTTTACGTAATCACTAATTGCAACTTCAAATGGAAGTTGATTTCTATGCCTAGTTTCGTGAACTTAATTTGACTTCCACTATGAATTCAACTTATGGTTGAATTAACCTAAAATCTTGGCTTTTATTTCTTGCAGCTTTACTTAAGTGTATGAAGGATGAAGAGATTCAAGTCCCCAAAATGATCTGCAACCTGAAAACCTGATGCAACAATATGCAACGAAATATGACACAATATGAATCGTCAACTGACGACTTCGGAGATTCAACAAACTTGTAAGTTGAATTTAATCTTAAATGGTAGAAATCCCTACCTATTAATGTATATTTCTCACTCAACACACCCTTTGTAAAGGTGAACTCCCCGAATTGAATATTTTGCACTATAAAATCAGGAAAGGAACTTCCCTGTAGTAAGTAACTACCTAATAAGTCGGGGTGTTGAAATCCCCTGCAATTTTTGATTCAACACTGTGAAAAAGTCGGGGTTATGAAATTCCCTGCAAAATATTAAAATCGAGTTTCGAAGTCAGGGTGGAATTCCCTGCAAAGTATTAAAATCAATATTTGGAGTCAGGGTGGAATCCCCTGCAATAGATTTTGCAAACTAACTAGTTGATTTTGAACTTTCTATTTATTTTTAGGAACGAAGCCCAGGTTCCATGCCTGGCACTTTTGAAACACAATAATGAAGTAATCGAGGTGGCTAATATTCTAACCACGTAACAAACAAAAGCTGGGGTTAAAATCCCCTTTATTTTTGATTTACCTAAAATCAATTCACACAAGAAATCGAGCGTTTCGAAATTTTGAAGTCGACACTTCGACGAACACAACTATTAGTCAGTTGAGGGTGTTCCTCACTGTATTTTAATGCCTATAAAGTCGAGGGTAAGTTCCTCGCACTATTTCAATTACAATCAAATGTCCGAGACCGTGGTCTCGTTATATATTTAACTACAAATTAGCTTACACTCTAATAAGTCGGAATTGATTTTCCGTAATGGTTAACAATCAAAATTAGTACTTATACAATGGCATACACAATAATCGAACATATATAATTCCACACAAAATAATGAATGATTTTAACGCATATATAAATTATGAATCATTTTCAAGCATACAAATGATGAATTATTTTTCAAGCGCACACAATTATGAACTGATATTTTGCACTAATAAATTTCTGACTGAATAAATGCATTTTAACAAAACCAAACAGAATATTATGTATTACTCGAAATGTGACCAACTATTGAGCACTAATCAACTGAAATGAGTTTGTATTATTGAGCAAAATATGACTGAATATTATTTATCTATTGTAAGGCTGCTTACCTTTATAAGCAAAACGAAGAAAGTGAGTTTCCGTAAAGTTCCCCGAAACTTTTCGAAAATCACTAATTGATTTGATTTTACAATATGAAACCTTTGCTGCTACCTTACAGGTTTCGAGCTGGCGATGCCACTAATGACTGGGACTACTGCCCTACTATTCCCTATGGGATTTGGAGTTCGTGAACTACACAATTAACTGTTTTCCGTTTCACGGTAATTTTAACAAAACAACACTTTTTAATTCCACAATTTCGAAGAAGTCACTTCGAAATTTGAAAGACTTACGAAATTAAGTCTGAATACCTAGGTAGGTAGTGAATGTGTAATGTAAGTAAGTACTTACATTACTTATAATGCGACCTTATGGGCCCTGGCTTATAAGCCTGTAAATGTATATTTTTACGAATCAATTTTGATGATTTATGTTTTGTTTCGTTACAGAAAAATGATTAACAATATAATTTCGAAGTCCGTGACTTCGGATGGAGGAGCTATCCTCCAAAATGAATCAAAATCTGCCGACTGTCGGCTACTATTACTGGCTATTATAACTGGCTGCCTACTGAAATGAAAATACGAGTTTTCTACTTTTATGGCAATTCAAAAGTTCCTAATTTTATCAAAAAAATGAAGACACGTAGTCTACTTCAACTTTAACAACAGAATTCAAATATGATATTCAAAATCAATACTTAATATTTAAGCTTTTGTTCACTATAATATGCTGGGACTGTCATATGTTGTAGTCATGTGATAACATGCAGCTCAACTTTTTCTAAAATGGCTACCTATGTAACTAAATAGCAATTCTAATATACATAATATTAAATGCTTTTGTATGTATTTTACCGTACCTTAATATTACAGCAAGAGTTTTGCTTCAAGTTTTCTTGTCAGCCCGGCTTTTCCGATTCTGCTGATCTTGGGTTTTTTCCTAAATTCTGAAATTTCAGCAATAACCTCTTGTTCGTAATAACGACAAAATTAATTTTCACTTTTATTTTCGAAAATGTAAATTGAACTCTGAAAATATTCAGCAAATTTTGGTTTTAAGTTGGGATGTCAGCACGGCCAGGTCCAGTAGGCACTTTTGGTCTCGTCCGCTCCACTTCTTACGTCCTCTCAGGTCCACAGCTAAAACTCTTCTTGCTGGGCAAATTATATGCTTTATTATGGGGAGCTTTTCCCTCTCAAAATTTTATCACGTCTACGGCTTGTGGGTTGCTTCCCAAGACCACCGTACGTTACGGTCAGTCCTTTTCAATGCGGCTGGTTGGATGGCTTGTCAGCACTGTCCACCACCTTTCACTTTTCAGTTTCTAAAACTCCCGTCTTCTCGTAGAAGATGCGGTCATACGCCGTGGCGTTACTTGTACTGCCTTTCACTTTTGGCTGTAGTTTTAACTGCAGCCACTAGTACTGCTATTAAGCGTCACTATAACAGTGGCGAAATGCCCCAACACGTGGCTGCCTATGCTTAATAAAGCAAATAGGTTTTTATGGGCCCGAATTAATTCGGACTTTTTTCTAACCTACTTTAAATTTAATTTTAATTAATTACGGGTATTGGGGGGTAGATTTAATTCTACCCCGCACCTTCTTAACAGGGATTTTATGCGGTCTTCTAAATCCGAGTTAGGAGAGGGCGACGGAGTCAGTGTTAATCGGGGAATCTACACGACTTCGGGACCGGCCCTGCGAGATACTGAAAAGTATGCACGACTGAATGGAGGGTTTAATTAGCAAAGAGTATGAGCCTGCCTGCTTACTATGCTATATGGGTGGGGAGGGTTATGATGCGCTTTCCCAAAATATAATATATGAAACTTAATATTAGTTTATAAATTACTATTCTAAAAATATGAACATGCGAATATCATACGGGGAATATGCAATCACACAAAACACAACATAAATTAAATATAGTTTGAGAGGTCTTATTATGCCTCGTATTTATTTTAAATACTTTTACTTTTAAATGGCACAATAGTGCAAAACTGAAAATGATATGACTTTACTTTTTAATGGCTCGTAGCCCAAAATAAAAGATACTTCGAAATCAAATATGAAACTCAAAATTATCAATAATCAACTGGGAGTGTTTCCCTTAATTTTCGCCGTACGAATAATTAATTATAACAAATTATATTTTTACCTCGTAGGTTGGATTCTGAGCCGGACGGATTATATTTTAGACTTCTCGTAGAACGTCTTTCTGGGTCACCTTGTGTTCCCTATTTTATTCGCTCGTAGCGTCAATATTTTATCCCTCGTAGGGTCACTAAAAGGGTCAGCGTTTGATCACCTAAATTCTCGCTCGTAGCGATTAATACACTTTTCCTCGTAGGATTTCCTGGTCCACGTGGGCACCTATGATTTTGCACGTAGCAACAAATATATTTTCCTCGTAGGATTTCCTGGTCCACGTGGGCCCCTAGGATTTGCTCGTAGCAACAATTCTGCCGTAGCACGGTCGAGTGAGGAGTACCTTCTGTCTTCGCCGGAGTCCAAGTAGAAACTGGTTATGGTCATGGTTCGCGAGGATAGAAGATCCTCACGTACCATGCTATAATCCCTAAACTCATCTCCACACTGTGGGATATTATTCTCCCTCTTTGACCATCTACTTAATTAGTGGGATGACTTTGCCTGAAGGGCTTTTGGGGAATATATCCGTCCGTCTTAGTTTCCAACATACAATTCACATTTTACATCATAAAATATCATATTTTATATTTTATATAATATATATTTTTATGATTATCATTTTTCTTCTCTCACTCGTGGCTCTTGAAATGTTACAATGCAATTGCGATGCTCCCTAACTCCTATAATGGTACCGCGTACGTATACCTACCTACTTTATTAATCGTGTAAACATTACAAAAACCTAGGAAACTGTGTAACAGGACAGATAATGAGGTATTTATTCCAATTTTTTAGACCGAATGTCCACCAAAGCTCCTAGCCAGACCAAACGGTGTATTCCATTCATGAATCCTATGGTCAATAGTAAAGCGAAGAGGGCAGAGGGTGTGGACGTTGGCCCGCACCATGTAATCGTCACTTTCAAATATTATATTGGTTCAAAGAAAAAATCGCCGCAGACATAAAAATAGCTAACTTTAAACACACTGGCCAAGATATAATTACAGATATGTAGCAATATTGTATTTTATGCAACAACAAATATGCACTTACTTGTACGACTACAATATTTTTATAAATAATTACTATTACAAATATATACCTAGGTACATTAAAAATTCACTGAAATAATTAGTTGGTCATATCCAAAAAATGTGTACATACTATTTAAAAGGCTTTTATTGAGTTCATACTTTATAATTCCATGCAAAATTTTCTGTAGTACACATTTTACATAGCTTTTATTATGTATTTGGAATATCAACATCAGACGGTTAAGGAGACCTTGATTACAATACAAAAGTTAAGAATTATTAGCCTTAAACTTCTCGCTCTCAACATTAACAATGGTTCAATCTGAAAGTGAGATCCTTAAGAGCAACAATTCCCCACTTTTCTAGTGGGACCCTCCCCCCCCCTCATTCTTTAAAACAAATATGGAATTATTTGCGGTCACTTCCACTTGCAAAGCGTCGTGCCATTGGGTTTTGGCCGTTAATTTTCTGATTGCCGACGTCACCAGCCATTTGATTTTGGCAGGAATTTGAGAAAATATTGTAATTTATAATTTAAAATTACGTACTACATAATATAACAGCGCATTATAAAAACAACGTAAATAACGAACTATTGCAAAGAATGCATAACTATGTGATCTCCATGGGTTGATTATTACTAGCCATTAAGAATTTAAGACTTAATCGCAAGTTTTCTTACCCTCGAAAAGTACAAGCTACAGGTACTTAACAATACCTTTTGAATGAAGTCGCTCTTAATGACACATGTCGTAGTGCTGGTATTTAGTAGAACTTGTGATTTTAATTTTTAAATATTATTATAACAGCGAAAAAATGCATCGGAAAAATTATTATTCATCCAAAATTGTTTGTTGCATTTTACACTTTTAGTCGTTTATAATGGTTAGGTTATTAATGGGCCCCTGGATTTATTCGGCCCCGACGCATTCGCCCCCCCCCCCCAAGCAACATTAATATTGTATGTGCCCCATACTGAGCATGTCATAAATAATACTATTTTATATGTATATTGTTAAGTATGGCGACTAACAGGAGCATTACGGTAGCATAAAATAATATAGAAATATTAAATATTAAAATGTATATTAAATTCCAAAGGATTAATTCAACGAGTAGGAATCTCAAGGAAGGATTACTTCAGATCATTTGATGTTTATTTTGTAATGTTTACTTAAGAACTCCAACGGCTGTGATCACAGGTCGAATATGATATGAATTATTTATTGATGCAATACCATTGTATGCGAAACTCGAATTGAGTTAAAAATTATTAATTGCTCCGATCATTATTGACTACGATGATTTATGAAATGATGCTGATTTGTTATGAGATAATGCAAGTCGAGCGGAAGGGGATTCCTAAATAATAACTTGTTAAGTTAAAAATTTAAAATAATGAGTGACACATCAAGGGAAACCTAGCTGATTTTAGTAGCTAAAACAAAATGTAAAATCACTATCCAACGTTCAACTAATTAGCTTCTTAACCTTTTGTTCTTATTACAACAGTCTTCAATTGTTTTATTATTTTTACTTTAAAACTCACTCTTTACTCAATCAATCGTTTTATTCACACCGCTGCGCTACGGCGCAACCATCTCGCATTAGTATCGTACGAAATATCATTAATCTTTACTACAATATGTTTAATTAATCGGGTTATCCGTCGTCAGTTTATTAGAAAATTTAAAAAAAAACAGAAAGTGGAATTAAAAGCAAAGCCCGTGTGTCGCAACAAACTGTACAGTTAAAAAAAGTGATTCTAGTATTCCTAGGTTGATAACTAGTGAAATTTTCGTCGTTTAAAGCAATGCTGGACAGTGGCATGATTTCAGGGTGCACTTCAAGTGGAATAAATAAAATGCTTTCGTTTTGGGGGCCGAGTACGTCGGGCCCATCCACCCCGTTGGGCCCATTAAAAAAATTTCGTAATACAAAAAACGGCTTAAAAAAATTACTCAGCATCGCATAAAATACTGTTTATACAATTATTATTATAGATAATATTACGGATACACACTGGAACATTTAGTGCATCATATTTAAATTTTTGACCTTAATAACAATATTGAAGCTGATCCTCACTACGCGAGAGCAATTTTTATCATAAATAAATTCATCTCGAAAGTTCACACAATTATTTGTAATAATTTGAACGACTGAAAGTAAATACTAAATCAGCTAAGCTGAACAGCACTTAAACTGAAAATAAACCAGCTGGTAAATAATTAGCCTAAAGGGTTTTAAACTTAAACTCGACTGATTGTAGGATGCACGCTGAAAATTATGAGTACAACCGAAGGCAATCACGGATGTCCTCTAAGGTTGGAATCGTTGAAGTATCTTCCTCTACCTCCAATGGTTCTACCTCCGCTCGGTCAGTAGCCTCAAATGACGACATAGTTTCTTTCAAAGTCGAATTTAATGTACGTTTAGAGCAGAACTAAAAAGGATTACATTTTGTTAGAGCATTGATCACAACAATTCATTTGGTGAGTATCTAATTACTGAAGTCTCGTCCCACCATACAAGTACATTTTGAAGTAAGTAGAACCTCATATCGTAATCAATGCTTTTATTTATTTATAAAAAAGCTGATAAATAATAGGAAATGGAGCAAGAAAAGAACAAGAATAATGTGATATATTCGAAGCAACTTCAAACTTAAGATAACGCATTAAATACAGGAAATTAGTTTTGATCCCAATGTTTACTAAAACCTACCATATCTAGTTCGGTATCTAGGTCAAGTCGGCTGACACGCACTTTAGGATAACCAGGATAACCTGGGTTGAACCCAGGTGGGTTGCCTTTATTCCGACTGCCCCTTCCCTTTCCACGACGATTTCGTTGGGGACCTCTAGTGTCACGAGAACCATGGCTAGAGCCAAAGGTGTAGTCGAACCTGCACATCGAAAAGAAAACATTCACGGTTTTTGTACATACTTATTTTGTAACTATCTATCCGTCCACCCGTTTGGACGCAATCACGCTCATGCAACTTATGTAGAAGAAATACAACCTACATAAGTACCTACATTTGGATATGTTACACATACCAAACCATGTTACATTTTGCTTTCTCCGTTTACACAAGCAATCCTAGCGGAAAATTGCGTCATGGGTAACAAAAACAAATAATATAAGGTTTTTGAAGATGTTAAAAAGATTATTTACCATTTATAAAAGTAAGAAAAAAAACTATATTATTTTGAAAACAAGTTTTGGAAGCTATGCTAAGCAAACCTATAATATTAAAAATAAAAGCGAAAGTGAATATCAAGTTTTTAAGGATGTCTGAGAGAAAGTGAAAGCCACTGTTCTTATATTGAAAAACGATTAAATCATTGGTTTTCAAAAAAGGACAAATCAAACTTCTGAATGTTTCAGAAAAGCTAAACCCTCCGTGTTATAAAACATGGGAAAAAATCACACTACCAACATTTTCAAATCACTTCGTTGTTTCCTATAACCAATTTTGGAGCTTCTACTGTGTTGCACATATACAGTAAAACTTCGTTACAACGGTCTTTCAAGGAGGTGTTGTATTTTGACCGGTGTATCAAAGGTCTGTTGTAAAGTTACAACGGTCTTTGGCCGTTGTATAGTAACATATGATTCTTGCATTATTTTATTTCAAAATTTTTTTAAAAACACAATGAGTATTTAGTTTTTGCTTTTAATTAATTAAAAATCGTAATTAGACTTTGAAAGATTCTAAAAAAATAATAAAAAACTTCGCTTAAGTTTGTTTGACGTGGATTCTAAAGTTTTCAAATTTGCTCACATCATTAAAAGCTGACTAATCTTCGAACCCGTTCTGCAATATCCATATTATAGGTTTAACAAGGTGTGCAATCAATACTATATTGCTATTAAATTGCTAATTAAATGTCATCTACCTGCGACCTTTTTTCGTGATTGCAGCCATACTCATACTCATTCCTTAACAAATTGCCTACGTCAACAGAAGTTAAAATTCAAAAGCATTTGAAGCTAGCAAAATTACTAACTTCTAAAACCTGGTGTTATTACTCGTGCTAGATCCTTTCTAATTTTTGTCATTCGTATCCACACGCCTAGTTATTTCTTGAAATATTATTCCATCTGTTTTACAGCAGAAGACCTTGTTAAGAAAAAAAAAAGAGAAATCCAAAGACCGTTGTAACAAATATGATTCTAATGGTAACAGTGCTGTACGGTCCATAGATTTTGACCGGTGTATCAAGATGACCGTCCATCCGCTGTCCCCTCCCCCAACGTCAGAATGCTTAGCAACGTACTACACTTGCACTGGCAATCTCCCTAATAATAAAATTCAAATAATGTTGTGTGAAAATGGGTATAGGGGAACCGCGGATGGACATCAGACGTTGACGGACAGAATTATTTAAATTACGTAAATTGTGTAGATAATAGTTATCTAAATAAGTCAAAAATTGTCGTCAACAACTGTTTGCTTCCGTCCGCAGGACGCGTCGGTTTACTGGTTATAAATAATTCCCAATAAGTTCAAACCAGCGGACCAATCAGGGAACTGATTGACGGCGTTAACTTCTTATGAAAATCGAGTGACAACACCATCGTCGTTCACATGTAGAAGTAACTTTTAAATCGTAGTTGAACTAATTTGGGATCTAAATTTAATGCCTGTTCACTGACTGATACTGCACAAGGATTGTGAGTCTTGCTATTAACATTGTGCTTTAGTGACTAGTGACCTAACTTTGTAATGAAATTTGAAATAAATTGTAGTTTCTTTGTTTCACCTGTCACTGTCACTATTAGCCCATGGCCATTCAGACGATTTCCCGTGTGATCCCGCATATAAGGACGGCCGATGTTTGCTATCCCACCAGCTTCTCTCAATTCTTTGTTTATCAGATCCATGTGAAGATGTTTGAGACCGACGTTTGCCTTTAAATAAAACGAATTCGTCAACAATGAGATGCTTCCCTTGTTGGACATGCGGTCCAAAATATATGGATGTTGGAAATGAATAATAAAGGTAGCATAAGGCATAATGGGAGCTTGGCACTCTACCAGACTCTACCTACCAGTCACTACTTGATTGATTCCAGGAGACTCGCCAGTTCCGAAACACCCCTGGCGAAGCATCTTAGCAACTTCATTAGCGGGCCTTTCCCTCGGAATACTTAAACAAACTGGTTCATCCGAATGTTGACGGTGACTCCCATTCTGTCCCTGAAGGATTAATTCCAATTAATCCACTTAGAAACTTAGCAAACAACCAGGACATGCAAGTAGATAAGAATGATACGAAAAGGCTCAAAACTTGGTATAATAATGTGCTACGTACGCGACGATTTCCACGTCGTTCATCACGGGCATCAAATCGTCGGTAATTGGCATTGGTAGTTACTGGGCGCCTTGGCCTGACGGATGGTTGGTGAAATGATTGATCCGAGTGATTTTCTTCACTTTGTCTTGCATATCTCGGAGTGAAACGAAATTTATTTTGAACCTGAGAATATGTGTGCCTACTCCGTGGCTTCATGGAGTCGCTGACCACTGTTACTTCTTGATCGTGATAGTAATCATAGGCAGAGGGCCGCTCTCGTTCCATACGATCCCGTATTTTCTCAGCAGCCCAAGCTTCATGACGATAGTCATCTTTAGTACCAAACTTGTCGCGAGTTTCGTTGAGGCTTCGAAATCTTTGGAAGCACACACAATTATACCCATATAGACATTAGAAATCTAGTTATTATTAAACTCTTTAACACGGACTACCACCTACTTAAAAGAGAATTTAATTTGACATACATAATTAAAGGTTCAAAATATAAAACAATATATGATATATGTACATATACAAAATAATTAGAAAATAAGTCGTGCCACCTGTGCGACAAAGTAACCCCGGTAGTTAATTCCCCCAGAGAGTATGTAATTGTGCCTGGTCTTAAATACATCCTTAATTCTGTAGCTTTATTCACTTCTTAACAAACCTAATACTTAAAAAGAAGTTTAAAAGCTCAATCACCAGGTTCTACACTTCGTTGCCGTCGCCTGCATGAATTTCCTTTTACACTTCTTACGTTCTTACCCTGCACTCTAAACTCTGTTTCACTATACTACTGCAACTACTGCGTGGCAGCAACGTAATTTAGGTAACAATCAATCACAATAATTATACTCTTACGCACTAACGCAACGGGAGCAGGAAAACGGGTCGACCACGGATAAACTAATTAGAAATTTATAACCATAACTATTCAAACTGCTAACTCAACTACATATACGTAACATGCAATTGAATTCGATAGTTCCAAATCCAAAAGTGGATATTATCCCTTCCGTACCAATACCAATATCCAAAGATCCAAGTCCAACTCAAAATCGAAACAAAAAAACAGTACTGCCAAGCCGCCTTACGCACGCGGTACGCGGCGGATAACTTGCCGCCAGATAGTCTACGTCGTCCTAAGCGTGCAATAATCCGAAAAATAAGGGATGGCGAATGCTGCTGGATGTGAAAGAATGACACTCTAGATTCGAGATAACCAGTTAATAAGTTAATAACCAGTCAGTTTGCAGTTTTCCAGTCAGGAATTTAAGGCTACCGTTTATTTTGAACGAGAAAAGAGTGGAAAACGAATCGGATTTTATCTGACCAAATAAAGTTTACTTCGGTAGCTGCGGTTTAACGAGAGTACACTAGTAGACGATACTGAAATAGTAACTTGCGTTAAGTGTGCAAGTGTAGTGAAACTTGTTAAGATTGGTCCATAAATAATTCCACCCAAATTATCACTCTTTTAGGATCCACCCACCCCCGTGTTATCACCTTAACATGGCGGGAAGGGCTATCTTTAACATGTTATGTCAGCAATACCTGAGTAGACATAATCAGTCAGCGGACATACTATTAATAAACACCCCTGGGAAGTTGATTAACTTCCCTACAAAAGATTCTAATTAACTCCCTATGGAGGTATATTAACATCCTCGGGGATTATATTAACATCCCAGGAGTGCAGAGGAGTTAATCAACACCCCAGGTAGGTAAATCAACTACCTTCATCGCGCCTGCGCGGGTTCAAACCGCTCCACCAATCAGGGATCGGGTTCACCGAGCGCAATTTTCATTTTTTTGGAGAGTGAAAACTATTGTCTATCTTTTGTAGATGGAACTTGTAAATCGTAGATGAAACCTGCGAGTTATTGAATTTCAATATTTTTCCCCCATTTTACAAAAAAAGTAAAATTGTAGATCTATATAAGTTATAGGCAGTGATGGAGTTCTCAAGAAAGGAGCTTGTCGGAGCTGGAGTATTGAGTGAGTTCGATAGTGAAAATTAAAAAGATGATGCTGATTCGCTTCAGGTTCCTACACTACATCACAGCACGAACTTTCGTGTCCTAGTTTGCCACAGTTCCAGCAGCTGTAATTAAGCTTCGCAGACTTTTTCTCCTCCATTTAGGGGTCGGCCACATATTATGTCATTCAAAAAAGTGAGTTTTAGGACCGACCGACCCTTTAGTCATCGCTTGTCATAGTTTTCTCCATGAGGGACCCACCCCCGAAGTATGATGTCATACAGTCAATAAGTCAGTACTATACATATTCACACATATACCGCCACATCCAAATTGCTGGAAAATGTTATTTGGAGTACATTTACATGTGACATCATTTTACGCTGCTTGGACCGACCGTATGTGTGATACTTTGTCATAAATTCGTCTAGGAGGGACCGACTAAATCGATGACATAATATGTCGCACACCCCTTACACGGTTAATCACTGAAACAACTGAATTTTATTTTTAATTGAGACGATTTCAAAATAGGGACAAATGTCTCTGAAATTGACGTAATTGTATCGTATATTAGATTTCGAGTAGTGGAATGTCAAATCTAAATGTTTTGAAATCCGCGCTCGTGGAATCCATGTGTTGTCAAAGGGGTGTTAATATATATCCCAGAGACGTTAATATATCACTCAGGGGTCTAGATTAACTCCTCCCCCGGGAAGTTAATCAACTTCCCAGGGGTGTTTATTAATAGTATGTCCGCTGACTGATAATGGCTCTACCGATTACATCATTTATGGACGATTCCTAACTTGTCTAGATGACTACGACTATTCTATTGCGCCCGCGTCTTGAGTACCAGCTGATGTATTGGGCTGGTGGAGCTGAGCAGGATTGCGATTGGTTTGTTTGAAGACTATAACTTATCAAGCATCATCCATCATGAGAGGCAATCTGGTTAAGGGACAGGCCAAAAATGATGTCATGGATTTGGTCCCTAAAACCTCCCCATTTACGGCAATGTTAAAAACATGACATAACGTGGTGGGTCGGTCCTAAATCTGACTTTTTCGGATGACATTATTTGTTGCCTTTCCCTTAAATTCAGATCTGGGATCTGGGACCAAGACTCGGAGCCCCTCAGCGGGTAAAATTTTAGTAATTTACATGAATGTTAATCATTGTTTTTTTAAATATTATGTAGATACCTAAAAAACTTTATTAGTAAAGCCCATAGTAGGCCACCGTTTGATGGCAGTGTAGTGGACACTATACTTTCGACTTTCAACATTTGGTTCACCTGGTGCGGTGCGGTGCAACGTGCTACCATTTTACCATCATAATATTATTTTCATACGTAGTGCGGCGGCGGCAGTGTCAGTATATAAGGCATTATGTGGCAGGACTGGCAGCTAGAGTTTAAGATCCCCCAAAAAGACTTCAGTTTAGGAAAACGAAAATACTTACTAGTTAGTCATTTTAAATAATCAACACTTACTTAATTTTCCCTTAGCTTTACTACGAGGTAGCTAGACTAGAAAGAAGGCGTGCTTGCGATGTTTACGTTGCATGAACTTACTTAAAACACTTATAGGTGCGTTTCATGAATGGGAAATGTAACCCCTTAACATAAGGGGAAGCGAAAGCAGCGTTAAATAACTGTTGTCTAGCCAATAGTTACCTTTGACCTTGTTTGGTTTCGAGAGTTGTACGAGTTTTAGTTAAACTAACGATTATCGTCATCGTCACTGGCTATCAGTATCAAGTATTGACTGGAGAGAAATAAACTTATTTATTAACAAATTCACTGACATGCATTCATGTTAGCCCTGTTGGACACAGTATACTGGATACAATTTTTGTATATTGGATATTCATGCTTATTCCGTATTATTATGATATTGACATTGATGTTATTAATTGGTTCGATACAATTTTGTTTAGTTTTATTTTTTACTGCTGGCACCGGGATCGTATATATGGTTGTGGTAGATTCTGTGGCTTCCGCGGATTGCTTCAATCAGTACGTCTTCCATGGCTAGTACCGAGTACCGAGTACCATTTCTTTCAGCCACTCAGGTGGTCTTTATTATCACTTATATGTCCCAAAAGATTTATTGTAAGTAAATTCAAGGTATCTGGCATCTGGAGTGGGAACTCAGTTGTCAGTTCAGGCACCGTATTTGCAGTATGTTGTGTATCTAAAAATGTACAGGCTCTATCCAATCTTTCGTAAGTGTGTTGTAATTGTATGCTGACGAATCTGTGTGAAAGGGGAATGAAAATGCCACTGCGCCTTCCTCCTCGATTCTTCATTCTAGCCGGAGCGTAGCCGAAGCCATCTCCAGCCAGAAGAAGAAGACAGGATCAGACAGGATAGTTCCAAGTCATTCAACTCAGTGCATCCTTCTATCTCCACTGGGAGCAACGTGCGGAACCATCAACAGAACGTAGGTGCTACATCTGAAGCTACACATTCCATGGCCAAGCCACGCCACGCATCTCAGCAAGGAGAAGAGGGAGCACTGCACTCATCAGTCTCGAATTACTTCTTTCCGCGCTAACATATAATACATTTTCTTCTCCGTAAATTTTATAATATATTTTGTGGGAAAGATCACTATGGAGACACCCAAGAGAATTCGGAATTTGCGGGGGGATCAAGGGAGTGAAGTGATCCTCTGCGAGTCGTGTTGGTGCACGAAACCTAAAAAGATTAAAAAGAAATATTTCAGTTTTGAGTTTATATTGTTAAGTTGTTTCATAATTTTCTTTATCTCCATTGTGGTGCTTCCCATAATTAATATCTGTTTTAATTGAATCAAAATAATAATTCGAGGTCTTCGACAAATCAGAATCAAATTGTAAAATAATATAATTTAATATTTGTGATCAAAATTATACTCACCTGGATTCTACCTTCGGAACCATTGGCTGTAATCCCGATCCTCGGTATCCGTAAGGAATTGTAAAATTATAATTGATTGTAAAATTGTGTGGACGAAAACATGACGTGAAAACAAAAACAAAGCAAAAATAATAATTCGAAGTAACAAGTAACCTTTTAGTCCCTGCCCTTCTGGCAGAGGAAAACTTTTATATGATTTTCAGTATAAATTTTCCTTTTCAATTTCAATTCAATTTCCCTTTTCAATCCGTATCATTTTTCTAAATTAATTAATAAATATTTATCCGTAAACTTAAAATTGATTAACTGATCTCCGATGTTGTGCAAATCAATTCATGGGGAAACAGATTCGATTCTCATACATTTCCGTTCACATCCATATTCGTTAAGTATATAAGTATGATGTAAGATTTTCATCCCTAAGTTCAGTGATGTTGCATGTATCCGGCCGGTTCATAATTCATACACTTTAGTAGGTTAAAATGATAGTCTTGGAGTTCCTTAGGAACTCAAGCATTAATATTTACATACAATTCAAATTAATTCATACATAAAAATTTAATGAAAATACTTGGTAAAATATAAGGGCTTAGGGGGAAGCGATGCTCTGACTTTGTCGGTGGTGTTGCTTATTATGTTGCTCAAAGATCTTGGTTGCTCCACCACCGGCATTGTCATTCGGTCATCATGACTGAGAGTGCCGTTCTTCCCCGAACCACGGCCCCAATTAGAAATCATTGGCAAAACAAATTGGACTTCACTTCTTATAAATTAAACTAAAATTATTTCATGTACAACATCCAGGTAATCAGGAAAATTAATAAATTCAAATTGGCAAATGCAAAAGGAGAGGATGACAGCATCGGGAGTCGGGATGGAAGCGGGCCCTGATTACATCGAATGCTCTCCGATTTCAGCGGTTTCCTCGACCATCTCCCCAGTCTCAGTCAAATTCTACTTGCAAACTGGAACGACTGAGACCCCGTCGCTGTCAACCCTCCTTAACACTTCACTGGTTTAAATGATAGTTCACTTCTTAAATTAGGCACTTTTAAATAAAATTCAATATTTCCACTTTACATATTTTATCTTTTTATTCAAAATTGAGGATGGACAGGACAAGCTGGGCCGAAGAGGGGGAGGGAGATGGAATGCATTTGTGACTGGGAACTCTCAATGCAAACTATCACATCACCTTTCTGCCCAGTCCTCTTGAGCTCGTGGGGTGTGGACCATGGGGTGGTTGCGCTTCAACCGGTCTTACCTCTGAGCCACTCATCCGCTGGAAAATAAATCTAAAACTAATACTATAACTATGAAGTAATCTTAATCTAGCACAGGCAAAATAATTCTATTCATGATTCAAAAGTAAACATTGCAAATTCATAATCCATTAGTTTAAGTACATAGGTAGGCATTGGCTCTTCGAGCACTATTTATTTCCTGCCTTTCCCCATGGGAGTAGTTACCCCTATAAAGTAACTTGGTGGTCGCCCCCAAACTAAACTCTACCATCTGCTCCATCATGTACATATGTAAATAAGGTATGAATGCATAGGTTAAGCTCATTTAATTATAAAAATATAATTTATTTATTTATATTTCCTAAAATCATAAAAATTTAATTTAGGAACTTTTGGGGTAGGAGCGGCAGAACTCGGGGGTTGAACCCGGTTCAGATAAAGGTCACCGGTTTGACCCTCGTTTCACAAGGTGCGGGGTAGGGATAAAACCCTCCCCCCTCCTCCCCGAATTTTCATAAAAACCCGGAATGTCCATTCTAAGAAATGGGAAACTTAAAATTTAATTTTCTTTTACTTTTAAATAAAATAAATATACATTTCATTAGTAAGGATACCCTTACATCCTCAACATACTAGGTACATACTAAAATTCATTAGCAGGCATCACCCCTGTACTCAAAAAATTTTCAGTGGTGGTGGAGGGAGTGCGAAATCCTTCCGCTACCCGCCCGTTGTTCGCACAACATAAATCTCACATGCGCCGATGCATAAGCATCTAGCTAATTCGGGTCCGTAACAATAAGATGTGGCGTTTGGGATGGCCACACCCATCGCGCCGATGTTTGCACTATCTCGTAAACCATTGGTGGGATGACTCCGCATCACCGTACGGCCCAGCACAAAACATACGTTTAGTGGGCGTTTCGTACCCCACATATCTCCAATACGTTTGCCTTCCAATGCCGAAAACACATCACGCCATTTGGTGTGTTCGTGCTTCCTGCTAACAAGCAAGCTTTCCGCTCTCTGAGTTTTTCAAGTTTTCTCTCAAAATTTTCATTAAAATTTTGATTTTTGAAAGTGTTCAAAGTGATTTTCCGGTCAAATCGACCATCCTCTTTCCGATTAAGTGGTTGTCAACTTCTTAATATTCACGGAAAACATCGGAAAACAGACTTCAGTTTTCGAAGTTTTCAGTTGCCTTACTACGGCATAGGACATTGTCGGCCGTTAGTGGCAATTCTCAGTTTTCAGTGCTCAACTCGTGAAAGTGACCTGAAAAAGTTCATAAAAACTTACCTATAGACTTTCTTAATTGTAAGAAGAAAAATCTGTGCTCTAAAATTCATCCGGGATTCGGGAAAATTTCATTTTCCCTCATCTCCCATTTACGGACATAGTAAAGGACAGGATCCTTTGTCCCCGTGTACTTACATTGAAGTACATATTTTCGTCGCACCTTTTCCACTTACAGACATTGGATTACATATTTTCGTGTAGTGCCATCGTACCTTAGCCATACCGTGGCCGTGTACTTCGTTCACTAAACACTAACACATACTTTATAGTGCAAGTGTAAAATTGAACTCCACTGTGGAACTTATTATTTCAAGTTCTGATTTACTCATCAACATCAGCCGTTACTAAGGAAATCCTTCTTATTTTGCCTGCGTTGACCTGACCTTCCATACTACCATTCCAAATAATTCGAAAAAGCGAATCGTAAGTGGTAAAAGAAAAGTTTATTTTATTTTACATTTTCCCAATTTTCCCAAATTGTGTCCCTCCCAGAAAATCCGTGAAAGTTGAAATTTTTGATTCTGGCATTCATGTAAATGTTGTAAGTACTTATATATATATTGGCATTGCTTATTCGTCATACAGTTAGGGTGTCTAAATAAATTAAGCGTAGTATTCCCACATTCCATAGTCACAATTACTAATGCTTTTCCTACTCTCCTTCTCGACCACTGACATCATCGTATTATTTTTCATTTTCCTCATTGTAACTATTATTCATGTTCACAACGAATTGATTAATACTTATTTTAATTTTCGGATGGTCGCAGAAAGGGATTAGAGTAATTAGTAATTGCGATAACAGTAGTTACATTAATCCGAAATTAGAAACAATTTAAAGTTTAAATTTAGTTTAGGTTAACAGTCCGGGGGAAACAAATAGTTTTCCGGGGCTGAGTAGTGGCTAGGTTAATCAGTTTAAAATAAATACATGTAGTTAAGAGTTTAAAAGTTCAGGATTGTGAACTCTGCGGGGAAAATAAATTGGCTTTCAACACACTCGCTTGCCTTGAGTGTTGATCGCTGAAACCATAGTTAAGTTAAAAATAAGTTTTAAACATCAATTCTAACTTTCAAAACGTTCAATTATTTAAATTTGCAAGTTAAAAATTTCAAAGAAAAATTTTCATTTACCTTCAAAACTTCCAAATTATTTTCAAATCAAAAATAATTTTCTTTTGCAAAATTTATATCAAGTTTAGATAAGTCATAATTTCGGAGCAAGGGAAACCAACAGTTTCTCGCTCCCGCCTAGGATAGGAAATAAAATCAATTTCATCCATACCTATATACACTTTTGAAACTAATTGGTATCCGTGCCTAGTTTTTGTTTTTCTATTAAATACATGCCTCCAATTATTCCTCGGGAGCAGTACCACTTGTTCGTCAAGGACGCTCTTCTCTAGTTTATCTCCGGGGGAAATAAAATAGTAGACAAGGAACATCTCTTCATGCTCCTCATCATTTACATCTCAGTTTTCGATCTCATCAATCAATTCTTCCCAGAACTGGAACTACAGATCTTGAATCGATCGTTGGCTCACCTGGGATTCTGGTATTAGAGCAAGGCAGCTACGCACCGACCTCATAAGCCCAGCAATCCTCCAACTCGATTCGAGGTATTTCCATTTCTTGAAAGAAATTTCATACCATTTCATATTATTTCAAAATTTCATATAAATATTTATTAAATCAAAAATTTCTCAAAAAGCAAAGTAAGATCTTCCACTAATCCCACTTTCCGATCTTGAGAACAGGTGACAGTTGCGGTAACTCAACCCGTCGCCGTACCTCCTCATTAGCTAACGAGTGTTCTTCAAAGTTCAAATTTTCCTCACTCATTCTCAAGAAAGAAAAGCGGATTTTCAAAGGAAATCTTCACTTTCCTTTCACCGACTTTCACTACTCAAGAAGTCAACTGCCTGAGGTGAACGGATCTTTACCTGTAATCCGACGCCAACAGACAGAGTCTTCTCTTCGTACCCCATAATTAAGTTAAAGGTCATTCCTCCTTAATTTAAGTAGGTCAAATCCACCCATTTCAGCTAGAATCTTTAAGGAAGGTCAAGTCTAGCTATAAAATTCAAGTAGCAGGTCAATTAAACTCATAACGAATTCAATCCTCGAGCGTTCGCTGAGGCTCTGGATTCACAGTTAGGTCAAATATCTCAGGTCAATCTTTAGCGTTCGCTAAGATCCTCCGTTCATAAGACAGGAATATCGGTACTCCTCGAGCGTCCGCTGAGGTTTACTAGATTACAGTTAACAATCTCAATTTTTAGTCGGAGTCAGAATAAAATTTTTCTAAAACTCTTCTCAAATAAAGTCTCAAGATTAAAATCATTAGGAATCTTCCTCTTCCCTCAACCATGGCTGAAGCCGGAGGGGAGGAGATTTCCTCTCAAGAATTAGACGGCTCACAAGCCACCGGTTTCTTAGGGAGTCAACCCGATTTGAATCGGACTGTCTTTCCCAACCCAAATCATGGGGAACCGGGTACTCAACATCGCAATCTCTTGGAAGAAGTCGTAGCTTCGACTTCATCCCAAATTCTAGAAAGTGACCTCAATCGAGACGATTCTCGTTCTCGCCCAAGTTCTCGTAGCAATACTAGGTCCTTACGAGGAGGGAGAGCAAGGAGAGGGATTGATTTTTCCCGTCAGGGACATCGAGACCAATCCGCTTCCTCCTGGGCCACTGATAGTGAATCCGCTCAACAATCCGAGAGTGATGGAAACGTGAGTACATCTCGTCACCGAATCAAAAGTTTTCTAGTTCAATTTGATCAGCCTTCCACAACGGGTTTCATTGCTTATCGCAAGCGTACTCTTCCCCTCGGGGAAGCACCCAAAGTTGTATACAAGGAAAATACTCATAAAATCGGTTATGTCGTGGAAAAAGACACAATTCGATCGTGTTCTCGTCCAGCATACCGAGTAGTTCAAGCAGGGGAAACTATTGGTTTCTTCCCAGACAGATGGCCTGATGGTATCTGTGCTTCTAAATCATTCGGATATAAAGAAGGTCATTCTTCAGTGACCGGGACTTTTGAGGCCATTGGTCCCGATCCCGGTAATTACATGGCTTCCTCTGAAACATTACCTCAGAATACAGCCCACACGTCTCCACAATCTGTGGCTACCTTACTCTCTGGTAATCGTTCCAACAACAATGCTTCTTCATTGTCTTATGCTAACATAACCGCCGATAAACAAGTTATAAATACGTACCTTACTGAAAGATTTGCGGTGGAACATGTCCCACCGGAACAAATTCCTATTATGATCGCAGCATTAGATGACAGTTTTTATTTGCATATCATTCAAATCGCTATCGATACCGGAAATACGTTGGAAAATGTTGTGAATAATTACCTGACTTCCGTTGAGAACGGGTCAGAACTCAATCCTTTCCGTCGTAGTACAAATTCTGTAGAATTCCAGTCGGAAGAGGTAGGACGGACCAACCCGTCCGCAGAATTCATTAGGACTTCGCCTCCACCTACTGGTCATTACCACTCTGACCTAGGTCAATCTCATACTGCTTCAGGTCATCGAATAAGATCACAACCATCGACGCCTAGTCGTCCTCAAACGAATCAGGCTAACTTAAATTCAGCTTTTCGAAGCTTACGAATGCCTTCTACTGCTGAAGTTCAAAGTGCTCCTTTGGTTTCCCAACCAAGAGCCACTCAACAGCCTCGTACACAAAGACCAGTCACTGCGCCTGGCACTTATCCACAATCAGTGCAGTATGCTGCTATCGATCATTCAGCACATATTTCTAGATCTCGAACTGCTCCTCCAAACCCTACACCTACAACTCAACCGGTAAAGGCTCCAATTCAGCCTCCACATGCGTGGGAGGACCCTCAACTACCACCTCTACCGCATACCGCTTATCCTCCGACCTCACATGCATTTGCTCCACAAACTTTTTATCCGACTTCTCACACACCCATATATCCAAATTATCCTCAAATTCCTCAACCAATTCCAACTAATTATTATTCCAATTATCCTCAAACTCAACAACCTCCTTACGCTTTCTCTCAACCGCCACATATGGCTCCTCCAACTCAATTGCCTCCGGGCCCGAGTTCCGCCTACCCAACTTTTCCTCCTTCAAATCCAAATCCGCAACCACAGGCACAAGCCTCCGTTGCTCCTCCACCACGCAGTTCTCGAGTATTACAAATTGAAGCTCCTCCAGCTAGAGCTCCTAATTCTCCAGCTCGCGCTGCTGCGGCTCATCGCCATCGTCCGCAGACACGCACTGCTCCACAACAAGTTCAGTCACCGACGACTCCGAGTCGTCCTCAACCAACTAATCCCTTCCGTCCTCCAGATGAGGAGGAGGAGGATTTCCTTGCCGATGAAGAACTTTTTCTTCCTACTCGCCGTGAGGTAGCTATGATTGCCGGCATCGTAGATCCTATTTTGAAAAAGCTACAAAAAGGCATGAGCTCCCAGGGTTATAATGTCTATCATCAATCTAAATGCGCCAAAAGAATGCCCAAATACGGGGGTGAAAAGGAGGCAGAAGATTGGGCAACTGACTTCAGCTCATACATCCATCTTCTTGACCTTCATCCCTCCGTAGTCCTGACCACTCTTGACAAAATTTTCACTGGGCAAGCTTTACAATGGTGGCAACATAACAAACACTTGTACATGACCGGGTTGGATTTTACCGACTACCGTGCATGTGCTCAAGCTTGGAATGATTTAATTACAGATCTTAAGCGCAAATTCGATAGGTCATACGTCTCTGGACGGGCCGAAATGAATTTAAATGCCACTGCTTATAACAACAAGCAAAATGCAAGTGACTACATCGCCGCTCGCACCGCTTGTCTTGATCTTATTGATCCTCGAATGGATCCGGAAAAGAAGATCTTGCAGATCATCGACGGTCTGCCTGATCATTACAAATCAAAGGTTGAGAATGAGACCGACATCAATTCTCTCAGACTCATCCTTCAGCGACACATAAACATAGCTCAGCGCAGCCAGTCGCACCGTGCTCCAAATAATCCTCCTGGTGGGGCTCCGCACGGTCAACCTAAAGTTTATTTAAAGGGTCTCGAAGCAACTCCGAGCCCAAATTCAACTTCTATTCATCCTTATCAGAAAAAGCCGGGCGACCTCATTAACCGGGATTATTATGTAGCATGGGACGGCCTGGAATATAGATGTGCTGACACTTCATCTTTTGCTCAAGCTCAAAAGACTCAGACCAAAAACGATAAAGGTCGTTTTAATTGTCTTAAGTGTAATAGTGAATGGCACAATACTCGACGGTGTCAAATTCTTTTAAAAGATCAGGGGATCCCGTTCCCTCCGCCTAAGCCGAAGGACACGCGATCTCCACAACTAGCCAATAATAGTAATAATAATCGACCTCAACCCCAAAGTAATAATAATACGAGTAGTAACACTGCAGCTCGGAGTATAGCGCCTGCCGAAGAGCAAGCCTATGCCCAAGCATTGCAAAATTTAAATCAGACAATACAACACATAAACACACAATTAGGTACACAACCACAACCTCAATATACTCCATTACAAGTACCGTATTCTACTCAGTCAATCCCATTTATGCCTCAACAGCAATTTCATGCTCTTCCACATCCTTATCAGCAGCCTGCACCTCAATTAATGCAGTCGGCGCCTCAAGTTTTAAGAGGCTTAACCACTCAGTCTGGGCCGAGCATTTCTTCAGTTGAGCAAGTTCCTCCTCCACAAGGGACCTCGTTTGCTTTATCAGCTACTAGGAATCCTACTTCTCATTCACAGGATCCTTTAAACCCCAAGGGGGGGGGGGGGGGTGTAGATACACCTGAGCCCCTAACTGAAGTACTAACAATTGATCCGTGTACGGTTGAATCAACTGATATTGATACTACCATAATAAATAAGCCAGAATTACTTCCAATCATAGATACAACTGAAACTACATTTTTATTTCCAGCTACAGCTCAAAGCATACAGATTTCTCCGTATTCTTCAATGCCAAATTCTCCTAAGTGCAAGAACTCAAAACCAGACTCTGAGTCTGATTCGGATTCGGATTCGGATTTTCATTCTAGGGTAGCAGCCTGCGATGGCATCCCCAAATACAAAATCTTAAAACTTTTAAAACATCCATTTAGTATCCCCGCCGAGGGATCTACTCAGTTCGCGCGCACTATATCTCAACCTACTATGGAGATCCGCCGTGAATTTCGAGCTAAAAATAAATATGGGTCCGACATCTATATTCAAGTTCTTACCGATACAGGAGCTACAATCAGTACCATTAGTCCAGCTACTATTATTAATTTAGAATTACAACACAAGGTTAAACCTTGTTCACCTATTCAGGCTATGTTATCTCTTAACGATGGAAATAAACACATCATTACTAAGTATGTCTATGTCATTCTGTACATCGAAGAGTTCCAGCAATGGATTAAATGGGGTTTCTTCGTACTCGACAAAGCCCGCGATAACTTGGTCTTTGGGATGGATCTTCTCAAAGCTTATCGAGCCCGGGTCATGTGCTATGAAGGCACTGTCGAGTTCCTCTCTAATCCAACTGACGCTGAAACTCCTTCTCAGAAACAAAATTTAAAAAGATTACACTCACAACCCATAGGTAAAAAGAATAAGAAAAAGAAAGTTTCTGAGGAATTAACTCGAACTGATAGTATAGATCCCGAGTCCAATATTAATTCTGATATAATTTATGCTTTTAATCCTTTACAAGATGATCCTTTTTATGGTCTTAATATTCAATCAGAAATTATTCCAGGGGACATGGATATGTCGGATGACTCCTCAGTCACCCAGACTATTCGTCCTTTTTATGAATCAGATGACACTCTCGATGAGGACGTTCAAAGCTTTTCAACTTCTACTATGTCCTCTCGAGCAGAAAAATTGTTACCCAATTTCAAACTTAGACTTTGTACAGTCGTACCCACTTTTATAGAACATGATCGCGCCAACCCAGTAAATGTTTACGTAGAAGATAGGTCTTTTACTGGGGACATTATATTAGAACCAAATAATTCTCTTTTTCAAAAATTTGGACTTAACGTCATGGAATCATGCCTCAGCATTGAGGATGGCCAGGGCGTCTGTCACTTAGCCAATTCAGACAATGATGATTTTATTTTGCCCGCTCAGGATACTCTTACTACATATCGAATAATTCCTCAGGACAACAATCATCTCCGTTCTATTAGACTCAGTACAGAATTCCAACAATATCCTTCTTCACGTACAATCATACCACCTCCTCCAGTCGTTGAAGGGAGCCAGCCTCTCTCCGACGAGGAGTTCGCACAATTTAATATATATGAAAAATTAGAACCGTCACAGAAACTTCAACTTCGTGCATTGCTAAGTAAATACTACTCCGTTTTCGGGTGGAAACCAGAAGATTTCCATGCCACTGTTAGGGATCCAATTACAGGTGCCACTCTCGAAGTTATGATCGAGATTTTGGACGATTCTCCAATGATTCACCAAGCCACAGTCATGTCCAAGAAATTTCAGGACGTGGTTACCCGCGAAACTGAGGCAGGGATCGCAAGAAAAAGCATAGAACCATGTCAAAGCTCATGGGTCTCCCGTATGTTAGTTGTCCGCAAGGGCACTACAGATTGGCGCCCCGTAGTCGATTTTCGGGATGTCAATAAAAGGGTCAAACCCATTGCAGCTCCCGTTCCAAATACTCATTCCTTATTTGCAAAATTCGAGGGTTGTACCCTCTTCTGTAACGTCGATATGGCTAACTCATATCAACAGATAGGTCTTCACGAAAGTTGCCGTAACTTTCTCGCTTACATCAATCACTTAGGTGTCTTTCGTCCTCTAACTATGCCGTTTGGTTTTCTAAATTCTGGTACTTTATTTCAGCAGATTATGAATAAAATCTGGTATGTCTTACTCTGTGACTTCCTAGCCTCTTATGTCGACGACACGAGCTTCGGGGGTAAAGATTTTGCTCAGGTGCTCGTGAGGCTAGAGCTAGTTCTTCATATTTGTCTCAGAGCTAATATTAAATTAAAGCCCACAAAATGTTTCTTTGCTTACCCCTCAATTATTTTTCTCGGTCATCGTATTAGCGCCGATGGGATAGGCATCGATAAAGATCGTGTCAAAGCCATTGTGGATTATCCGTATCCGAAGAACACCACGGAGATCAGGCGGTTCATTGGAATTTCCAATTTCTTCCGTCGTATGATCAATGGGTATTCCCACGTGGCCAGACCACTCTTCAAGTTACTTATGAAAAATGCTCAGTTTAATTTTGACGCGTCCTGTCGTAACGCAATCGACTCTCTTAAGAAGTTGATCATCGATGCTCCGTTATTGGCCTATCCAGCCGAAGAGGGTGAAATGGAATTATGGTCGGATGCATCTGAATACTGCGTAGGCTCTTGCCTCATTCAGAAAATTAATGGGGTTCGTAGGCCTTTAGCCTTTAACTCTCATCTTCTCACCGGTCCGCAGCTCAAGTGGTCTACTCCGGAAAAGGAGTGCTACGCTATCGTTCACGGCCTTGAAAAGCAGCATAGCTTAATCATTGGTCGTCCTATCAACGTCTACACAGACCATTCTGCGTTGACCTCTATCCTTAAGACCTCTGAAGTTAATTCCCGCCTGATTCGCTGGAGCCTTAAATTAAGTTCTTACCAAATTAAAATTTTTTATGTCAAGGGAAAGAACAACGAGATGGCTGACGGTCTCAGTCGTCCTCCGCGTGACTTACCCGATCCTTCCGACGCAGAACCTGAAATTGAATCAACCGTAAAACTCTGTTCACTTCGGGCTACGGATTTTACTCCGGCTAGATACTGGATTCTCGATAGCCCCTTGACCCTTTTCAATATTCAATCCGATGATCCTAAGTTACTTAAAATTATTATTTCATTACAAAAAGACATCGAAGGTGGTTATGTAGGGGAGAATAGATACCGCAAACTTTATCAATTAAACGGGAATGGAACTCTCGAACGTATCAATTATGATCCGTTGGGCCCCATGTGGCTCACTGTCTTACCGTACCCCTTTTCGGAAGAAGTGACTAGAGACTTCCACCGGAAATCACATTTAGGCAACGAAAAGATTTTTGCTTTATTATACACTAAATATTGGTTTTTCAATATGCATCAAATTGTAGTTAATGTATGCCGATCTTGCGTGACTTGCCAAAGATACGCCAAAATTAATAGGAAAAATAGAGGTCCCTTAAATGTAATGATAACTCCCCAAATTCCTTTTCACAAAATTTCTATTGATCATATGGGACCCCTTCCGAAAACATTCAGGAGTAAAGAATACATCATAGCAATAATCGATCAGTGCACCAGATTTCTCTGGTTGTACCCAGTTAGAACCACCGGGTGGAAGGACTTCCTCAAAGTCCTCCGTCCTTTCGTACAACAATATCATCCCAAATGCATTGTCACTGACAATGGGGGTGCGTTCATTGCGAACGAATACATCGAATTCTGTGAGGAAAATAAAATTACACGCGTCACTACCGCTCCGTATCACCCAAGCTCCAATGCATATTGCGAGCGGGTTAATTCTACTTTCGGGAGCATTTTAAAGAAGTTAATCTATGATCACCGTCGGGCGTGGGATGAAGCCCTCCCCGAGGTCCAAGATCAATACAATCAAGCTAAACATTCGAGTACTCAATTCACACCGTTCTTCCTTATGCATGGCATAAGTTTACCAAATTATGGAGCAAATCTTTTAACTCCTCATCTCAATCCCGAATGGGACCTTGAACAACAGCAAGTTCGAATTGGTGAGCTCTTCCGGGTAAGGATGCAGGCTTTTCACAATTCCTGCGAAAGTCAGCTCCGCCGGAAGCTCGCATTCGACAAACGCTATCCTGCAATTACATTTGACATTGGCGATCTGGTGTGGAAGCAAAATTTTACTCGCCCCGCCGGAACCCATGCCAAATTCATCATTCATTATACAGGTCCTTACAAAATCTATAGTCTTAACGAAAACATTCATTCATACTTCCTTTGTGACGTCAGCGAAGACATAAACGAATGTCTTTCGGAGCGCCACTTACTTCTAGCTCATGGTCACAATCTCAAAAAGTGTGTACATCCACAGCCATTACCGGACGAGGAAACACCCGTCGACGTTGGGTGGATTGACCAGGTCAGACCAGTCCCAGCGGATGACGCGTTCCTCTCTGAACCACATTTGGATCCAACAGCCGATCCACCATACATAAATAATATGCCTATTGTAGATGTGGAGCCGAGGGGGGATTTTACCCACTCAGCCCAACCACCAAATTCCTACACACCCATTCCTCCAAGAGGGCCACTTTCTCGTCATTCTGATAGTGACTCCTCATTAGATCCACAACTAAGTATAAGAAGTACTGATCATTCTCATTCATCTTGGGGTATCCGTGCCCCTGTGCTTCAACCACACGTTACACCTGTAAATTCAAATACTCAAAACCCTTTGTATCCAGGCATAATTAATGAGTCGGCGTTCTGCCGAACGCCTGGGGGGTATAAACAGGATGGTAAGATTTTGCGCTCACAAAATCCAGAAGCCTGGACACAAAGAGCCTCAAAATCTAAGCACATTTTATCATCTACAGACACAAATACAGACACTGACAAGACACATTCTTCAACCACCACTTCGGAGAGCAAAACACATTCAAGCTCCTCCGGAGGAAGTGGGAACTCCAAGTCTGAACGACCACAGAGTGTAGAGATCGGAATTTTCTCCGAAAGCTCGACTCGGCCGGGCAGACTCACCCAAAATTCTCAGAGTGTAGAGATCGGAAATTGCTCCGAAAGCTCGACTCAACGACAGAATTTTCCCCATCCAAAGAGTGTAGAGGGTGAACCGTTGTTCACAAGCTCGACTCAATTTGAAAAATCTTTCCCTACCACAAGTGTAGAGGGCAATTGCGCCAGTTCGACTGGGGAAAGAGATTTCTCTTCCACGTTAAGTACAAAAAGTGGACTAGGTCCACCAATTGTAAATCCATTTTTACAGCCTCCGAAATTTATTCCTCACAGTAAATTTCAATATTTTCCTACTAATAATAATAATTTAGATGTAAGCCAAAACATAAACACAGACACAAACAATCAGACACAGAGTGTAGAGATCGGAGCTCGCTCCGAAAGCTCGACTCAAGGTAATGTGATCACCGCTCCGAGGGGTGTAGAACGTCCAGGAACGAGCTCGACCCTGAGTGAGAACAGAACCTGTTCAGAATTAATTCCGTTAAATCCTAAGTTAGATAAGATTAATTTAAGTTTAGACAAAGAAATTCAGACTCAAATTGCTCCAAATTCTCCGTACCAGTCCCGGGAATCTGGACTGAGTCCGGGGGAACAAAGTAAATCTTCAAATTCACCTTCCGCCCAAGGATCCGCCCATTCTCGATTCGGTGGAAGTAAAATTTTAATTCCTACTTTAGTCAGTAGGAAATCAGAAAAACTAAAGCCAATTTCAGAAAAATTAGTTAATGAAAGTAATCATCCAGATTCTCATAAAATTAAAACTCCTTCGGGAGACAAATATAAAGGCAATTCCGAAAGTGAAAGCGCCGATTCTCAGTCCGAAGAGACTGACTACTATGATACGACAGTGGACCAAGCTTCCGCTATCACCAAAATTCCTAAGTCTCGTAGGAGACGTCGCGAAGTTACTCCCCGCCTCCTCTCTGACAGTGAAAGACGAACAGGAGCCATAACCAGATCTCGCAGGGCGACCCGAAAATTCTTGGTCCAGAGCCCTCGATCTAAAGCTCCTGGGACTCCCAAAAGCTCGCAGAAAATCAAAAGTAGGGACAGGGAGGAAACTTCATCTCAAAGCACTCATGAGGATCAGTTGAGACTCATGGGAATCAAAGTCATTGATAATTATATAAACTGTGTTGGGTCAATGAATCAGAATATCTCTGCATTGATCCCCAAATTAAATATTCATAAAGATTAAATTAATAATGTTTTACTTACTTTCGGTTGTCTAGATATTGAAAGTAAAGTCTTTAAAAATTTGAAGTAAAAAGATAAATGTGTGAAAAATTTCAATTAGTTCCCTTGAACCGAAATTCCTAGAGATGTAGATCAATCGGAACTCCAACGATCGGAATTCATACCTAGGACTTTACGATTCAAGAGTCCTACCAAATATGTGAAAATTAAAATTAATAAATATTTCATGATTGAAAAATTAATTATTCAAGTTAGGGATAGGGTGTAAGTATAACTTAAAATATTTCCAATGTATGTCGCAGCAATATGGACATAGATCTAAATGATATTGAGGAGATGGAGATCCCCTCAGACCAGGAAGACTATTGGCTTGGGCCCGACACGGGAGAGTGTGGGTCCACCCCTCAAAGTCCTACCGAAGCAACTAATTGGGATCCAGATCCTGTGTTTAATCCTTCGAAAGAAACAGACTTGGACGCACAGATCGCCTCCACCTCTACCCAAAATTCTGCTTCACCCGTCACCGCCGAATGCTCAGCGTTAGGGCGACCTAACTCCAATCAAACCATGGTCAAAGAGACCCAGGTTACTTTTAATGATAAAATAAGGGAATGTCCAGTATGTAAATCGCATCGTGAACCGGGAAACATTCGGCACATCTTTGACGATTGTCCCCGCTTCCGACCAAAACCGAAAAAGAAAAGAGTGAGGAAATGTGGTCGATGTGGAGGTAAACATCGACTTAAACTCTGTAGGCAATCTGCAGACACTTTAAACAGAGATCAGTAAAAATAAAATTTAATCGAATAAATTCCGTACCCAAAATTCTTAAAAATTAATTAGAAATTAAAATTGTGATCAAATTAACTTATAAAATTCAAAACTTTGCAAGGAATGTAAATTCTTTACATTCCATAGCTGTAAAACTCTATAATTTAAGACTCAAAAGTGAATCAGAGCGTCAGTACAGTACCGACGCCCTTACAAACCTTAACCAAAACTTTAGTGTTACAGACATGGGGGTGATAAAAGTTCTTAGGTCAAAACTCTAATTGTCTTGCCCCCATCTGTGAACTTTTTCCATAGATGCCAGGTTCTTGGTTGCCATCTCCGGAAACTAGCCCGGAAAGTACTCCTCCGAGAAGGTCTTCGCCTCGGAAAACTTCCACTCAGAATTTGTCTCCTCCAAAAGCTTCGACATCAAAACTTGATCCGCCTACTTTAAAGGAGAAAGCTAAGATGAAGAAAAAGAAGTCAAAATTGCATCCGCATTGGAATATTGCTCGAAAAACATATCAAAATGCTCTTCAGCAAAAACAGGCCAGGGATGCGGCCGAAAAGAAAAAGAAAGAGGAAGCGGATCTGCGTCAGCAAAAGAAAGAATATCTCAACGCTGTACGCAGACAAAATTATAAATTAAAGAAAGCTGGCGAAACAATTCGAGGAAGGGGGCGTCCGTCTCAAAATTCTCCTCAACGTCCTCCTCCGCCTCCTCCCTCTTCTCATCTTCCGTCCGCGTCAACTTCCGCTGCTGCAGTTGAGACGCCCACTCGTACCTCTAAACGGGTGGTTAAGAAGGCATCTCAAGTAAAAATAAAGCCCTTCAGCGCCTTTGCTGGGGTAGCACGGAAGCCTCCAATCGATTCGAATCTCCGTCGGTACAAATTGGGTGAAATTGTTAGTCTACATCGGAGTGATGCTCCAGCTACTATTATGTCGGGAGCTTTGGGAGCTCCTTCTCAGCCACCACTTCTTCAACCTCATCTCGCCGACGATATTCATCCGGTTCTTCCCGAACCTTCCCCTCGGGGACAACAATTGGCTCCAAATCGCAGTCCGAGTACAACTCCTGCCAAAATTAATCCTCAAGCAAAACCGGAAGATTTTTCTGAAGAAGAAAAATTAGCACTCGTCTCCGCTACCCTCAAAATTGAAACCATAAATAATGATTTCGAAATTATGAAGGCACAGGAAAGAGTTGACTTTCCTAGGAAGATTGTCATTACTGAGGATCCTCCTAACATCCTCATAATCAGCCCAGGGTACGAAAATGACTTCGTGTCTTACGAAGGAATAAATTCAGCCTATAATAAACTGCGGATCACCGCTAACTTGGTAAACACGGCCCTCCTCCAGTTCTTTGATCGGCCTCCTCATGATGCTTTCCGCGAGGCTGTCTTCATGCCGCGCTTACGTCCCATTAATCCAGCTCCAGGTCAACCGGTCCAAGTTCGGGGGATGGGATCAGGTCAATCGGGTCAAGCTGAGGCTTTAGCTATTCCTCCGCCAGCTCACTCAAAAATAAAGCCAACCAGAGTTCCTAAGAATGACCCTCGTCTTCATCCTCGAACCCTGGAGGTCAACAATATGAACCAGAATGTAAGCTTAACCCTTACGCACCGCGAAGATGGGTACATCGTCCTTCACACCGGATTTCTTTTTCCTCGGGAATTCTTCAATCCGGAAAATTTGCCTCGAATTAATCCAGAAGCTCGAATTCCTGATGCTCCGCATTCAGGACCGTCTTCAAATCCGCCGAATCCTCCTCAAAATTCAGCTCAATCTTCATCTTCGAAGACAGTTCAAGTTCCAGCTCAAGAAACCAACCGGAACCCAAGTGCTCCCCCAAAATAAATTTTTCCCCACTAAAAACTTATAATAATTAAAAATGTTCTTACCTTTTCTTACTACAAAAACTTAAAATAAAAATACTTGACAATTGTCCTTCCATCTTTGAAGATCTACGTTAAAAATATAAAATTCTATTATCTTAGTAAAAACATAAAAAGATAAATAATTATTTAAAATCTAAAAACATAATTTTATACTTATTAAATTAAAATAATATCTAATATATGTTCATATAGTATGGTATCCCCACACGAAATACCTTATATTCGATGGTATCGGTGGGAGGGTCTATCTGTTAAAATTAATAATTAATAGGTGCAATGTGTGTCTTTTCCTCTAGATAGGCCTCCATAATAGTATAATTTATATGCCCTTCGTTGTCTCCGTTCTATTTTTATAATATTTGGATATCATTTAAAATTTTTGTTTATAAGTACTTCATCTGTATAATATGAATTATTTCCCCTCTGGGGTCAGTACATCGTCATAAATTTCCTACTAAATATGTTTTTCAAAATATTTTCCTTTCATGGATTTCATGCAAATATGAGTTTTATGCCGTAATGAATTTTTTTTTCTTATTTCAATAAAGCAGTTCAAAAATCAAATTAGTTTCATTTTCAAAGTTTCAAATTTTTCTTTATTAGATAAACTAAAGTTTATGTTCACAATAGTTCAAAAGTAATCTGCAAAATCAAAAACACAAAATAATAATTCCTCATTCATTAAATCAGGTATGATATAAGTGTGTGCGTGCCATTTTCCTTCACCTTTTCTTTCAGCTTCCAGTCGTAGGGGACACTCCTGCTGCGGGGGGATTATGAAAGGGTAATGAAAATGCCACTGCGCCTTCCTCCTCGATTCTTCATTCTAGCCGGAGCGTAGCCGAAGCCATCTCCAGCCAGAAGAAGAAGACAGGATCAGACAGGATAGTTCCAAGTCATTCAACTCAGTGCATCCTTCTATCTCCACTGGGAGCAACGTGCGGAACCATCAACAGAACGTAGGTGCTACATCTGAAGCTACACATTCCATGGCCAAGCCACGCCACGCATCTCAGCAAGGAGAAGAGGGAGCACTGCACTCATCAGTCTCGAATTACTTCTTTCCGCGCTAACATATAATACATTTTCTTCTCCGTAAATTTTATAATATATTTTGTGGGAAAGATCACTATGGAGACACCCAAGAGAATTCGGAATTTGCGGGGGGATCAAGGGAGTGAAGTGATCCTCTGCGAGTCGTGTTGGTGCACGAAACCTAAAAAGATTAAAAAGAAATATTTCAGTTTTGAGTTTATATTGTTAAGTTGTTTCATAATTTTCTTTATCTCCATTGTGGTGCTTCCCATAATTAATATCTGTTTTAATTGAATCAAAATAATAATTCGAGGTCTTCGACAAATCAGAATCAAATTGTAAAATAATATAATTTAATATTTGTGATCAAAATTATACTCACCTGGATTCTACCTTCGGAACCATTGGCTGTAATCCCGATCCTCGGTATCCGTAAGGAATTGTAAAATTATAATTGATTGTAAAATTGTGTGGACGAAAACATGACGTGAAAACAAAAACAAAGCAAAAATAATAATTCGAAGTAACAAGTAACCTTTTAGTCCCTGCCCTTCTGGCAGAGGAAAACTTTTATATGATTTTCAGTATAAATTTTCCTTTTCAATTTCAATTCAATTTCCCTTTTCAATCCGTATCATTTTTCTAAATTAATTAATAAATATTTATCCGTAAACTTAAAATTGATTAACTGATCTCCGATGTTGTGCAAATCAATTCATGGGAAAACAGATTCGATTCTCATACATTTCCGTTCACATCCATATTCGTTAAGTATATAAGTATGATGTAAGATTTTCATCCCTAAGTTCAGTGATGTTGCATGTATCCGGCCGGTTCATAATTCATACACTTTAGTAGGTTAAAATGATAGTCTTGGAGTTCCTTAGGAACTCAAGCATTAATATTTACATACAATTCAAATTAATTCATACATAAAAATTTAATGAAAATACTTGGTAAAATATAAGGGCTTAGGGGGAAGCGATGCTCTGACTTTGTCGGTGGTGTTGCTTATTATGTTGCTCAAAGATCTTGGTTGCTCCACCACCGGCATTGTCATTCGGTCATCATGACTGAGAGTGCCGTTCTTCCCCGAACCACGGCCCCAATTAGAAATCATTGGCAAAACAAATTGGACTTCACTTCTTATAAATTAAACTAAAATTATTTCATGTACAACATCCAGGTAATCAGGAAAATTAATAAATTCAAATTGGCAAATGCAAAAGGAGAGGATGACAGCATCGGGAGTCGGGATGGAAGCGGGCCCTGATTACATCGAATGCTCTCCGATTTCAGCGGTTTCCTCGACCATCTCCCCAGTCTCAGTCAAATTCTACTTGCAAACTGGAACGACTGAGACCCCGTCGCTGTCAACCCTCCTTAACACTTCACTGGTTTAAATGATAGTTCACTTCTTAAATTAGGCACTTTTAAATAAAATTCAATATTTCCACTTTACATATTTTATCTTTTTATTCAAAATTGAGGATGGACAGGACAAGCTGGGCCGAAGAGGGGGAGGGAGATGGAATGCATTTGTGACTGGGAACTCTCAATGCAAACTATCACATCACCTTTCTGCCCAGTCCTCTTGAGCTCGTGGGGTGTGGACCATGGGGTGGTTGCGCTTCAACCGGTCTTACCTCTGAGCCACTCATCCGCTGGAAAATAAATCTAAAACTAATACTATAACTATGAAGTAATCTTAATCTAGCACAGGCAAAATAATTCTATTCATGATTCAAAAGTAAACATTGCAAATTCATAATCCATTAGTTTAAGTACATAGGTAGGCATTGGCTCTTCGAGCACTATTTATTTCCTGCCTTTCCCCATGGGAGTAGTTACCCCTATAAAGTAACTTGGTGGTCGCCCCCAAACTAAACTCTACCATCTGCTCCATCATGTACATATGTAAATAAGGTATGAATGCATAGGTTAAGCTCATTTAATTATAAAAATATAATTTATTTATTTATATTTCCTAAAATCATAAAAATTTAATTTAGGAACTTTTGGGGTAGGAGCGGCAGAACTCGGGGGTTGAACCCGGTTCAGATAAAGGTCACCGGTTTGACCCTCGTTTCATGTGATTGGTATGCCACTTGCGCCGTTCGAAAGCCATCCTCGAATCGAATCGTGCCATGAAGTTTTTACTTCATAAAAATTAAATAATAATTGACAGGAGACAAGACACTTTTGTGTCTTGTCTCCTGTCTTTTTATTACTTATGCAGTGATTTATGAGGCTATTTCCTTGGTACTTGGCTGTATATTGTGCTTAAACATGTTTTTGTCCACCGTCCTTTGTAAAAAGAAAAACTGTTCCCTAATAAACAATGTATAGATCGACAATTCCATTAAGTAGCGCTTAATTTTATTCCATCGTTAAAAGTAAAATGCATCCTGTGTAGTGTTTAGATTATGAGACTGCTATTCTGTATGGATGTACATAGGTATATATATGAGTGTTTCATTTTTATTGTATTTCCCCAAATCTCGGCGGTTTCTTTTACTTATTTGTTATTACCACGAATTTCACAGTTGGTTATCTTTATTTTGAGCGTATTATTTGTTAAAATCGGTTGGCAAACTATTATTGTATAAGTCGTTAAAATAGAATACATGCATAAAATGGTCCACCCTGTATTTGGGCTTGTAAGCGCAACTTATCGAACATATTTTAGGTTGAAATTTTTGTTTAGAAACCAGTCGTCTCCTGGATATGCAGATTAAGAATTTACTTAAGATTTGGGAATGTGATAAGCTTATAATCTGCCTTCAGTTCGATCCAGAGTTATTCATTCGCCTTGAAACTCCCATAATTTATCGTGATACAGGACGCTATTGAAAGGTGCGACTCAATAAGTACTGTGTCCACTGCATAATTTATACACGAAGGACATTTTGCCCCTGCCCCTTTTCTAACTCAAAGATGAAGTTGCCACTCGGCTTGAGGGTTTTAATGTTCTGCATAATGCTCTAAGTTAATAGATAGTGGTATATGACTGTGCCGTTTGCGTACAATAATAGTATATTTTATAGTAATAATTTGTGTACCGTAAATCCTCGAATAAGCGCCGGGGTTTCAGTCCAAATAATGCAATAAGCGCTGGGGGCTCAAATAAACGCCGGGTTAGGAATTACCCCTACGCGCAATAGAAGTATTAAAGGACATATTTAAAATAGCGGGATGATAGTTGGACCACCGTTTGGGTAAAAGTAACCTCTAATATACTTTATTTTGTAGAATTCAATAAATATTAAACTAAAAACTGTGGCTTTAAGCATAATTTGGTAGAAATTAGCATCATCTTTTGAACGTAAACTTAAAAAAAAATAAATAAGCACCGGGCTACCGCCCCAAAAAATTTAATAAGAGCCCTGGTGCTTATTTGAGGATTTACGGTTACATATTTTAGTATGTTTTCTGAATGATGGAAATGATGACCTTGACTCTACGTTAATATGTATTGCTATCATTTTTTATTCAAATTTTCAAAAATTGGCAAATTGGGAAACCAATTGTATTATAAACTCTTCAATCTTTAATTATTTAATTGTTTCATTATATTCTTAAGCTTGTAATTTCAGGATGGTAGTACAGAACTTCGAAGTTGTTGTGCGTAAGTAATAGAAGGCTTGGGCCTAAACCTTTTGCTTCAATTTGATTGTCACTGTTTTAACCTCAAGGTACTCCTTCAGAGACTCTTGTCCCCTGCAATTTTAACACATTTTATACTCAATCTTACAAGCGGTATGGCATGAAATATACAGCCTACTTTTGAAGTATTTTATTTCGAGCTTATTAAAAGATAGAATTTTAACTTACAACTCTCTTCCTTGTCCTGATTGTTTGAATCCTCCGAATGGCGCTTGGGGAACGACAGCGTCATAGCAGTTAACCCTGAAATAATATTAAATGGGGAATTTTAGAAATTCCACCTTGACTAACGATGAGTATTTTCAAGATTAAATTAAATTGTTAACAACATTATTATTTTTAACTACCAAACAGAACCAGCTTGAACGGATTGAGCGAATAGAAGAGCTTTGTTGATATCATTTGTAATAATTCCTGCTGCAAGGCCATAAGTAGTAGCATTGGCTCTTTGGATGGCTTCATCAAGATTGGTAAATTTGAAAATCTGCTGAACTGGTCCAAAAATCTCTTCCTTTGCGATTCTCATGTTATCTTGTACGTTGGAAAATACTGTGGGCTGAACAAAGTAACCTTTGTCACCAATTCTCGAGCCACCAGTTTCCAATTTAGCTCCTTCCTTGATTCCAGAAGCAATCAAATCTTGAATTTTGACTAGTTGGTCATTATCAATCTGTAAAATAATCCTTGTTAATAACTTATTCGTCGCTTTCATTCATTGAACACTTAAAAATATTCTAAGGAAAGAAATATTAGCAACCTGAGGTCCTTGTTGAGTTCCATCCGCGAAAGGATCCCCAACTTTACGGGCTTCTGCGAGCTTCGTGGCTTTAGCCACGAACTGGTCATAAATAGAAGACTCGACAAAGGTACGGGAGCCGGCACAGCAGTTCTGTCCATGGTTGTTGAAAATCGCTCCATGACAAATTTCTGCGGCTTCATCAACTAAATAAGATTACAAACAAAAGGCAATATAACAAACTTTCACCTGGGCTCCAACTTTAACTAGAATTTATTGACACTTCAGGAGTAACTTTCGTTTCAGGGAGCAGCTTGTACTAAAATTCCATACCATCAGCATCTGCACACACAACAACAGGGCTCTTCCCACCAAGCTCCAATGTAACACGCTTTAAATTGCTATTTGCGGCCGCAGCGCTGATTAGATGTCCGACCTAAGAAGTTAAGCAATTAGTCCATGAATTTACGTATTTTGAGTAATGTGAGAGGCAACAAAAATAAAACTAGAATATGATACGATTCAGAATGTTCTCGATATTTATTAAACTGTATATACAGCTTATATGTCCTATAAGTAGAAAACTTTTTGGGAATAACTCACTTCTGTAGATCCAGTGAAAGCAACTTTATCAATATCCATGTGGCTGGAAATAGCAGCACCTGCTGTTGGGCCATATCCGGCAATGACATTAACAACTCCTGCTGGGAATCCTGCCTCTTTAATTAACGATGCGATGTAAAGAGCAGTTAGCGGTGTTTGCTCAGCTGGCTTGATGACAATTGTGCACCCTGTGGTGAGTGCTGGTCCGATTTTCCATGCGAACATGAGGATGGGATAATTCCATGGAATTATTTGTCCGACAACTCCCACCGGCTCCTTCCGGGTGAATGTCATAAGATCTCCATCTTGAAAATTAGAATATATGTAAGTATATATATGTATGTTCAAAGAGAAACGGAGAGGTTGTATTATTGGACCACTGTCCTGCTATTGTGTGCTCAGTTGCCTCATAATCACTTACCAACTGGAATAACATCTCCATGAATCTTATCAGACCATCCAGCAAAATATCTGATGGTGTCAATTGCACAACCAATATCAAAATCTGAGTCACCGGCTGTCTTTCCGTTGTCCAAGCTTTCCAAGGATGCTAATTGGTCTCGGTCTCTCTCAATAAGGTCAGCAAGCTATAAAACGTAACATGACATGAATCCTCCATTAAATAAACTAATTTAAATGATAACATGTTATTTTATTCGTATATATTTTCTTTTCTTATTACTATCGGTAACTATTAGGAATCTATTACGTCTTCTTCTGCAGTGGTAGTGCGTAATCACGGAGTATTGCATAATTATATGGTAATATTTGATTCCATTCAGGGCCACCTGCTGCCAGCAGTAACAGAGTATCAAATACGTTACACTGCAACTAGATTGTTTTACATAAGGCTATAGAACAGGTAATTACAAACCTTGAACATTAGTTTGCCACGAGCAGATGGATCCATTGAACGCCAAGCAGATCCAGGAGCAATCGCAGCTCTTGCAGCTACAACCGCTAAGTCAACATCCGGCTGTTTAATTTAAAAAAATAAGTGGTATAATTATAAAACTCCAGAAATATTTCATCAGAAAACATCTTATACGCACAACGAAAAACTATTTTTTAGGTTTCGAAATAGTTGTTTAGGATTTTCATTGCCCCCCCCCCTCCCCTGAGATTGTCAATCCATAATGTTAATGAATGGGAAAAAAATTAGTATGCACATATATGCTTAGCATATAGGCATACCCCGAACAGGTAATTAATTGGACATGGAGCATTCGTATCCTACCTATACCTGCGGTACTTTCATTTCATAGATACTTAAAATTTTGAGTTTCTTTGTGCTCAAATTGAATTGGGCTCATTGTACTGTGTAAGTACACTGTATTGTATAATTATAATCAGTTATCGTTAATCCATGATGAAGATATGTATACCAATTTAAATTAAATGAGTGTCTTTGGCGGAGACTTGAGTTGAAGCAAATATATTACCTTATCTCCTTCAGCTACATCAGTAATCTTGCCTCCACTTGCGGGATTCAAAGTTGGAAAAGTCTTTTTGCTGACCGCATCAACGAACTCGTTGTTGATAAAAAGCTACATTAATATAATACAATTATGTAACATCACAGATTTATTTTAGTCACGTACGTATAGTAATTATATGCAAAATGATCCTACCACTTAGCAAATTCTAAGCTTCCCATATCAGTACTTGTTTTTTTAACTCGTTTTAGTTTTTACTGCATTCCAAACAAAATATTGTCCTTTTAAAAATAAATATGTCATGCTTTTTTCGTGCTATAATGCCCCTTGCGTGCAGCACAACTCGTAAAGTACGTAACTTGGGGCTAAGAGTAACAATGGTGGATAAAGTGGACAGCTCTTACGGGGAGCAACATACTGTAATTACATGCTCGTTTTTCCGCATTCAAGTTTCAGGTTCAGTACGACATATTTTGTAACAGTTGTAATAAATGCCTGGACTTACTCTTATTGCAAGTTAATACATTTGTTTTTAAGTGCCAGTTAATGTTATTCATGAATAGTTGCACCATGAAAAATCTTAACAAATAAACGAATTGCATGACCATCATTCGAAAGTTTAGGCGTTACGACGGCGGACAAGATTAAGATAGACCTATATTACAGATATTCTGCTACTGTGCAACTAGCCTATATATGTATATAACATTAATTTCATAAAATATTACTCGATTCTTCATAATTTACGTTTGGTAGTTTATTTCCTTCCTAGTAATATTTTAATTAATGATAAGTAACATTAATTAAATTCACAAAACTATTTGTACTGAATCCCGGTTAAAAGTTAAAATATGATTCCAACAAATTTCCCCAATTTAAATGCTGCTTGAATGATAGTTTTTTATACAGAATTAAATTGTAATTTTGTCGTTAGAATTTATATTAAGTACGCAACATTATAAATTTGTCCATACAGGAACGTATCTGCCGTACGCACTACACGGTACACCTGTCACTACGCATGTATTTCTTTGCATATTGTCTATGAAGAACCAAAATGATCCATTTCCAGTTTATGCTAGAATTAAAATGTGCTATGTCTAAAAAATACTGTAAATTAGATACATGCTTACAGTGCTAATCACGAGTTTCTAAAATGAGCAAATTGTCATATTTACATGTTTTTGAGAAGGTCAACACTCTATTGAAGTGTTTTTTAAAAGTGCAAAATATTCTATTCACAAGCTTTTTGAAAAGTGCAAAATATTTTATGTACTTGTTTTTTGAAAAGTGCACAAAGGTTCTATTTACATGCTTTCATGAACATGTTATTTAAATTTTTTCTGTAGATAGTTGATTTTGGTTGAAACTAAAAATGGATATGGGTCATTTTGGTTCTTCACAGACGATATATTGCACGTGTGTGTTCAAATAATGAAGCAAAAGAAGCGTAGAAAATATATATTTAGTGTAAGGAGAGGAGAAGGACTAAAGCTATATTATATGGAAGAGAGACGTCTATAGCCTATTATGTCATGATAGAATTAACAAAAATAATAATTATGCATACAAAAGTATGAGCCTAGATTTAATTACTTTCGCAAAACGATACTAAATATAATAGTAGGAGAACTTGAACTTGAACTTACTTGGGTGAACTTAATTGCTGGGTTACGAACTGGTGCCATCGTGCTTAGCTGGTTGTTGAAGGAGTTAAGTATCTAAATGTTGCCTCTGGAATCGCCTAGGACGTATTAGACTTGGGAGCTTGAGAATCTGCCAAATTATATAGCTTCATCCAACGAGCTAGAGAAGAGGAGTCCCATAGTTTTCTGTCCCACCCACTATTGATTGTACGAGAGAGATGAGGGCGAGAGGCTTTTAGGTAGTCTTTCCTGGTCCTGGATACCGGCTTTCAGATGTATAAATAGACATACATCTGTCATTGTCATGGGACACTTGCTATACTTTGCTACACTTCCACTCTTGACCTTCACTTTCCATTATGCGTGGATTTTATTATCTGTTTATCTTCAAGGTTTACATGTTCACTGTACAATTACACACTTGAACTCCCATTACACTAGATATGTATGCCAAAAGTAAGTAACTTGAGAGAGACAGAACAAGAGAACTGCTGGCTTGTTGAATCCACGCATAGGCCAAAAACAAACTATTAAAAATGCAAATGAAGCTAAATACCCGGTAAGTCTCCAGTGGACATGTACAAATGACGCCATCACTTAGGGAGGAGGGGTGGGAGCGACCTTGACCGATGGGCCTAGGGGGGAAGGCGTTTAAAAAAAGGAAATTACGTCAACATTTACACACGGGTTCACGGGTTAAATTACTGTAAAAATCGGCATTTTTCGGAATATGCTGCCACACTTGATCTAAATCCTTTCTCCATCCCATTAATGAAAATATTTCATGCAATTACAAAATAAAGTGTAATCACAAAAAACGAAACAAATATAGTTGAATTATGCTATAGAAGTGGACAGTACTCTTAAGGGTTAATTGCAACCAACCGAAATAACTTGGGATTGAATTCGTATTTTTTATAGAAACCCGTAGTTATAATAAATTATTACATTTAGTTATTCTAAAAATCTGCAAAGTTTATGAGAACTCACAAATGAGGATCACTTCCTTCCCAGCAAAATGAATAATGGTGTTATCTAATAGTTTTATTGAATTTAAATTGCGATGATAATGACAGGCACAGTTAATAGAAAGCTAATGTGGTAAAGACAAGAATAAAAACGAGTGAGCTAATATGGTTAACTTGAGAGCAGTACATTATTACGACATAATAATATTACATTGTGTAAAATAACGAATTAATGAAATAACAAATGGTTAAAGAATTAAATTACGTACACAGTAGCAAAATGAGTTTCAATGACGAAACAATTCTTATCAATACATACAGTATAATATGTGGTTAAGTAATTAGAAATACAAAACTTGTATTCTCGCATCTTATGTATTGTAAGCGTTCTTAATTCAAGGAAATGCAAAATCACTGATAATTGAAACGAATGCAAAGTTGGAAATCTTGCTTGTGAGGTTAATAAAATTAATATTATGGACTTTTCATAATTTAGTCATCTCCACCATCTGCGGGTCCAGCAGCACTTCGAGGTTTAGGTCCACCGGCTCTCTTTGCCATGATAATTTGATCAACTTGGAGAATGGTATTTGCTGCATTCGTCGCATACTCCATGGCCCAACGCTTGCATATGAATAAATCCAAAATACCGAGTTCCTTCGCGTCACAAACTCCATCACTATCATCCTGTGAAATAAGAATTGGTATACGTACATTAAATAAATTACGAAATTCGGGTATGTATGTCTTAGTTTAAAAAGTAATCAGTTCAATCAAAAGCTCACTTCAATGTTGAAGCCAGAGGTAACTTTGCCATCGTGATGAGTAGCATACAGCCTTGCCAATACTTCATTGGATTTTTGACCTGAGTTGTCAGCGAAGACTTTAATAAACGACTCTAAAGCTGATGCGAATTTTTTCACCGAATACTGCTCTAAGCCGGGCAATGTTTCACCATAAGAAGCAATTTGACGGGCCAGTTCCAATTCCACAGCTCCTGCTCCAGGCAATAAGCGACCATCCTGAAACGTAATATTTATGTTTAATGCATGTGAGAGAGTACAGGAAAATTCAACCTTTAAGATAATTTAAAAGATACGAACGCAAACTGAAAGCCAGTTTATTTGTTAATTTTCCCTACCTTGCTCAAAGCTTTGAAAGTGTTAACACCGTCATTTACTGCTCGCTCAATATCATCCAAGAAATTATCAGTAGCTCCACGAAGAACAATGGTCGATATTCTTGATTCTTTCCCTCCGATACGGAAAACTATGACGGACGTATCCCCAACTTCGTCAACGTAAACCTCATCTGCGAATCCTAAATCTTCAGCCTTTGGTTGTTCGATTTTTGGGTAAGCAGAAGCATTTGTAGCTTTGCAAACTCGACGGAGGTCAAATTTACTCATAAGACGGACCGCCATAACATTATACTTGTTTAAGAAGTGCATGGCCAAGTCTCCAACCTTGCCTCCTGAAACCACTACAGAGGCACCAGAGTCAGCGATAGCCTTAATTTGATTTTCAAGTAACACTTCTTCACCCTGATTGAAATCCATAAGTTCCTTTGCTGTCTTAATAAGAACAGTCCCTTTCGTCTCCGTCTGGGTTATATCGATGGGGCATGTGAATACTGCAATCTTCGCATTTGATTTCTTGATGATAGTACTCTCAACACTTCGCTTAAAAACAAGGCCTTGAACAACCTGTGATTGCGGTAAGCTAGAGCCCTGAAAAAACCAATTTCAATGCTTTAAATAAAGATGAAGGAATAAAACAGTATTTCAGTGCATCTAATCTACGCTGCATTTATATCACATAATAATAGAATATATTTCTGATATTTCTGTCTTTCGTATTTACAAAATTTTTTGATACTCACCAAGATTTTAGTAACACGGATATTGTCAACGTTGAACTGGACTTTAGCATCCGGCAAGATGGAAACTAAGGGAAGATTAGAATAGCATTTTAACTAAACGTTGAATAAAATTTGAGTGAGTTTCTCTAGGATTCGTTAATTAATTAATTCGATAATTATAGTTTTCTGTGAAAGTAAATAGGATATTAAAATTACAAGTAGCTTAACATTATTAAAAAAGTGCATAAACTATCAAACACGATTTTATTATTACGGTTATTAAAATTAATATTTCAGTAAGTGAAGCAAAAACACTTACTGCAAGCCTGAGTAATTAATTTCGCGATGATATCTTCGTGTCCGAGTTGCTTGCTCATTATGGCGGGACGAATCGCTTTGATAACATCAGCCTCACTCCGTTGATCTTTAATTTCATCCACTACGAGCGTAGGTAGAATTTCTAAGGCTTTTTCCAACGCTAATTCGTAGCCTAAAATTATTTCTGGTGGAGCGAGACCCTTAATAAATTACAGAAAAAACATGGCAAGTGTCAGTAAAAAATTCTGCAGAATTTTGGTTGCTACCCTATAATGGGAACATTCTCTCCCAAGCCGCAAACTACCCTTAAATGTAAGTGCGCAACAAACATGATTAAATAAATATGATCCAATGTTTACCATCTTTAAGAGCTCATCAGCAGCTTCAAGAAGAGCACCACAAAAAATGATAACAAAATTCGTGCCATCGCCGATCTCTTGCTCTTGCATCTGAGAGGCTAAAACCATTATCTTAGCTGCAGGGTGCTCAACCTGAAATTAAATTACCAGTGAATTATTACGGTTAAACTAGGAGGTAATGGCATTGTCGTAGAACAAAATACATAACTTGTCAACACATTCAACATTGATTACGTACGTCTAGTTCTTGGATGATGGTAGCAGCATCGTTGGTCACAAACAACTTCTCCAGATGATTAATGACCATCTTATTCATACCCGTGGGGCCATAGGCTGTTGTAAGGGTGTCCGCGAATTCTTTACAAGCCTTAATATTGCGATTAACAGCTTCTTCGAGACCAGCAAAATGCTGCAATACATTCGAATTAAATATTCAACATGAAAAATGTGTCCAAATTCATACTGAATAGGTAAGTGAGCATGACATTTATATTCGTTAAACATGCTAGTAAAATATTTATGCTAGAATTCCAATTAAATTCATAAATTATAAGCAGTTCAATTAGTTGTTACTGAATGAAGGATTTCAGTAGCAAATCAAGAAATACTACATCCATTTTAAGGATTCAACCAAATCTTCCTTTCATATGATGCATTTACTAAAATTTGACTCGATGTCTGAATTGAAAATAATTTGGAACAAAGAAATTTGCAAGTATATTTTACAGTGTAAGTCGGAATGACAATAGTACCGCAACCGTAGTATGTATACTACGTGTACAGGTACAAAGCAAGGTAGCAAAATGACTCACCCGAGATCCCTCCTTCAACATAGACGCAAAACCAGGTGCTTTCGGTACGTGTAAGGCCATTATGATTTAATATTGGTAATTTTTATGATAAACTATCAATATTTCACAAAATTTTTAAATTCTGAACTAATTTGATCGTTGAAATTTGTAACTAAATTCGCACGTCGGCAAGAGACGGGGATAACCTGTGCACGCTTCGAGAGTTCTGGAAGGAAAGGCGGAATGAAGTGGCGCTTCCAAGATATCATACAATCATGAGATTGACTTGCGGCAAAATTCAATATTCAACAGTGAGGTACGATGGTGGACCACGTGGAGAACGGAAATTCTGATCAGTCTGATCCAAAAAAGAAATTTAGGGGGAAAAGGAAGAGTGGACAAAAATCAAGATTTTTGAGAAAGGCAAAAAAATTTGGAAATCAAGGAAAACTTGGTCATGGATTTGAAGTTGACTCAGATACTTACAATTATTTTCTTCGTGTGCTCGAGCTGAGTACCAAAAATGAGTTCGGCGGCGAGGAGGAAAAAGGTAGTATGTAACTTTATGTGTTGAGGCACAAGGATGCATTTTTCAGAATTTTCGAATATTGCTTTATTAAGCCTTATGTCAATATACTCAAAACTAAAATTTACTTAAAAAGACTTTGTTATGCTTATTATTTTGAGGGATTCTATTATATGTATGAATGTTGATTTTTTTTTATTTAGCTGCCTTCATCACGAACTCGTTTGAACAAACTGTGGGCGAGGAGGTAAATCTATCCAAAAATCAAATGGTATCACGAGTGTTGGAAATTATATTAGCATCCGCTGATGAAGAGATTTTGCTACGCTTTTGCAACGCATACACTCCAAACTTACGTGTCATTTGCTGCGACCAATTTGCAAGCCATGTGCTAGAGAAGATTTTGGAAATTATAGTACTGAAATGGAGCAGCAGCAAGAAGCTAACGCTGTGGTTCGAAAACACTTGCCAATTCATATTGAATAATTATACGGATTTTGCTTTTGACAAATTTTCGAACGCGGTCATGCGACGAGTATTTTATTGTCTGAGTGGCACGGGAGAACATTTTGCTAAAACTTCTTCTATTGTTGACAAAAATGTAAAATCATCAAAACTTCCAAGTGCGAAGACCAAAATTGAGCATGGTGAAATCAAGAAAGAAAATGTAGAAATACTTAGGGATTTCACTCTGCAGTTCTTAAATTGGCATCAATTCGATGGTAAGGCACCTTGCTAATAAAGGGAAAGTCCAGCTATAGGGTAGGGTCGGGTAACTGTGGTAGGTCCGATAACTGTGGTAGCGACAGTTTTCACCAGGAAAACATCAGAACTGACAGTAAAAGAATACCTTGCATCGAAGAACAGGGTTCGCTCTTATATGCAAGAAATTTCTGTACTGCCAGTTCTGATGTTTTCCTGGTGAAAACTGTCGCTACCACAGTTATCGTACCTACCACAGTTACCCGACCCTACCCTATCCTAACGATTTAGTAGTATTCATAATCCATCCATTACATTTAGTGCTCCCCCAGGAAGTAGCACATATAATGCATAGTGATCTCGTGACCTGCCTTGCTTATGTTTCGTTTGAATTTTATTATTTCAGACTTGCTTCGGGAGGTGAACACCAGTGCTCTTGTGCAGGTCTTAGCACAGACAGTACAAGTTGTGGATGAAAGTCTGGCTTATCAAATAGCTATAAGGAGCTTGAAAGCCATTCAAGGAGACTTTGGATTTGATAATAACACCAACCTCTATACTGTCGAGAAGTTTATTGAAATTTCGAATCCTACGCTTTATGAATTCATGTTCAACAAATACTTCAAGGATCGCTTCGCTGAAATGGCAACTCACCCAAAAGCTCAACATACATTACGGAAGCTCATCACTTCTTGCCCGGATCGAGAAGTCGTGCGTCAAATGTTTCTTTAAACAATCTAATCATTCAAAATAATACACATATTTCATTAACAGGTTTTACAAACAAGCTTATACTTCATACTTTGCTTTCCAACAGTTTGAGACTATTTTTGACGGGTGCCTAGACAAGTTTGAAGAGGTACTGAAATTGGACTTTACCAATATATTTGTCGCATTTGCGGAAACATGCAAGCGTCTTGCAACGAGGCAGTCGGAATTCGCTAAAAATATCAGTTCCCTCCTACTAAAAGAAGATTCGGAGGAGTCATTTGTAGAAGTAGTTGCAAAATTTAACAAAAAATTTCAGCCTAAAGCAGATGGAACCGGAACTACTTTCCTGTTGGATCTGAACGGTTGCCTTGTCTTGCAGCACCTACTAGATTTTCATAAACCTTTAAAGGTATCACTTCATGTTTCATTTCAAAAGCTTTATGACAGCAAGGTGCTTTAAATTAGTTTTAATGGAAAAAGTTACAATTATTGCTAACTGCGTTGTAATTTAAGGTGGTGAAGAGCCTTTTAGATTTGGATACCAAGAAGGTTGCTAAGTTGTGCCTGGATCCTAAAGGAAGCCATGTTATGGATTCATTTTTTAAGAGTGCAACTGTTGGTGACAAGAATAAAGAAAAATTATTAATACAGTTGAAGGTAACTAATTCTAATTCATTGATCTATACTAAATGAGTAATGTGAGCAAGAGTCGTTCTATAAGTGGCATGCAGATTTAATTTAATAAACGCAATGAATGGATGGCTAAATCGTTATCATACATGTACTATCGGCATCGTAAAATGTGTCTCATTCATCATGTATTAAAGAGTGTAATTTAACTTATTCGTAGGATGATCTTGTTGATATCGCTTGCTCGAAGTTCGGATCCAGAGTGTTGGATTCTGTATGGAACTGGGCCTCAATAAAACAAAAGACCATTGTCGCCTCCTCCTTGAGTACTAAACTATCGAAGCTTAACTCGGATCCATTTGGAAAGTTTGTGTCCGAGAAATGTGGTTTACACTCGTACAAGCGAGATGCTAAGCAGTGGGAGGAATTTCAAAAAAGTAGTGGTAAGAGGAAGGCTGAAATGGCAGATTTCGTGGCTTCGATGTCGAATGAAGCCAAGGAGGAAGAGGAACTGGAAACTCCTAAAAAGAAAAAGAAGAAGAATAAAAAGGAGGAGTTGATTGACGATGCTGATGAAATTGTGGTCAAAGAAGAACCCATGGAAGTTGTGGAAGCGGAAACGCCCAAGAAAAAGAAAAAGAAACATCACGTAGATGTAGATGCTGAAGTAATTGAGACTGCTGTAGCCGAATCCTTGAAGGATACAGAGACTCCTAAGAAGAAGAAACGTAAGGACAAAGATAGGTCAACACCAGGACCTGACATTCCTGCTCTGGATACATCGTCTGTGGAGCTGACCGAGAGCCCTAAGAAAAGGAAGAAAAGCAAAAAATTTAAGGAAGAGGATTGACTGTAAATGATTTGCGTCCAATGTTTCGCTCAGAAATTTTATTCATAACTCAATATTTTTTGGTCTTTTTGTGCAAATATGCCTTTAAATAGTCCTGTTCAGGGCGGCATATTTAGCCTTGTGTTTTACAGCTATGAAATTTTGACTTAAGCACTTCTCTGGACTACAAATTCCTTGTTTTTGTACTGTAATTGTATCTTAAAATTTTTCTTCAACAATTAAATTTGAAATCAAATCTGGGTAGATATGATGTTTGTTAAGTACCTACCTACATTATTATTATTGCATGAAGGTTGTAGTTTTTTTCTATGCATCTGTTATGTTTCATTAAAATTTTGAAAGCGCCCTTAATCATTTACAAAATATCTACCTACATAATGTTCCAGTTTCCACAAACTAGTTCATACTATGGTGACAGTGTATCGTGGCGCATTTAAGCATGTGTAGCACGTAGGTGTACGGTACACCTCTTTACAACAATTTCTCTCGTTAAGTGCCACGGCCAATGAGCAGCAAGGTGAATAAAGATACTGGCTGAGAGTTCTCTATTGTCATGACTCATGATATGATGATGATGCGCACAGCACTAATGGAAATCTACTAATATTGCATGATATGTTGCAAGTTTGGGAGCGTGTCGCTTGAAGCTAAATTGAGGTTCCTTTAAAGAAACAAAATCAAAAGAATCATATCATACAATATGCACTCCTCAGGTTTTCCAGGTTATTCCAACGGCTATATTACGTTACCCAATATTTATAGTACATGTGTTGGAGCACAGAATTATCGTAAATTGGTACATTAGCCTAAATAATTGGAATTAGTCTTATAATTACAGCATATATTATTTTAATTATACAGTGGCATTATAATAAAGTAGATAATTGTTGGCTGCTGCAGTAGAAAGCAGCTCCTGACGTTTGTTTTAGCGACTTGAATATTATGCTATGCTAGTTAATTATATTACTGCAGACATATTACACATGAAAGATGTATATAAGGAACATACCTACAATAAATGTATAGGTAGGTAATTAGGTACTGAAACTTACCTGTAAAAACATGCATATCGCCTGTGAAGAACCAAAATGAGCCATACCCAATTTAAGCTAGAATCAAAATGAGCTATGTCTAAAAAACACGAAATAATGAAGATGCGTAAAATGTTAATGTAAGAGTTTTTGGAAGGCGTAAAATGTTCTACTTGCATACTTTGAAGTCCAAATTGTTTAATTGCAATATTTGCATGTTTTGAAAAGTGCAAAATGTTTTATTTGTATTTTTTGAAAAGTGCAAAATGTTTTATTTGCATGTTTTGAAAATTGCAAAATGTTTCATCTGTATGCATTTGTAAATATATTTAATTATTTTTGTAGATAGTGGATATTATTTTTAGCTAGAAATGGATATGGGTCATTTTGGTTCTTCACTGATGATATATGGGTATAAAGAGATATGTACCTACAAGAGAACAGAATTGTACACTGTGTAATTGTGTTCTATAGATGAATTATGAATGATAAGGTATTTTCTAATTAGAAAAAAGAGGACTACTTAGGAACCGTTGTTGTGTTTATTTTTGATTTGGAAAGTTGGTTTTTTATCTCCGAAAATATTTAATTTTATAAAGTAACTCAGTCAGTAGTTGTCATTACCGGTGCTGTAACTGCTTAGGTAATTCGACTCACATAATATGATACGAAGCCTAAATAAAACAATAATAATATATATCAGCCACATTCTATTATGAATTAAAAATTGTCGGTCCCATCATCTCCATACAGAGTATACGTTTTTTTCCATTCGACTTACATAATTATTTTTTGGAATTGGTTTACAAAATGTCCTGACAAATCCCAGAAGGCTGATCTGCAGTTTGCTGAACTGAATCTCTCACGTCAAAATAGAGAATTTTTATCCAAATAAAAGTGACAGGATTGGATGCGACGTGCTACTTTACTGTTGGATATCACTGCACCAACGTTACATTCCGCAGTTGTTAATCCTAGCCCTAATTTATACATATATGAAATGCCACCTGAAGATATTCTGTTTAAGAAGAGGTTATATTAAATCATCAGTTATTATTTCACCACTATCAGGTTGTATCTTACTTAAATTGTTGCCAGCTTTTAAAATCTCTCGTTTCCCCAATTAGCAGAAAAATGTTTTGACGCTCGGTTTCAAAACTACATTATTAAAAATTAAAATACTTCACCACATGTTTAAAAAAAGGCGCCGCATGCTTCTATTGCTGTGTTGAATTGATTTCGAACTATATCTTTTTGACAAAATAACCTTCCAATGCGGGCATTATGTGGCCTAGATCATTGTTCTCCCAGCAGTGGGATTTTTTGCGCTAGGGCTTTTTTGTTTCAATAGTAAGAATATGTGCATTTTTTGCATTAATTTAATTTAAATTATTTTAATTTTTATGCGGACCCCTGTCGTACTGGACATCTTTTGCCACCTTCCTCCTTCTTTGCACGCTACTGTGGCCGTTTCAGAGTCGGAGCCCTGACCCTGCACTTTATATGCTGTAGATCCGTGTTTACGAGAGCGAAGCCGAAACCTCTCCAATGTAAATAAATACACACACTGTGTGAACAACTATTACTTTCTAGACTGAAGATTTTAATGTTTACATGAGAATGAAAATCGAGCTGAAAAGGCTGATACAGTAAAGACAGTGAAAACGAACAGGGCTCTCCTCTCAAAGTCTCAAGCCCATCTTTTGAACACTGCATAAAACCGAAGTTAACAGTAGTAAAACTCAACGTCAACATTGCCTGTAGTTGTTGGCATATTGTTGCACGTCCACGGAAGTAACTACTTATGGACGTATCAAAGTAATAGTCATGTTTACGTAGATTGTGCATGGATGGATACCTATAGCTATGGGGGGGTGGTAGGCATATGTTTTTGCCGTATGATATATTTTGTTCAATGTTTGACTAAAACCCATTTACCGCATATCCTGTAATAGTCCACCCTGCTTACTATTCAAATTTGGACCTCCCATACTATTTCAGACCCGCGTAATACTACAGACCCGCGTACTGCCATATAATAGTGTGTTAAATAGACCCCCGTACTATTGCTGACGCGCGTAGTATTGCAGACCCATGTTATTATAGGATATACAGTATGAATATTATTTTTGTATCTAGGACAATGTACGTAGGTGAAGTAAATTATGTGCCTACCTACTACTTACCGTTACAGCAATGGGTCCATTGGCGGCTAAAGTGTACAGCTTCTGGCTTTGTTTAACAACGTTCTTTGTACCCGCGCTCTTTAAAGACCCGAGTCCTAATGCGAGTTCCACGGTACCCATATCAGTGGCATTGCTGCCTATAAGGAAGTTTCAGTTAAAGAGTTAAAGGTGTGGCCGAGCGGGATGGGAGATGTCATGCTAACTCATGAGTTTGCAGCGTGTTTACTTTTACCTTTTATTTACGCTTACATCACCATTGCTACTGAATTCAGAATTCAGGGCAAATAAAAAGATAATGGTGAGGAAATGAAAAAGAAAGAGAGGTAAAGGAAGGGCCTTCAATGTTTTCCTTCCTTTTCAGTTACTTCTTCTTCTTCTCCTCTTTCTTCCGGGAGAGAGGTAGCCAGCTTACCTATAGTTTGTATGTATAGTTAGAACAACCGAGACTGATATCTGGCAAGGATAAAGCTGCCGTTTGTTTGCATGCAAAATTTATCCTTGCCAGATATCAGTCTCGGTTGTCCCTACAGTATCTCTTTCTGGCTCAGTCTCATAAGATGTAATGTAATTGTGAGATAGTTCCACACATCCCGCTCACTTTCCCATATAAGTACCTCGTCTCTCTTCCTTGTAGTCAAGTTGAAGTACTCTCACTTTCTTCTTCTTCTTCTGGGGATGCTATCTGCCTCCGTAATATTACTGAGAAAATAGAAGATGTTCTGAGGAGGATTTTGTATTCTTCTTAAGACTGCCGACTGCGGATACATTTAATTCATTCATATGGATAGCTATGTGCTCCTATCTATCTCTCGCCCTGTCTTCTCCCTCCCTCATATCTTCCAATGATCCTGCCTCTCTCTCTCTCTCTCTGGTCCTAGCCCAAAAAATTAACAGCCCGGAATGAGGATGAAGGGCTTGCAGCTACACACGGCCACGAACCCACTTCCCCACATTCTTCCCAACTCCAAAAGTTTTTCCCCTCTGCCCACATCCACATCATACAACACGCTGTGTTAGTTCGAAAATTCCAGGAACTGATACTCATACTTCTGCTGAGCGGAGGATGTACGATGTACTATCCATTATAGTACCAAATCTAAATCGAAATCCAACTGCTTTCCCCACATGAGGACTTGTTTGACAAAACGGGTCAAGTCCATTTTTTGCAATGAGAGTGCGTTACTTGTACTAGATACGCTACTGTGTTGCATGATAAGGATCAAAGTTCCCCTAAAGCAATTTTTTTAAATGTCAAAAATTTCGTTTCTTGCCAAAACGGGATAAGTCCATTAAATGATTTTCGGCAAACTGAGGTAAGTCCACCTAAAACACTCATTTCTGGTTTAACTTTTGTTTCCCAGTATTTTCGTAGTTTATAGAAGACAATTACCATGCAAAAATGTTTTTGCAAAAAAAGTTGAAAAATTAAAAAAAAAAGTTTGGTTTCACTCAAAACGATTAAAATTTCGTCTGAAGGACTATTGAGTTAATATTAAGTTATTGATTTTGAGGCAAAGCGGAAAAAGTTCGCACAATTTTGAGTTTTTAATATTTACTTAAAAAATCCAAAAATCGCTCTAGATTTAAAGCCACTACTTGTGGTGGCTTAGTGCTTGTTGAAATTAGTTGTTTTTGCAAACAAAATTTGCTTTGATGAACTTTGCCCGTTTTGCCAAAAAACTCGTCATATGTGTATTTCAATGATATCCCAGGCTATCTCCCTATCTCCTGTACTGCACAGTGTACAGTGTACACTCCCTGTCCAGCCCATCGCCATACGTCTTATTGAGCATTGAAGGAACATTCCTCTAGAAAAACCTAGAAGGAGGTTAGATGGGGAGATAGGCTGTGATGTGAGTATATGTACGTGACTCCTGGAAGATCTGATAAAGTAACTAAACCAATTCCGACATTGTACATGTACACAGATAGAGATACAGCTGCTGTCGAGATTTATAGGATGCAACCTCTGTCCAATACCCGTAATATCTCATGCTCGTGTCTACTAATCCTAACTTTTACTTCCGTTCCACTCACTCACATTCCCATTGTCCTTGGGAGAAGGAGGAATTGGAATGTTGAGAAAGAGAGCCTCGAGTCAAAGCGCACGCAGTCATGTACATGGGTTAAATAATATTATTATACTCAAATACATAATCATAAAGTAGGTGGTGTGGTGTGGTGTACTGGTGTGGCATATAGGAGCATATATGCCCACTCCCTATACCTATACCTCTATATATCCATCCGTACGTGACTAATACTAGATGGTAACACGCAGTGCAACGCTGCACCAAAATTGTAGAAAAAAAATATAATGTATAGCTTAAACGATAGAGTTTGGACAGAGCTTTCCATCTATCATGATATTATGTAGTCTAGTTGCATAAGAAATGATAAAAAGTGCGTAAACTTTTTTCCACCAATGGGATTCGAACTCTGAGTACCGGGAAAACCGTCCGCATGCTTAACACCTAGCCCACTGTGGCAGTTGATTTCTATGGTTCTGCCGTGGTTGTTGCCGTTCCATTGCTTGAGTTTAAACTTTTACATAGGGGAAGTTAAAACTAATGGGGAACGTGGCAACAGCGACAACTTTAATCCTAATTAATAATTAAAATCTAATCGTTTGTAACTTCGTACGCCTTCTCCGCTCTGCAAAATTTCCAAGACAGCAATATAGCTAATTTTTTTCCCTATTTTTTGAGATATGAACGAAAGTAGAGTTGAGAAGGCGTCCGGAGAAAAAAAATAAACAAGCTGTAACACTTAAGCATAGCCAAAAACCCGGGTATTTGTGATTTTTTAGGAGTTAAAATTTCAAAAAAATCAAGTGTGTGCTAAACGGCCATAAAAAAAATATGCGATAACAAAAATGTTCATATTTTGACCATGCGTTGTTTTAAAAAATAAAAAAGGTTGGAGGTTTACCCGGGTATTACGGGATACCATATGCATGTATTCCACTAAAACCGAGGATCCTTACTATAAGAGGTATGGCGCACTAGAAAAAAAATATTTCGTTCACATGTGAAATATCGACCAGGTCTCCTTGCTTGGTTTCATTTAGTGTTTCTCACGTGGATGTGGAAATGGTCATGGGCTGACTTTAGAATTTAGAACTGTGTGCAGTTTTGTTGTGTAGTGGAGAAAGTGGCTCCGTCCCCGTAGCCCGTAGCCCGTAGCCCGTAGTTATGTAGAGATTCCGCAAGATTACTGTGTGTTTGTAAACTATGTGCATGTACAACAGAGCATTTGACGAGGAAAAGTTAACCTCTTTCCATCTTTTTTGGGTACGTAAACTTTTTTTGAGGGAGAGAGAGAGAGAGTGGAAAGGGAGGTTATTTATGTTCTCGGAAAAAGCTGGAGGAGAATGGAGTCGTTAGGCCGTGAATGTTTTACTACCAATAATAATAGGAACCAACGCAATACGTCCAACATAATAATGTAACACAACAATACTGACTGAGTAGCATAAGTGCTATGGCCACATACTTGCGTCATAATATCATGTACTTACAGGTTTGGCCCAACGTGCAACACAGTGCGCATAAGAAATGATATGATGGACTGCCAACGCCAAGAGGAAAAGTATGGAGGAGAAAGTTAATTTAAATACGAGAAAAGGGAAAAGGGCTGTTGACTAAAAGAGTTCCATTCACAGATCACACCAAAGGAGTATGTACAGTATTATGAGACGTGTAGGACAGCGGAGTGAGAGAGATTGAAAAGGACAGGAATTGGGAATTGGGATGAAAGGATGAAGCTAATAATTTTTATTTATTCCACACACTCTCTCTCTCTCTCCTCTTTCCCCAACTTTCACACAATCCTCACAATAAAACTCGTACTGAGCAAACATCAAAAATCAAGATCAACTTCCTGCCTCCGTACTTTAGCCAAAGCATATTTACATAGTATGATCAACTCTCTCCATCCCTATGTAGGTAATATACATACCGAATAAACATTTCCCACTTTTGTTTTCACTCCCAATTGATTCTGACACATTTGGTTATTTCGGTCATTTCGGAGCTACTCCATAGCATGTATATCGTCTGTGGAGAATCAAAATTGCTCACATCCAATTTAAGCTATAGAATTAAAGTTCTCAAAGTCTATAAAGCGTTGAATGGCATAAATACGTACTTTTGAGAAGTGCAAAATGTTTCATTTGCATGAGTGCAAAATGTTCTTTTTACATTTTTTTGAAAAGAGCAAAATGTTCTATTTACATTTCTTTGAAAAGTTCAAAATATTCTATTTATATGTTTTTGAAAAGTGCAAAATGTTTCATTAACACGTTTTTGAAATGTGTAAAATGTTCTATTTACATATTTTTGAAAAGAGTAAAATTTTCTGTTCATATGTTTTTGAAAATTTCAACATATTGTATTTACACGTTTTTTAAAAGTGCGAAATATTCTATTTACATTTTTTTTAAAGCGCAAAAATATTCTATTTACATTTTTTTGAAAAGTTTGCTTAAGTTTGTTCTATTTACAGTGTTTCATGTTTATGACGTTTAATTTTTGTATACAAAGAGCATTTTTGTTTTTAGCTTATAATGGATACAGCGGTCATTTAGATTCTTCACCGACGAAATGTGGGATGGCGTGATATGTTAATGCATCCTTTTATGATTATGGATATTTCGGTCGGACTTTCAAAACTTGAACCAGTGATGAGTGTCCAGCGCCAGTCAACTCCCTTTCAGCTTTCAGCTTTCGGAGTTGGAGGGAAGGGAAGGGCAGGACGGGACCCTGACTGGGACTCTGTACTCTGTACAAAAGTGTAAAGCTGTCTGAGGATTAATAATATGATGAGATTACAAAAACCGGAGCAGCAGAAGTAGGAGGAGACCAGCAGATGCACTACCCCAGTCACTCCTGGCCTAGTCGTACGTTTAAGTTTTGAAGTGTAGATAAAACTCTCCTGCTATTCTGCTACAGTTATATGCGATGGCACTACCAAAACGAAATGAAGCCAGGCTTTTTTATGTAGACCATATTCTGCATGCATTATTGTGCAAGCTCAACTTTTAGTTTCTCGTCCCGGACCCGGACCCGGTCCCGGTCGCGGTCTACTGCGGATGCACACATTCCAAAAACTATTTGAATGACTTTTTAGGTGAATGTAGATTTTTGGAGTGGAAGTACTCATACATGTTACATACAGATACGTAGATAGGTGCCTATCTGTGGGCTGCACACTGGAGATATACCTATATACTATATACTGGAACTGGAACTGGGACTGGAGAGAAATAAAGCGAGAGATTTTGAGCTGGGTGGTGATGCGATGTTGATGGTGATTCTACATTTTTTTTGGATGTGGTTCTGAATCTCATAGATTTCATCTTCACTGCTTTCTTTCTCTCTCTCTCGTGTCTATAACCCATTTTTGTCTACAACTCAGCACTTGCAAGTGTTTGCTCAAACTAATGCCTCTCTCTCCCCACACACTCCACATCTCTTCCATCCCCTTTGTTGGCGCTTGGGAAGAAAAGTCCCGACTGCCTCCTTCAGCAGGTCCATAGCTCCCTTCTTACTTCTTCCAAGTCTCATTCTTTTTGACCATTCTCAATAATGTCTGGCTGTCTTGAGCCTTTCTTGGTGCAGTCTGGAGTGGCAGTGGCAGTGGCATAGTGGGAGTATACGAAAGTGGGAAGTTCCTCTCTCTATTATATAATATACTTTTTACTCTTTTTTCTTTCTTTTCAAAAGCTAAGCTAAAAGTTGAGGATAATATGTCTGTGCATTTCTGCACAGTGCAAAAGCACGCAGCATCTCCAGCCTCCAAATCCGTCTCCGACACCGCCACCGCCGCCGACACCGACACCGACTGTCAAGTCCCAAAGCCAAAAAGCCCACAGAAATAAGATTCTCAAAGGGAACAAAAGGGACGTCTCATGCAGTGCAGAGTGCAGTTCAAAGGAACGGAGATACAACAAACAAGAGGAATATCAGATGAGACACACTGTATGAGGATAGAAGATGAGTTGAAATGAGGAGGAAACTTTCTTCAGATTCCATAGTTTTGATAGTTTTCCAGTTTCATAATATAGTTGCATGCCCGTGGACGCTTTTGTTCGCATTTTTACTTTTTCTCAAACTTTATACAATAGCCGGCAGGAGCCCACCAGGACCAGGACCAGGCCGAGACAGGCCCGGGCCAGCATGTAGATGAATGGAAATGCTATATATTATGTTATTTGACGCGAATTTGTAGAATTTCCACCGCGTATGTTGATGGGCTTGGCTTGATGGGGATGGAATGGCCCAATGACAACGGCTCCCAAAAATACTGCTCAAGGGAGGCATCTCTCCACCAGGACCATACCTCGCCTCGTAGTACCTCTTGTCTAAAATCCATAGGATTTGAATATTTCGATAGGAGAGTTAAGCAGCGCAGAGGAGTTTTATTAAGAGAGCGGATTGGGATTTTAAAGTCGAGCAGAGGACTAATGCAAATCCATGATGCTCCAGACGAGGACGACGCAGCAGAGAAACCTAAAAACTATAACGATAAATATACAGCGCCCCATCGACGCGGATGCATTTAGAGCAGCGGAGGAAGATCGGGATCGGGAGGAGGGAAGAAGGAAGGAATGCTCCTCGAAATTGCATTGCATTGCATTACACCACATTACATTATAAAGTAGCACAGGACACTGCAGGTCCAGAATGGGAATTACTTAATCAAAAGCTCCCCATGAAAATACACGCTCAATTTGAATTACACACACACACCATGTACCTATACCTACCTACATAATTTTACATCCAGCCCTTTCTGCACCTATTCTCTCTCATTATTCCTTTCAAAACGTAGTGCTTTCGGTTTCGGTTTCATCTTCAGCTTGTGCAACCAATCTCCTGTGTATCGTATATATGCATGTAATGTGCAGGAGATCCTCATAATGAATGGGCTGCATTTTGTGATAGCCATTATACTCCCATTTGTGAGGTTCGCTTGAGTAGCGTAAGTACACCTCATATCTACAGACATGGAGACAGACATGACCCAGTGACCAATCTATTAAAGATGAAATGCATAATGATGAGAGAGTACAATATACAGGGTGATGATGCTTAGGAAATTCTGTTTCGAGTAATTTCGTATCTATAAGGCATAAAACTTAAGCTTAAGAGAGCTCAAGCCTGAAGCTATAAATGTATTCAGTATCGGTTTCGGTATCGGTACGCTGTAGTTTTAATTATAATTGAAGGTGAATAATGATATTGTACTGTGCAGATTTTACATGCCCGCATCCAGATAGTTCCACGTCCACGTACGCCCTCGAGCCTTATTAAACACAAACAAGAATATAATGGGAACTGATACTATATGCTGCAGTAATAGTGGAAGCGTATGTACCGCATTTGACCGAATAAGTACAGGATCTCAAGTATTCTCAAGTAGACCCCGAGGAATCCAGTTTTTCTGTAGGAGTATGAAAAGAATGCTAATATTCTGTAGATATACATATCGTCTGTGAAGAACCAAAATGACCTATATTCAATTTAAGCTACAATCAAAATGAGCTATGTCATAAAAACAAAATGAGTAACATGCGTAAAATGTTAATTAAGAGGTTTTGAAAAGTACAAAATGTTCTAATTCCATGTTTTTGAAAAGTTACAAAAATGTCTAACTCCATGTTTCTGAAAAGCGTAAAATGTTCTATTTACATATTTTTTAAAAGTGCAAAATATTCTATTTAAATGCTTTCAAGACATATTTCAATATTTTTGTAGATAGTGGATATTGTTTTTAGCTAAAAATGGATATGGGTGATTTTGTTTCTTCACAAACGACACATGCATCTTTGCTGCCCATGTCTGAATTGCCGAATTTTAAAACAATATTCGTGTAGACTAAAAACAAAAAATGCGTTCCATTACCTCATACAATGAGCGAGAAAGGGAACAAGACCGACTGCATTATTTGCAGTTTTTATTGTCTTATACATAGTTGGTTGCAGCGGCGGATCCAGGATTTTTTTCTGGGGGGGGGGGCTAATGACCGCCTGGGGGGGCTAACAATGTTAAGCCTCCATATTGAAAATGGCCGCTCCGTATCCCTGCAATGTTAAAAAATCTCCTTCTGGAGGGGGCTAAAGCCCCTAGCCCCCCCCCCTCTGGATCCGCGGTTGGTTGGTTGCGGGCTGTCACTCCAAGATCCAAAACATTTAGTAGGCGCCGTGGCGTTGATTCGATCAAATACGGTATATTTACTCCACGAAATTACATACTAAGGTTTTTGCATTGAATTTACTCTCCAGAAAAAATTCTTTGCTAGAAATGCATGTAAAATGGAGCTTAATGGAAGGAGTAATTGAATATAAGTGGGCATGTGTATGCTCCGGGAATTCTGTACTTTCTTCTCGTCTGCATATATAGGGAAGGGTACCTGGACCTGGGTACGTGGAACGTGGCTTCTTGAGCAAGTGAATGAGAGTAATTCCATTTAGAATGCATGAACATTTCCCTTCCACATTCCGTCACTTTTAATACACGACTCCATTACAGTTCCACAGCTCCATGTATCGGGAGATGAGCGGGGAGTATTCGGGAGGATGAGGAAATTAAGCATGACTCAAAGGACTCGTTCAAGACTGGATTAAGGGAAGGGCTGATCTGGAATTGGAATTGGAATCTCGAGAGATGTGCATACCTATCCTCTCCCTCTCTGTATGTTTAGAAGATGAAAATGAGATTAATTCTCGCAAGGGCGGATCCAAGGGGGGGGGGCTATGGTGCTTTAGCCCCCTCCATGAGGAGATTTTTTAACATGGTGGAGATAGGAGCGGCCATTTTCCAAGATGGCCGCTCAACAATTTTAACATTGTCAGCCCCCCCCATGACCCAATCCTGGATCCGCCCCTGAATTCTCGTTCCTCTCTCTATACCTTGTTCGACTCTGGATTCTGGATGGAAATTGAATCCTATACACAGTCACTCAAATTACTCAGTCTGGAGGGCAAACGTTCTTTTACTATCCTCTGATTTCTACTCTCCACACAATCCTGTATGCTTTCTCCCCATAATTATTATGTACTACGACTACGACGATGAAAAAACCAACTCCAGAACCAGGACTCCAGAGGTAACGCACATAACAGTCAAGGAAACTACCTATGCACGTGGAAAGACTGCAGATGAGTAAAAACTAAGTGCCTATGCCTCCGTTTCTACACTCATTCTGAGGCCTGGGGCATGTCGTTTCGATGCGCAACACCTCTACTACTACGGATCTGGAATTTATTCAAAAATGCAAACTATATGTGCCTCCAGCCTTATTTAATCACAGCTAATTAAACTTTAGAAATAGTATTCATACTATAACTATTAAAAAGGTATCGTTTTTCATTTTTCATACAGTCTGCCTTATTTAAGTCATTAATTTTATATTTCTATTTTGTATTTTTTTTAACTACACCGGTAGAATGAAATATTTGTTGTGTGACCAATTCCTTAATATTTATTAGTCATAATTTTTTATTTTAGTGTTTTTTTTTGTTTGTTTGATAAGGTGCCCTGGCCTGACCCCCAGTACAGCACATATAGTCGACCCTGTGTGTAACTATATATATACGGGAGAAAAAATGGAAAGAATTGAGCGGAAGGATGAGATATTGAATGAAAGGATGTAATTCTTTCATAATGCAGACAGCATTGACGGCTCCGGCAGTGAGGGATATAGAGCAATCTCCTCCACGTCTCTCCACATACACACACATGAACCAAGTGAAAGAAGTGAAAGAAGTGAAAGGGATGTAAAATGGGAAGAATTTTGGTATTTGAGTCTTTCTCCATTCTCCTTCAATGGGCGCAGTGCATAGACGTAGACAAGTAGTCACATATTTTTTTCCTCCTACAAACGGTTTTTTTTCTTCCCCTGCTTTACCATTCTTGGATCAAATTCCATTTCCTCACAGTAGTTGTGTAGTTTGGATGAGATTCGTTTTCGTAGTAGAAACTTTCATTCACATACCTAAGTTGTAACCCGTGCTGGTGGCAGTACCAGTGCCAGTGCAGTGCCAGGACTGCCAGTCCCTTTACCTGTGTATTGACTTTAGACGTTAGAGAGAAAATGCTTGTATGGAGAATGTGGGGAAAAGTTTCCTCTGTTATATTTTGTATTAGGAAAGTTTATATGTACGAGTGCATTCCAATGCCAAGTGTTGTCGCTGACAGGTGGTACATAATCGGATCAGAATGTTCCACCCAACACTACACCAACACCAACACCAACCAAACTATATTTAGACATTTAGCTGTCTCTCCCCGTCTTTCTTCCTGCTCCTGCTATGTAGTCTGTATACTTTTTCTATAATATAATTATTACTATATGAAAAAAAACCAAACCACTGCCGCCGTATACTACACTACAAGTAGAAGGAGAAGTTCCTTTTGAAAATCATCGATTTCTCTTTTATAATGTTTTTATGACTATTATGACCTGGCTATATGTTATAGTTCATGGCTTTTGGCTATATATGGTATATAGATATACTATGTAATGCCCTTTTATAAATGAATGCACCATCGAACCCTCTGAACGCCTCCTGTGTACCCTGTAAATGCATCATCCTTCCGAATTTTCACACTTTATTTTACTCCATCTCATCTGGCCTGGTCAAATCAGTCATAAACGTCAAAGTTTTCTGTCCAAATTTCCTTTCAAATAAAAACCTCTTAACACTTAACAGCCCTTCTTTAACTCTGACTTCCCTTCAGGGATTCCACCAGTCACCGTAAAATATAGTGACGTACCTAACCCACGTATATAGCAGCATGAATATAGAAAAATGAGGATTATTTTTATGTTCCCCCTCCCGTGTTTTTTTAGTAGTTGAGGGGGGTAGTTGGGACTCACATTCTATGTACATGGGTATATAATAATATATGGGAAGGGCAACTTTTATTTATTCCTTATTTATTTATTTTTTGCCCTAAATTTTTTTGTATTAGCAATTTTGTGGAGGGATGTAAAAACCCCAGAAGAAGAAGAAGAAGAAGAAGAAGAAGAAGAAGAAGCCCATGCAATCACCATCACAATCTGCAATAGATTGTATCGTTATGGTTATCGTTCTCAACGACATCATTATTCCCTGGGAGAGATTGTAAGCTAAAAGGGAAGACAGATACAAATACACAAGTCGTTAATCGGAGTAGTCCAACGGAGTCCTCTCATTTATATCAGTATTGGAAATGTCATTTGATTGGGGGATGGGGGAAGATAAAGGTAAAACTTAAGGATTTTGTGAATCAACACAATAATATTATTGTGTGTAACTGTAACGTAGTATAGTGGTTAAATCTCCTTTTTGTACTGGGACCTAAAAAAGAATTGATTGCGGGGGAATAGGGTAAATGGTTAAAATAAATTGTTGTCGTCACTATAAAATCGTGTGGAATTGTGTAGAAGTGAATCGTATCGAGATAGAAATCGTGGAGGTAAAAGCATAGATTTGAAATGAAGGAAAAGGAATATAAGTGGACGTAAAAATATGGATATTGGGGGAAGATGAGTCGCGGTCGCGTGTGTGGATCGTGGAGAAAGTGAAGAAGGGAAATTGGGAGGATGATGGTGAAAATACAAATAAAATAGAGAAAATATGGGTAAGTTGGCCAAGGGAATGTGAATCATACCATGTGAAAATGTGGAAAAGTTAAGTGCTGACTTGAACCTGAAAAGGGTAAATGGCATGTAAATGGTATAAATGTTAACTAGGCAGTGGTATAGTGGTGGAGTATTTGCTATTTCATATATAAGTAGGATTGATATGGTATGGTAGGTAATAGGGAGGTCCCTACCTACCTATAGTTTAGTTTTTACTTGGTAGTTTCTTGGTGTTTGGTAGAAAGTAGTAAAAAAAGAAAAGTGAAGTATTCTCAAAAGAAACAGATGTGAGGTGGAAATAAAGTAGAATGAGATGAGGATTTATATAATCCCATGCATTCGATGTTCTTGTAGAATCTGCCGACGTACAAAACTGGAAAACTACAAACTGCTTACAAATATAATATTATAAAGACTTATAACAGTATATAGTAAAAAAGTTCCGGAAAAGTATGATTTAACTCAACTACTACTACTCCTATAATAGTAGAAGAATATTTTTGTCCCAAGTGTATACATTTCCAAGGCTTGTCCGCATAAAATCTGCAATCTAAAATCACGCCGGCGTGAGTTTAAACTACCCGGGTGGGATAAGAGCAGGAAATTTAAATGTTCTCCCGAATTCTTAGATGCATCCATCTGAATCCATCAGGAGATCCGTTCTCCGTTGAGTCCGTGTCCGTCGTGTCCGTTAGCGTTACCGTTCCAAATCCAAATCCAATTGAAACTGTACCCCGCTCCCGTTCACATTCATTCTAGTAGTCTATCCTCTCTCTGTCTTTCTCTTACAACTCAATGGGATCCCTGGATCACATCCACAACAGAGAAGAAAAGGAAGACAAGTGTCTGATTTCCCCTTTACAGTTCGCACTAGTACTCGTCGTCGTCGACTTGACTCATTTGTCATTACTAAACTTGTTTTCCATTCTTTCTGCTCCGGTCTCGATAATCTGTAGTAAGTCAGAGAGCACTGGATCTGGATGATGTAGAGGAGGATTGAGAATCAAGAAAATACTATGTGGAAAATACGGATCGGATAGGATTGGAAGAAGAAAAATTTAAGAGACTCTCAATAGCTGACTGAATCTGTAAAATCTGCACTACTCGGTTGACGACTGACTGTGTGGAAGTGGTGGAGTCGCCTTGAGATCTTACGGACTTGTGACTTGGACTTGATCGAAGTTGAAAACTAAACACTACTAACAACTAAAGGAAAAGGAGGAAGGGAAGAAAAATCAAGTGAAATAATTTCTCTCCCTGTAAATGATTGGCAATGGACCAAATTCTCTCGTGATTTCGTTGTCATTTTCCCCTTCGTTCGTACGTTTATTTGCGTTGTTGTTTCACTAAATAAGAATAACTTATTTTCGAGTGACTGTCTCTCTCTCTCTATTTATTCCTTCGTCTTGATTCTTGTTATTATTCATCGTGAGGCTGCTGCTGAGAGGGAAGACTGAGGGAATGACCTTCTGTCAAATATTATTACAATTTCTTCATCACTTTTTCAACTTTAACAACTCTACTTCTTCTGCTATCCTCATCTTCTTGAGCAGTTTCAGTTTTGGAGGATTTATCACCACCACCACCACCGTCCTCAGGAACATCCTCAATATCATCAAGATTAATAGCAAGTCGGATTCGAATTCGTATTATACTTACATCAAGTTTCAATTTGAACTTTTCCTTTCATCTTCGTCGTCTTCTTTTTCTTCTACTACGAAAACTAGGAATTATTTGAGGTCGAAATTGGAAAATCAGCTGTCTGCTACATCAGCACCAGTACCAGCACCAGTACCAGTACCAACACCAGTCAATACAACTACTACAACAAGTTCTTTACTTTATTCTCAATTATTATCTCGTTTTCGTTTTGATAACTCTGTTGGCGCTGACACCTCCAGGTCCGGGTGCCATTGTTCGTCTTATTTTCTTCCTGTTACTGCTCCTTTACTGTCGTTAATACTTCTGGTTGTGAATTAAAGTTGAAATTGGAGCCAATTTGAGCAAGCAAAGTTCTTGTACAGTCGTCAGCTTTGGATTCCAAATCTAAATCTAATTCCGAAACAGCTTTATAAGTTAGTCCCAGTTTCCTTTGTTTTCGTTGTCTTCTCCGTTGACTTTGACATTGGAGGTCATTTTCCTATCCCTCTAACAGAACGGGGCGTACCACTATCATCTACCTCACTTAATAAGTTTGATGTCAATTTGAAATTCTTGTCTCATCGGGGTCGGGTTGGAAATTTCTGAGCTCGAAATTGAAATTAGTTACTTTAAAAGTTACATCTTACATAGTTGATAGTTAACTATTTAGCTCAGTACTTACTCTGTCGATCAGGAAAACGAAGAAATTTCGTTTTCTCATACTTTGTACTATATACTAGGTACTTCTTTCTTCTGTCTATACTCTAGTCTATAGCTTTAAATGATGTAAATTGTACCAGGTATCCCGTGTACCGTGATCATGTTTTTTAATTTTTGGCGAATAATATCAAAAATGATTAGTAATGTAAATGTAATTAAGACGTCTGTAAAGAGGAGATTTTAAAGCTGAGTCGATTTGAGAGGAAAGATTTTGCTGACTCTACTATATATATAATATTTTATTTTGAATGGTTTGTCAGCGAGCTTTGGTTTTGTTGTGTCCTCCACAGCGTTTAATTTTCATTATCATCACAAATTTAATACTAATAATAACTATTACTACTTCTGCTACAAACTCTGTTTTATCTCAACTCTTGTTTGGCCATGAGCTCTTACTGATTCTTGCTGCAGGAAATATACTGCACTTTTTCATTCTTAATCGTAATAATAGTAATAATAGTTGTAATTCTACCTGTATTCCATTTTCGTTCGTAGTTCTTGACATTAATTCAAATCGTAAAAAAAGTGAGGTTGCACGTGGGGCTCAGCTTGGAGAATCTTTAAAAGAATCAAGTCCTTTATCTTTTTCTAATAAGTCACATAAGAATAATAATAATCCTGCATTGACGCTCAGCTTGAAGGAAATAGGTCTAGGTGGGGATCCATTTTTATATTACTACTACTTCAAAAATATATATTACAATATTTGTATTTGAAATAGTGCTTGAGAAATTTATGGAAGCATTTTAATGTTCATTTTAATTCTATCGTAATTTATTTTTCCTTTTGTCTGTGACAATCCAGATTTTATTTTATATTTTACTCAGACTCTCTCTCTCTTTCTCAACGACAAATACAACAAAAAATATAATTCAAAGAAGTGATATTGAAATTACCTGTAAAAAAATAAAAGAAACACTAACCTGTAACATAAAAAAAGATATTAGTTGAAGGATTTTAAACCAGAGCAGAGCACAGGATTTACAAGGCTGACTCTGTAAGCACATACCATATTAGAAATAAACCATAGTTGGTTATCCTTTTACAAAATCAAAAACAATACTACAAAACAAAACAGAACAAAACACTACGATTGTTTAAGTAAATCGAATTCGAGTCAAATCCTTTCTAAGGCTCACTATACGATTCTATTTTTTTTTGTTCCTCTTTTGGAGAATACATAATTATATTATTCGAGTAGTCGGGAGTTAAGACAAAACCTGCAGAAAGCGCACAGGTGTACACTATTTATAGATATATATATATATAATTTAATAAATAAGTTTGTATTATTGAAGACAAGTATATAGGTAATAGCCCAGGATATAATTAAGTTGAAGTGATTGAATAAAATCGTTTATTTTTGTGTGTCAGGATTTATTTTTTTGTATATTTTATTCTTAATTACAAAAAAATTATACTGCTCATTAGTGGGGAGATTGCAGGAGTGTGGGCATCTAATCAAAAATAAAAAGTCAAAACCTATGATCTCCATGTACGTCAAAATATAGTTCAAATATTCTATAGTGTTGTAGTTGTCAATTAAGTCAATAATTCAATTTTAATCTTTGATACACTTGATAGTATATTGTACATATATATAGTTGATCGTACACTACAACTACGATCATCACACAGTGATAAATATTTACCTTTAAACTTCAAATTTATCCCACAGACATCTGTATAATGTAATTTATTATTAAGGTTATTATTAAGGTTATTATTCTGTAATTAAAGTAAGCATTATTATTGCACTTACTGAGCTATTATACACCACACCAATACTATAGTCGTGGTTACAAATATTCAACGGATATCCAAAATACTAAAAAACCAAAGTACCGAAACCGAAAACGAAACCGTCATTTCCCCACAATGTTGACGTTATAAGGATTCAGTGCCACAGTCTTCGTCACACTGGGCCATTAGATTATTATCTTCTGACTACAACATTTTATTGAAGCTCAAAAGAAAACTTCATCCCTAACCTACTTGTATATCATCGCTCCGCTCACTATCAATTATCGACGACGCCCCGCACGTTAGTAAAAACATTGTAACATCTACCTATATCTGCGACAAGCTCTTCAACATTGTAACATTTCAAAAATTGCTAATCCGTAATCCGGAATCCGTAAAACCGCAATAAATAAACATAAAATTCAACTCTACTTCATCACACTGACACAACTCCTATTCTAACTCAAGTAGGACAAAAGGACTGACAAGTGAATGAAATAATGAAAATTAAATTTGTACGTCTTTCATTAAGGATTTCTCATACACGGTAAGACCAGCACATTCTATTGACATTAGCAATTTGTAACTATTAACTACGCTTTCTGCACGCAGTCTCCTTACCATTATTGTAGATTGTAGTATGTGTAGGTACCTACTTTTGGATTGGCATTAAACATAATTTGAATTCCACCACCTTCCATGTTTGTATTTGATCATGTAATGCATATATATATGTGCTGGTATAGAATTTAGAATTTATGTTTTGTCAAATTAGGGATGCGTGTGTAGAAAAACAAATGCATGTTGTTTGAGATGTTAAGTTTAATTGAGTTTTTATCCCTTTATTTTTGTTTTGAATCTTGAGTGGGAATGAGAACAAGATTAATGGGGGCATAAAAAATGAAAACTAAAACAGATCGAACTAGAATTCTAGAATGTAGGGAGTTCAAATGATAATGACTGAGAAAGCTGGCTGAGCTCAATGACATGGACATGGACATGTTATGTTTGTTTTTTAAAAACAGTCAAACTAAAAAAAATCTTAAACGTCATCGGATCGGATCGGATCAGAGGTACCTCTAGCCCTGTGTTAGTTAGTAGTATATGTAAATGTAATTCTGTTTTATCTTTATGCACAGCGTACATTTTTAAGTGCGATTATTGGAATGTTTTTTTCTTATTATGCTTACACAACTACTACTACTACAGTGCTACTGGGAGAAAAGGCATTTTGATTTCCAACTCGAATTTGATTGCTGTATTCCTATATATTATGTAGTATGCTATATGCTAACGCTATTACAGAGTTAATATTCCAATTCCTTTCTGCACACAAAGATGCTTTAGCTCATCCTTAGTGTTATTAGTTTCACACAGAGCCGAATCCAAAATTACTACATACGTGTATAAGTTCTACTTACATACAAATAAATTACAAGGGCGCATTACAGTCATCGATTTCTCTCATAGTACCTACTTTTAGTTGATTTACATGCACCCTGCAGTATTTGTTATTATCCTCGTCTTATTTTCTGAAGGTACCTAACCTAGGTGTAGGAAATAACATGTATATTTCTATGTTATGTTTTTACAGGTATATACATAGTATCAAGTGTTAGGTATTATAATGTTTCTACTTCTACATAGTAGCTTAGCCAGTTACGCGGAGGTAGTTAAGTAGCCTCGTTTACTTCTTTCCCCTCCTTCTAATGGCTTTCTTACGTGTCTCAATTCGTAGAGAGTAGAGACGGGGAGTGTGGAAACTGAGACAGAATGTGAAGCAGGCAGGGAAGTGCATGCCAGAATAGCCAGAATGCCAGGAATCGCTTGGCCAGGTAGAAAATTTTGCGTCAGGTGATAACGTAACGGTACCGGTACCGGTGCCGGTGCCGGTTTATGAGCGGACCCAAACGACATGCATCCAGCTCACTCCACAGCTGATTTCTGCAATACTACATAGCTTTTAAATGCTGAGCTATCAAATCTGAGAGTACACAAACAATCGCACTTGACAACAAAACGGACTCGCTTTACTCCTATTATGTGTTGAATAGGCTCCATTAAGATTCTAGCATTCCACATTCAAATTATTTGCGTCCTCTTCTTTACTTATCAAATACATAACGGGAGTCAAGTGTGTAGGTAAAGTAGGTACATTGATGCTAAAAACTAATGCTCTAATCGGAAGAAGGGATCCAAGTGGGGTGGTCTGGAAAAATCTGGTCTGGACTGGTTTGATGCAATGTAAACGTAAAGTATACTCCGCGGTAACCGCGGTAGCTTATTATTGCAGCAAATTTTCAAGAAGGCCTTTTCTCATAATTTGATCCCTATATTTTTCCCATTATTACTTACTAATTTAAAAGTTTCCAGATTGCTTGTGGTTTAATTTGATTGATAATTTTGAAATTGCAATTCGTAATAAAAATTTCAGATTATTAAAATAATTTGAAAAAAAAACTGTTATCAATAATAATAATTATTCTTGGTAGTACATTTTGAGTACAATGATGAGCTTTCTTGGTCTGAATTGGTCTGGTCTGGTCTGATCTGGACTGGTCCAGTCCAGTTTGGACCGACTCCACCAGGACATTTCGATCTCTAGCTCCGAACCCGTTAGAAACCGTAGCATAGTTTTATTATGTTCGAATGTTTGACATTTAAAGCGTCCTTTATTTTTCTTCTCTCTCTCTCTTGTCCGGGATTTTGCATAGTTGTTTTTAACGATGAGTGCACCTGTACTCATTCTGCAGTCTGAGGTTTTTAATTAGGATTTTGGAGCTAAATAGACGGGCATTGTGTGAGATTTTAGTCACTAACTACCCTGTGTTCCCAGTGATGTGGTGCTTGGTACTCCGCAGCAGCCGGGTACTATCCACTATGGGGTCGGTAGTGCGGGTATAGCTGGAACTGTGGCGGTAACGGTAATGTGCGAAATGATGTAACATTTCCTTGGTAGTAATGTAATGTCATCATTGATCAGTAGCCAGTGCTGCTGACGTGTGAGTCTTTATTATTACTAATGTGGAATTATGTCTGTGTCATACCGTCACGGCTACCGTGTCGTTATTTTTTGAAGGGGCTGATTATTGGGAGTTTCTAAAAAAAATCAGTTGACGCTGTCTTTCTGGCTGTCGCTGTCCCTGTCGTTGTTAGCATGCATGCTCTGAACTTTGTGGAGTGTGGATAGTTGAAGGAGACGAGCGGAGAGGAGAGATCAAGATGAGAGGGAATTCAGGAGAAGAGGATTCCATGGACCATGGCGAACTTGGCAGTCAACTGAGCTCGGGGTGGGGAGGGAACGTCGGTGCCGGGGCAGGGGGCGGGATGTGAAGTTCTCTCAAAGTATAGGTAGGTACTTATTGTGGGTTTCCTTGTCGTCAGTTGGAGGAGGAGGATCGGATGTTCTTGTAAATAATACAAATGCCACTGTTTCTCTGTATTTGCATTTCACTCACTGCCTCGACTCGTAGTATTAATACCGCTCCTCTCCTCTCCCTAATTATATAATCAGTGTGAAGTAAAGTCCTGTCTAAATGCAGTATGTACACTCATACACGGCTATTGCAGACTCGAAACAAACAAACACAAAATACTACAAGTCAATCCAGCCACATGCTCCCACCAGTCAACGAGTCACTTTCCGTCTTCGTATAGCTATGTAGCAATGCCGAGCGAGAATGACGCATGAATTTCCACTCTTCTTCTCAGAGACTCAAATAAGTTATTTGTGCAGTCACATAATTTAAATAATAGACGAATACAAATAACGACTGCGACCCAAGAACTTGTATAAGATGCTGCTGCTGCTGCAAGTGAAGAAAAGGATGTTGAGCCAGATCCAGAGCCAGGACCAGAAACCAGAATAATCAGATCAGTAGTTGACTCTATGAGATGAAAGGAAAGACACGTAAACTTTTATTGCTGTACCTTAGGTACGGGTCCGGGTCCGGGTACGGACACGGGGAGTGCCACATAAGTAAGTAGGTAGTATGTAAATGCATTGAGTGTAGATTGATGTTGAGAGTGGCCTACACTACACACTACCTACCTACCTAGGTGCATTATGAGTAGGAGACAAAGAGCTGGTAGCTCCTATTTTCCTCCTCTAATCTTTTACTTACTCTCACAATCTCTCCGCTGAACATTCCCGATCTCGATCCGAAAGTCATTCATTTCATTCTTGTGTGAGTGGAAAAGTTGAGGATGAGGACGAGTATGTAGGAGTCTCAGGAGATTTGAAAAAAAAGTATCTGATGTATAGACAGGAACTTCTTGTGTGATAGGAGTATAATATTATTACACGGTCTGTGCAGGAGATAGGAATACCTTTGTTGATACGGTAAGGTCGTTTGTGTTGATGATAGCTTGTTTTCAATCGAGTCTCTCTCCCCCTCCATTCCCAATTCCCAACAACAACAACAGCAGCAGCAACCAACAACAAGAGGAGTGAACATAACCTAAGAGCCTAAGAATGACACTGTGTGGTAAATTGTGCGAATTGGAATGGTTCAAGTTGAAACCCCTCGGTTTTTTTGGTTGTTGTTCCTTCATTATTATTTCCTCGGTGGATTTGGATTCGGGACGAGTGTTCATGAACAGGAATAGAATAGAGCTCCCTCCCTATCTCTCTCTCTCAGTCTTTGGTCTCTCCCTCATATGCTGCTGGCTTGGAGCTATGATGTTGGTGGAAGTGGGAGCGAATGCCTAGTGTGGCACGTTACCTTTCCTTAATAATTTATACAATTAATCTTGTGATCCACTCCTAAGAGAAAATTCATCTGTTCGCCGGATCCGGACCTGGAGACCAAAAACAGAAACCGACACACCGACAACCGAACCATAAACTTAAATCAATAGACGAAAGGTTTCGCCATCGCCATCAAACCGATAGCGACTCTCCAAAGTATCTCAAGTATCTCCATTTCTGTATTCCCAATCCGTTTCCGATCCCCGGGCTGGGCACGCTATATAGGGTTTATATCATGTAGGTACATCATGGGTGTAAAATCGATTGCCCAAATCCAGTAACAACTTGGCAATTGCAGCTCAGCAATCGTCTTCGTCCTCTTCTCTGCAGATTTTGGGGGGAAAAAATTAAATACGTAGAAGAAAAAAAAAGTTTAAAATCTGGGACTGGGGCTGGGACTGATACGGGAAAGTACTTAGGGAAGACAAGAAGCTTTAAATGCCTCTTTTATAATCCTACTTAGCGCAGAGTCTTTTGCTCATGGGCACTGTGTAAGTACTAAAGTACTCATTGTGGTGTCCCGAGCCAAATGGATCTCCTCTGAACATTAATAGGCTTTGAGGTATGTATTAGGACGGTAGGACAGAGGATCATTCATTAGCCAAGCTTCTGCTATAGGGTCCCCACTTGCGGTCGGCTTCGTCTTCGTCTGCAGTGCAAGAATAATTAGGTAGCACACATTAGAAATTAGAATTTTGAATGGCTCTACTGTACAGGCAGGATGAGTAATTAAATTTCAACGCATCTTATTATTGTTTGCTTTCCTAGTCGTAGAGTCATAGTCTAATAGTCCCAGTCCACATTTTTTTTATTTTTGAGCCCAAAGAAATTCATGGCGTGTTTGGTTGGCGCTCTGGAAGAACTTCAATTTCTGTATAAAATGTAGTTAAAATTAAAAATGTTCGCAAGGTTCAAGTGCAGGACAGGAGGCAGGAGCTGACACGTTTCTGGAATTCCTTTTATTTGAGACATGCATGGGGATGCTTAATTATTTTTTGTCGCATTATTTTTGATTTAAATTTGGATGCGATGAAAGGGGTGCGGCGTGGGCGTGTGCTGTGTAGTAATATATATTAAGGATGATTAAGATCAGGTTGTTAGTGCTATGAATAGCATAATATATTAATGTGCCCTTTCAATTCTACAAAAGTACATTATCCTAAGCACGTGATGTGTAATTATAATTATGAGTAATGATTTTAGATCATGTTGTATGTCCAGTCCGGCCGGTGCCCGGGAGTGGCCTTTAATTTTATACTCCTTAGTGCTATTATGCTAATTGTTATGAGTGGTACCGTCAACTGTAATAGTCATTAAATTAATGGTTCGATTAAAGGTGGATGGAGAAATTATTTCATATTATAGCATATTATAGGGTAGGGTCCATGATATGCAGTAAATTATACACAGATATGTTGGATTCCATTTATTGTTCGTCCTGCACGGGTCTGATCTTGTCCTTGACAAAATAAGGATTATTATATAGGTATGGTGGCCGGTGCTGTGAGATGTGCTTTAACAATAATAGGTAGGTACTTTCATAGGTGCAAAGTGTCGGTACGTGCCTATGTTTTGACTGAAAAGTCTATAATATAGTTTTTGGAAGAGATGTTGACGCCGAAAGTTTTGAACACTGCCTGTTGAAGCGTCCACCCATTCAATTTTTAATCAGTTTTATTTCTTGTGGTCATCGCTCCGGAACTGCTTCGCTCTAAGAGCGAATAATAAAGCCCTGCTACTTCACAAGGACGGGTCCGCTGGGTAAACATTTAAATGTCATGGATGGAGTGAGAAGTCGCGAGTGGAGTGGAAGTAGAAGCATGAACTATATGTCGTAATCCCTAGAAGGGTTAGACCACTAGCACTATAGGTCCATAATAGGGCATATAGGGCACAGGCAGCATCTAAAGGTACCCTATTTAAAAGCATAGTGCTGGTGCTGGTGCTTTTATAGTAACTTTTGGAAGAGTCTACCCCCTTATGGTATCCTAACATTAGAAGGTGGAAGTGCTCGATGGAAGTGCTCTATATGTCAAAATTATATATTCCAGAGGGACCAGTGCACCGTTAAATATAAAATTTAAACCAATTTTAAAAGTGGATGGAAACTCTTATGAAAAATGTCACATACAAATTGTGCAGTAATGTACAGTAGTTTGTTCGTGTATGAAATCCTACCTCTACCTCCGTCAAAAGCAATATTGCCGATCTCCATTTTTTGGCTTAAACAGTGTATAATTTGGTTTTTCAGGACAGCAAACAATAATAAATACCCACTTCAAAAAAAAATTACAGAAAGCACATTAAATGAAGATCGACAACTTTGCTTTTGGGGAGAATTGGAGATGGGCAGTTTTACTTCTTCAGTAGCAATATATGTTATGGTCCATACACTCTTGTCCCCTACGACATATCATAAATAAATGATGACCAACATTCGTCATGCTTAATTTTTGACATGCAATCTAACAAAGCATGGAATTACATGAAATAGGAAATAGGAATAATATTTTAGGAGCTTTATGTACGTAAAGTCAGATTACATACATTAGGTACGGGTACGCCCGTTCAGGATCTACATTCTACATTCTACATATTACAAAGTAACAAACGATGAAGGCACTGAAGGCAGGTCTGCCTTATAGACTTTAGGGCTTTATAGCTTTTTCCCTAATGCCATGCCATCGCATTCGCTTTGATGAATACTTTAAATTCTGCGATGCTGCTCTAGATTCCAAGTCCAAATCTGGCTCTCAAGCTTTACGTGGCTACTGGGAAATGTCAATGTAGGAAACATACGAACGAGTACGGTGTAAGTACTTATGTATTAGCAACTGAGCAAGTGTGGAGTATGTACGGATAACCAAGTTTTTGGAGTTGACGTTGACGTGTAGACTCTAAAAACTAAACTTTAGGAGAGAGACCTGCAGGTGCAGGTAATTCGCCCTGCTCCTGCTTCTTCTTTAACACATCAATATTTTCTGGAGATAATGATGATGATAATAATAATAGCAACAACACTATACAAGCTACAATGCAGCATTAAATCTGCAATATGCCTGCACGCGTCTCCCCATTTCCCATGTCCCATACCCTTGCGAGAGAACATAATAAATGGACGCTCTACGTTTTCAGAAGGAAGAAGCGCAGCTGGTGATCAGCTTTGATTAATAAAGTTATGTTGCAATGTAACACGCGCTCATGTTCCATCCGTGTTGCCAAAACAGAGATTCCCCTATAAAAATGCACTTACTTTGACTGTAACTGTGTCACCGACTAAAAGTGTCCAATGGAAACTATCACAGTAGAACTAGAAAGCATTTTGTCCAGTTGCTGGAGTAATATTATATCGCTACTGAAGAAGCAAAATTACCCATCTCCAATTCTCACTAATGGCAAAATTGCCCATCTCCTTTTTTTGCCTTATTAAGTAGTGTGTGATTTGGTTTTTCAGCACAATAAGCAAAAGGAAATAACTACTTGCTTATTTTGCGGGGAAAAAAATTAGACACAAGTTAAATATTTTAACAAAATGGAAATCGGCAATTTTGCTTATGACTAGAGTTATGCAGTTTGGTTAGTGGGCTACTATAGCACCGGTGTGCTGTAGCTTTTTTTCCCGTTTAATTACATGGAAAAGTCACGACTTAACTTAAATTCTTCTGTGCATAAGCAAATGTCAACCGTTTGTATGATAAACAAATGTCGGGCACGACCAAAATTAAATTACCTACAAAACAGTGTCACATGCAACACTCAGGTCACTCGGGGTCACGAGACGCCCGGGCTTGAACATTACTACAAGTTACATACAACTGAGCGCATTTCTACAACTGTCAGTAATTTTAACTGCATTCTACACATACAATTCCACTGCATTTAACTGCATTTATGCATGAGACGCAAATGAATAAAATTGTTGACATATAGTCTGCTTGCAGTAGGCCTTTACGATTATTATCGTACGCATTACCCAAAGTATGTAGATACTTTTATCTAGATTATAATAATAAAAGAAAAGTTAATGGGAGTTTTATTGTTTGTTTTTTTTCCTGCGTAGTATTTAAATCCAGAGCAGTTTAATTTAGACCTGAATAATGTGCTATATATAGTTTTTTATTTGGAGCAAAGTTTACACCGCTTCGTATCATATAACCTATATTATTATGTAAGTTTGACATTTTAGCAGTTGTAATTAAGTATATGCGTTACGTTGTTTTTAATGTTTGCTGTGATTTGAGGATTGTGACGTTGATGTTATGGTCTTCCGACCCTATCAATACGAGCGCGATTGATGCAGTCGCATTTTAATATTTATTTTCTGTTAGTATGCATCGTCACATTTATTCAAAACTTTATGCAATTTTTTAACTCGGAAAATTGGAATAACTAAAACTACTTACACACGTTTATTATCTTCGCAGTTATTTTTTATTATGGCTTGCGGCACCTTGCGGTGTTGACTTGATTCGTAAAGCCATGCAGTGCAATGATTGTTTACGTACATTGGTGTTAAGTTTCTTTGTTCCTTTGTTAGAATTTTGGATAATTCAAGTTGTGGTTGTGATTTAGAAGTACAAAAATGAACACCATGCCATCGTCTTTAGCACCTCTGTAATCAGTAATCAGTGTTCTGTGTTTTACTTTTGACAATAGTGCATACCGTAAAACTTCAAATACAAGCCCGGGCTTCAATTTACTCAAATATTTTTAGACACCCGGCTTATATGAGAGGCGGGCTTCAATACGAGGCGGGCTTTTATTCTTTAAGTAATATTAAGTGAATGACAATGACAATCAATAATAAGCATGAGTTAAAAACAACATTGTTAAAAAATCCAGGGTTAATATTTTGATTCCATAATTAACCGTATTCTCAACGAATTTTAAATAAAATTTTATTAATTTTAAATTCTCAGTATAATCATACGTTATCTTCTAATATAAGCCCGGGGTTGTATTAGAAAATAGCACTCTGATAAACCATATATTACCTTCCAATAGAGCCCCGGGCTTCTATTGGAGGCGGGCTTTTATTCCTGTTGCTATATTATTTGACCCGGCCTGTATTAGAGGCGGGCTTCAATACGAGGCCGGCTTTAATTTGAAGTTTTACGGTAACAGTGTCCCACAAAGTGTGAAGTAACCAGTGTGGGAATTGTAATGTTTATTGATATTAAATGTGTTTTCCTGTTTACCCGAACCTGGTTAAAAATGGCGATGGGGTCAAAGGGGTATATATTGACGGTTACTTATTATTATAGATTAAATTGAGAAAACCTGTGCTGAAAAGGAGGAGGAGGAGGAATTGAGCGTGAGACGAGGTTCGCCTGTTGTGTGATGTTGAGAAATGAAATGGGAAATGGTCATGCCAAGTCCACAAAAGTGTCGTCAAGTCGTCGGGGCAGACGAGGGAGTGTGGGTGCTCCGGATGGGGATGACAAAGAATATGATGCATCAGGGGCAGAGTCCACGGCAGCAATGCTCCACACTAAGACAAGTCTTTCAGGGATCGGAAGTAAGAAACGGGGCCGTCACGAGTCGACAGACACAGAGGCCTCTGAAATTTCGGCAACGTTAGAAAGAGCTCCACCTGATGGGGGATGGGGGTAATAATCAAAATTCCAAAAATTAAGACAATTATATCATTGTTTTTGAGAAATACTTGAGCGATGATTTTATTCTCATACTGTCCTTTTTTTGAATTGTCTGTTTTACAGCTGGGTTGTTGTTGGAGCCGCATTTCTAGTTAATTTGATTGCAGATGGTGTAACATTTTCATTTGGAGTATTTTATGTTGAATTTAACAAAGTTTTTGGTGAGTCCAAATCAAAAACGGCTTGGATTGGAAGTTTGTTAGCATCCATGCCTTTGCTGTCTGGACCCATTGCATCTTCGCTAGCGGATCGATTTGGTTGTCGGCGTGTTACTATAGCGGGTAGTCTTTTAGCAACAACTGGATTCGTTCTTTCGTCTTATGCAAGTAAGTTGTATAGTCATCCGAGATGTGGAGTGGCAATTTTTTAGGTTATTAATTTTAACTAACATGACTAGGAATATATGCGTATCTACTTACGCAAGGAAAATAATCATTTATTTATTTCAGATTCTGTAGAAATGCTTTATTTGACTTTTGGTGTGATAACGGGATTCGGTTTGTCCTTATGCTATGTGGCTGCGGTTGTAATTGTGGCTTACTATTTTGAACAACGAAGATCTCTAGCAACTGGGCTGTGTAAGCTTTCGAATATTGATCATAAAAATTATCTTTACCGCTTTTTTCATTATTGCAATTCCTGTTTGGTCGTGATTTTTTGTTTTAGCGGTGTGCGGAGGGGGCATTGGAACTTTTATATTCGCGCCACTTACAGCAGAACTGATCAGTACGAATTGCTAAAAACGTTTATCAGATTTATTTTGTAATATGTAGTTTGTAGCCGGACTTCTGTGGAAAAGGCTTGCAACTTAATTATTAAAATAACTTATTAATTGCAGATCGATATGGTTGGCGTGGTACAACGTTGATTTTAGCTGGGGCTTTTTTAAATTTATCAGTGTGTGGAGCTCTTATGCGAGATTTAGAATGGACAAGAAAGAAAGTTCAAAAAACGCAGTAAGCTGATTTAATTAAATTTGTTTCGTCAAAATATATATGCTCCAGTATTTCGGAATACTTGCCCTGAATTCTGAATTTATACGACAAAGTATGTATTATACATTAAATATTGCTGACTGAAGTTACAATTGTTTTTTCAGCACACCAGCAGTGGACCTGGTGCCATCTGAGATAAGTACCTTAAAGAAAGAGCGACTTTGTAACTCTGCAATTTGCATCCCCACATTTGTTCAGGAGCAAGAACATCAGAATTACATTCAACGCACAAATTTCCGTGTTTCACCAAATTTCAACTCGTTGTGCAATAAAACTAACAGTTCTAAAGCTGACAATGTGACTAATTGTGCAATTGTGAGTGGTGCCCACAGTTTTTCAAACAGTGTTGTTCCCCCTTCTGCAGAGAATCCCTCAGTGACTTCAATAACTAATGGCAATGTAGTTTTTAATAGTGCGAGTAATGGTGGAACTAGTCCTTCAATACAAAGTAAAAATTGCAATAATCGTGGCATGAGTCACAGCACTTCCGTGAATCATAAAATTGGGACTGAAAATACTAATTTTGTTCCTGGCTCAAAGCTCAACATTGATGATGGTTTACCTCTAATGGAAGCCAACATTGACTCTGACCCGCTCGCGTCAATGATTAGTGCGAACAGTGGAACCAATTTGACTGCGGAAGGGGTGGCAATTTTAGATCCTTCGGTTCCTTCTCAGCAGCAAAATGCGATGCAAAACTACTTTGTCAATAATACTTGGTTTGTAATCAATTTCCATTTTTGTCTTTGATTTTCTTCATAGAGCTATTATGGCAACTTAGGCAAAAGTAATAACATACGAATATCTCGAAAAACTTGATTTGCTATACAATTAATTTTTAAATAGCTCATCATGGTCAGGGATTCATCGACATTCTCTAACATACCGTGGAGCCGTATTATCACTGAAGCGATACCGCTTACGACCCGCTTCATCTTGTCCAGATATTATTTCAGTCGCAACAGCGGACGACAGAAGTACCCACGTAAGTGCCTAAACTTTATCATCTTATTCTTGAACAATGCATATTATTATTATTCGGACTGCCAAATTATGTCTGAACTTTAATCAAAACATCTTTGACCTGCTTTTACGTTTTACAGGAATGGAAAGCCGTAAAAGGCGATGTTTGTAAATGGATCAAAGGGGTTTGGGAATGGGAACATCTTTCCAATAGCCGTTTTATTCTATTTGTCCTTTCCAACTTACTTCTGTACATGTGGTAAGCATCATACCTATTTATGATATGCGCCCGGGCCAGCGTAGAAAGGCTGCTTGAATTTTCAAAAAACATGTAAATGGAACATTTCGCAGTTTTCAAAAATATGTAAAAAGAATGTTTTGACTTTTCAAAAACATGCAAATAAAACATTTTCCACTTTTCTCAAAATATGTAAATAGAACATTGAGCACTTTTCTGAATCAATTAAAAAACATTTTGAACCTTTCTAAAAACATGTACATACAACATCTTGATTTACCAAATAAAATCATCAAATACAATCAAGATGGTGGTTTTTGTATGGAAACAAATTGCTGCCTAAAACCAATTCCTTCGTCCGGTCCTGATATGCGCTTTGTTTGATTGAATAGAGAACTTGTAATTTATTGAATATAGCAGTTGCAGGGTATCAAATAAATTTGGTATGATTTTAGGTATGATGTGCCATACGTCTATCTGCAAGATGCTGCCCTTAATAGCAACTACTCAGAAGATAAGAGCTCGTATCTTATTTCCATTGTTGGATTTTTCAACATGATTGGGAACGTATGAAATATTAGCTTTATTATTAGCCTTTTTACAATATTATTTTCTTCTATTTGTTTCAGTTCTGGAATAAGGTTAATTGGACGTGATAAAATTTGGTGATACAATTTTCCGTAAATACAGATCATTCTGGGTTATATGGGAGACAAAGAGTGGGCGGATGCTATTGTCGTCTACGGTGTTTGCATGGCATTGTGTGGTGGTTCTGTGATCTTGCTCCCGTGGTTCATGGCGTGGAACTACATTAGTTTAGCTGTAGGCTGTGGAGTCTTTGGACTAACAATCGCAGCGAATTATTCACTCACTTCTGTTATTCTTGTTAAGGTGAGCTAAAAAACTGATAAGTTTAAATATCCTTACGTTAGGAATTTGTGGTTACTACATTCTTAGAATCTCAAAACTTTATTACATATTATGTGATTTTAAAAACTGTTCTCTGGTAGGTTGTAAGCTTGGAGCGGTTCGCCAACGCTTACGGACTTTTATTGTTAGTTCAAGGAATTGGGAACCTTGTTGGTCCTCCAATTGCTGGTAATTTATAATACATTAATTAATCATGGATTTACATTTTCTATTACATTTTTTTGGTCATGTACAAAAAAAATATACTTACATTGAATAATTTTTTTGCAATCATAGGCGTGATATATGACATGACGGGAACAAATTTATGGTCGTTTTTGGTGGCTGGAGGAGGTGTGTTTGCCTCGAGTTTTTTCATTTTAGCACCCAAGTTTTTCAACAGACGAAGTTAATTTTTCAACGGTGCGGTGCAGTGAATTAAGCTAAGACAAGAGAACCTTATATTGCAATAATATATAGTTAACTTAAACTCGTTAATAATTAAATACTTGCTGTTTTAAGTAAAATTTTTGGAAATATTCATGTTGTGGTCATTCTTACGAAAATATTTTACAAAGGACCGTATCGTTTCATTTTGGTGAATTGTATATAATCTGTTGGTTGTGAAGTTTCTCCTGAATAGATAGATTTGTTTGTTTTTACTGTTACCCTTAATTTACTCTACACACAATTTTGTTTTAAGCAGCTATGTATTGTAATGATTTACTCTAATTCAGTTATTTTAGAGATTATGATTATAGAAATAGTTATACTTTTGATTATATTTTATTATAATGGCAAAAATATATCCCTCTTATATTTTGTATGTATAAAAAAAAGCAAAAGTGTGAAGACGAGAACTGATATATGCATCGAAGAATACTTACGTATATATAGCTTGGATAAAATTTCTGCAATGTAAACAACAATGTATGTCCTTATGTAAGTACTATTACTAATACACGATCTAAAAATAAGGTATGCGATTTTATAATGAGAAAATAAAAACGGAGAAACAAGTATAACATGTTAGGGTAAAAATATATAGCTATATAAAATTGCTTATGCACTGCAACCGTAATTGTGCCGTCTATATGAAACAAGAAAAAAAGTAAGAAAGAAAAGTAAGGTACGCAAAGATAATGTCAACTAAAATTATAATCTCGAATTCTCAATATATTGTGTTCTTGTCATAAATTTTGGTGAATTTCAATACCCGACTGAATTTTCTTAAATCTATAGACTATATATATTAATATAATATGTACATTTAGTACGTTACGAGTAGTAAGAAATAAGAGTTATAATGTTATAATATTAATTGTAAAAACTTTGTACTTCTGCACTGCTGCAAAGCAAATTGTTTAATTACTGTATACGTTATATTGGAGTTTCGACCACGAACGATTTGATTGTTGCGTTATAATTCTAATAGTAGTAATTAAACCCGTGTAATGAAAATGTAAGTACCTACCTGCATATACTAGTGCGTAGGCTTACGTAGTTCTAGTCTTATTTTATAGATGCCAAATTTCAGAGCAGACACACTTGTTATATTATGGCTTTAACAAATTAAAATAATTCACATATGGATGAATTCTCATGTAGATTCTGAAAATAAGAGTTAGTCAACCTTCTCATCATGGGACTGATTAACTGTGGTAGTTTAAAGTTTAAAAAGAAATAATAATCGCCATTAAAATAAAAATAATGACATATAGCGCTTATTGGTTGAGTATCATATGCTAATTACATAATATATAGAGTTAGCAGCGTTTTCTATGATATTAAATTAATGATCTTTAATCGCAGTTTAAGCTCCAATAAGACTATAACGATGTAAATTAAAACTATTTACATGGTTTAACACATAATGTAGTTCTACACAGTTATATAAGTAATATGATGGGCAACACAATAAATAAGTGGTTATATTATACACACATATATCATCTGTGAAGAACCAAAATGACCCATATCCAATTTAAGCTAGAATCAAAATGAGCTATGTCATAAAAACAAAATGAGAAACATGTGTAAAATGTTCTATTTACATAGTTTTGAAAAGTGTAAAATGTTCTATGCACATGTTTTTGAAAATTGCAAAATATTCTATCTACATGTTTTTGAAAAGTGCAAAATATTCTATTTACATATATGTTTTTGAAATGTGTAAAATGTTCTATTTACATGTTTTTGAAATGTGTAAAATGTTCTACTCACATATTTTTGAAAGTGCAAAATATTCTATATTTAAATGCTTTCAAGACATATTTCAATATTTTTGTAGATTGTGCATAATGTTTTTAGCTGGAAATGGGTCATTTTGGTTCTTCACAGACGATATGCAAAGTTTTGAAAAGTAGCTATTAATGTGGAATTATCAAGTCGGAGTTTTGATCCTTGCAATAATTAGTATAGAGAGTAAATAATATTCAAACATTATTTAAACTGTTTTACTTTTTCAAATATAAGTCAACTGAATGCTGCACAACAATAACAGAACTATATTGCTCTGACGCTGACATGATGTTCATTCTAACTAAAGATACAGTAATATAACTATACACACAACTACTTTATAGATGTACCAAAAAAACGTTTACTAAAATAATTAATAATAATTTACTATATTTCTAGCATTTAGAGCGGGCAAGTAGGCTGTACGAGCAATAATTGCTTACTATAGGGAAAATACACACAACTACATTACAATATTACCACAATACGTATATATACAATTGTAGTCATTATTGGGTTATAGTTGAATGCACACTATGAACACAGAGTGAAGATCGCAGCCGTCGGAAGTTCTTCAAGATTCAAGAAATGACCGAGGAAATAAATCTTTTAGATTATATAAGTATTAAAAATAATTTTTCCATACTAATTATGTGTGCACAAATAACCAATTGTAGTGGCATTCTTGCATTATTGCTGAAATTTAGATTCAGGTACTTAACTGGTAGTTTACCAAGTATCACAATTTAAAACTCATAATAATAATATAATATGAGAGCTCGTAAGTATAGCTTTTTGAGGTTCAGGATTTCAGAGCCTATAGACATAGGAATTTGCTGTAATATTGTTCTATATGCAGATAAAACTACACACCTATTAATAATAGACCACAACCGTAAGTACTTAATAGGTATATTAATTTAATTAGTTAGTATTAGTTATATACTTTGACGTAGGATTACACAAAACAACGTTTCTATTCATTTGTTACAAATGTTCTGTAGTGGACTAATTCTAAGAGACTAATCAAGACTCTATAAGTCTTGATAATTATTATTAGAAATAATAGTATTACAATTAACAATGTACATACATACCGTGTCGTGTATTATTATAACTTTTTTTTAGTTATTATACTTTGTAGAAAATAGCTCACATATTATTATTATACTTTCTGATGCAGAGTTTTAGTTAAAACACTGAGACACAATATATGTATTGCGCGTATAAAAAAGTTATATTACAGTAATAATTATTGCAGATGGAAAACAGTGGATAAGGCAAGGCGAAACTGTGACAAAGGACAGAAGTCTACATATAATATCTGCAAACTTACGATTGGTTTCATGAACCATGAAAACTTCTCATATAAAATTTACTAATAAATTCTTATTCTTAATGCCATAATGTTATATATGCATATACAATTAGTTTAGAATATGCAAATTAAATATTGAAACAACTTATATAAACTTACTGTATGCGCAATGATATAATATAAAGTTAACTGTGAACAAAAACCGGGAAATGAATCACAATATAAGAAAGACATGAGAAAAAATGTAATGAATTAGACAAACGTTATAATGATATAAGGATTAAAGATGGTTGATATTATGTATGGGTATACTGATACTGCACATACTCTACGGAGAAAATGATTAATAATTATTACAGGTGAGGCGCAGAGAACTATGTAAGTGTAAGTTAAAAAAGCAAATAAAGTGAAGAAAAAGAATGTAAATATATAAAATTACGAAAAAGCGTGTATACTACCATACCACTGTGTTTGTTATATGAATTTTGAAAAATATTGGAGAAAAAGGAATTGTTTGTTAGGATAATTTTGACTTTGTGAAGTTGCAGCACAACAACAATAATAACAATATATAAAATATATTGTAATTTATCCCATCGTGAGCGTGATGAAATAAAGTTGAAGTTGAAAGTCGCAAAAATTGATTATTGATTGATTATTGATTTACGTATCGTCTGTGTAGAACCAAAATGACCCATATCCATTTATAGCTAAAAACAATATCCACTATCTACAAAAATATTGAAACATGTCTTGAAAGCATTTAAATACAATATTTTGCATTTTAAAAAATATGTAAATAGACAATTTTGACCCTTTCAAAATCATGTAAATAGAATATTTTACTTTTCAAAAATGTGTAATTGGAACATTTTACACTGTTTTAAAACATGTAGATAGAACATTTTGCACTTTTCAAAAACGTGTAAGTAGTTCATTTTGCACTTGTCAAAAATATGTAAATAGAACTTTTTGCACTTTTCAAAAACTCGTAATTAACATTTTACGCATGTTTCTCATTTTGTTTTTATGACATATAGCTCAGATTGATTTCAGCTTAAATTGCATGGGTCATTTTAGTTTTTCACAGACGGTATCACATATTAAATCTATACCCACACTACAAATAAAAATAAACGATCTATTTATTTAGTATGTTTTTTCAAAAACAGATTTTTGATTGTTTATTGAATTTCGAACTAGCTATTATGTAGTGTAGATTTTAACCGTATTTCCATTTGAAATAAGAGAATGCTCCAAGAGTTATAACTTCTGCAGCTCCAAGCCCTATCACATTCCGTGTCTGATTTTGATTATTTTCATATTTGCTTTTCCAATCGTTTCCCCAGCTTGTCACGTAGCTGATTTCCTTATCCTTGGCAATTATCTGCATTTCGAGATCACTGATAAGAGTCAATACCGCCTCCTGTTCTGCTTCATTACGACTAAGTATCTCAACTTTTTCTTTCAGCTATGTTGTATAGTAAAGGTCAGTTAGTGCAATATCTTATTAATTACTATTGTTACCAGCAAAGTCAAACTGAAATTTCCAAATGAATTGCAGTTCGAGTTGGAAGCTCAAAGAAAATGAAAATACTTTACCTGCATTTCTAGCTCGTGAATATGCTTTGTATTTTTCTTGACAAGCTGATCGTGACTAGCGGCCTCCGTTTCTTTCAGTTCTTGAACCGTCCTTTCATGGAGAAATCTTTCCTCTCGTAGTTGTCTCTGACAGGAAGTGAGGGATATTTGGGATGAGTTCAATTCAGCTTCAGTCTTCTTCATTTTCGTTCTTAATTCCACGAGATTTTTTCGCTCTGTTTCCAAAGATAGTTGAAGCTCGTTAAATCCTTCGTGACAGGCTCTGGACTGAGTTCTAAGGGAATCCATATCAGCTCGGACGTTCTCCAGTTGTTTTCGTAACTCATCGTTTGCCTTGAGAGTCAAGATTAATTGTTGCTCTATTTCCTTTTGATCAATAAGTTTCATATTCTCCGTATGTTTTGTAGTGCCGGTGTTTTTAAAGCAAGTTTCAACTCCAAAATGTTTTGTTATAAGTACTTCTTGTTCTCGTTTCAGTCTCTTCCCATGAAATGGTCTCGTCCTCACCTCAATACCTTTGTTTGTTTCTTCTGCTACAGTTGCTACGTTGTTGAATTTGACTTGGATTATATTATCGTCGTCCCTGTTTAGTAATTTTAACTCCTTAGTTGCATCTTCATTGTTGCCTCTTCCTCCTTCCCCGCCTGCGTCTTGGCTTAAAGAGCGAATATTTCTTGGATTTTCAGTTTCAGTTTCGTTGTACTTGTCGTCCTCGCACTTTTTTCCATCTAGACCTAAGACAACTGGAACTGGAACTGGGTGTGGAGGAACATTATTTTGGTTTTGATTAAAATGCGAATAACTATTTTGTTTCACTGTGAGGGAAGTTTTATTTGGTGAAAAATGGAAAGTGTGGGGTCCGTTGTTGATCGTAGAATTCACTAAAATCGTACTAGAGGAGTCACTAGAACTGGGTTTAGAAATTAGAAGGGGTCTCGGCGCTCTTCTTCTTTTAGTTGTCTGCATAATTAAATTGAAATAAACCAATTATTATTACATAACATTTATTAAGACTTAAACAAGGTACTTAAGGTGTAATTTCTTCAGGGCCCTGTGTTGCTTTTTCTACTGGTGTTTAAACTTACGGATCGACATGTGGTGGCGTTGCGAGGGGGAGCTTCTGTTAATCCCGATCCTGAAGTGTTCGATGTACTCGCAATAGTAAAGAGAATAGGGAGCGACACTGGCCCTAGCACTGGTACTTGGACGTCAGGGACATTTTCATCAGTAGCACTACATTTATTGGTCTCAGCTGAGATTTGGTCCATTTGCTCTTTTTTAACATCCGTGGGATGTTTGGGATTGTAAGCTCCAACTGGTGGACCGTAACCTTTGAAGAGATTATCAACTTATATTAATTTATTACGAATTATTTTTTGAAATGAAGCATAGCGTCAGTAAAGAACCGAGCTAGAATCAAAATGAGCTATATCAAAAAATCAAAATGAGAAACATGTGTAAAATGTTCAATTTAACATAGTTTTGAAAAATGTAAAATGTTCTATTTACATGTTTTTGAAAAGTGCAAAATATTCTATTTACATGTTATTGAAAAGTGGAAAATGTTCTATTTGCATGTTTTTAAAAAGTGCAAAATGTTCTATTTGCATGTTTTTAAAAAGTGCAAAATGTTCTATTTGCATATTTTTGAAAAGTGCAAAATGTTCTATTTAAATTCTTTCAAGTTTACTGTATTTTGGTAGATAGTGGATATTGTTTTTAGCTAAAAATGAATATGGGTCATTTTGGTTCTTCATAGGCGACAGATGAATTCTGGGGTGATAAAGACCTTGATTCCGGCATTTTTTTTAAATATTATTATTATATATATTATTATTGTTAATCATGTTAATTTCCTATTGTATTTTTAAGTTGCACTAAAACCCCTCCCCTTACCTGCAGTATCATTAAATCGCTTAATTTTTGCTTTCGAAAATGACATGATGATTTACTGGATTTCTTTGGATTCTAAATCAGTTGAGTATAGCTTCGAAAAGGATTAATTTCCTTTAATTTTTTAAGGAGACAATATTATTGGATAGGAAGTAGCTTAAGAGTCGTAAATTAAAACTGCGGCGTCGGCTGTTTCCACATTAAATTAAAATGAAGTAATTAAGTGGTCTTCGTTATCGTTATCCTTTATCCTTCTTGAGTCTTTGGCGTTTGGCTGATGAAATACCTCAGTCAGTGATATATGATGAAATTGGTGAAATACGGGAGCTCTGCTTTTGGTTTTTCCTGGTTTTTAAGTCGTTTCAGTTAAGTGAAGTCGTTGTTCTGCGATACAAGTGTACTTTTTAATGGTTTAACGTCAAAAGTAAATTATGATTTTTGCACTCCCTGTAATAGTAGTAGAAGGAAGATTGTAGAATGTGTGTGGCGTGTGGACTCTCAGAGATTAGGTTTCATTTCATTAATTTAATTTGTTTGGAAAGTGCTTTTTGTTTTATATTGTGACATGTTATTTTAAAAAAGTACTCGTTTTTTTGTAGTAGATCGATTTTTTTATTCTTTATGAAAATGTGACGACTTAAAGTCACCTTACCTTCCTGTCTTGTTTCCATGATGCACCATATAGCCATAGCAATATATTGAGGAACTTTGAGGTTTTTTTATAATTTCATTCTAAGTTTTCACTTAAACGGCGATTAAAATAAATACGCGCATTATTAAATGGAAAGTTTCCACATAAATATGCATTTACTCAGTAGTGGTAGTGAGTAGAATTACCCGCTTGTTAAAAACAAAGCAAAAACCCTCATCCTGCAACTGCAACTGTACTCTGTAATAACCCTTTCTTTCTGTGCTGTTAGGCCATTACAATTGTGTAACAATGCAATGGCTTCATATAAAGTTTCTATATGATATTATGTGACATGAGGGAAGTGGAACTAATTCCTTTATAATAATGACTTGGGAATCGAAGGAAAAATTAAATACAAGTAAATCACTCTGACACTGAAAAAACTTTGGCAGCTGTGGAAGATATATCGAAGGAAAACAGCCAAAGGAACAAAGTTAAACTTAATAACGTGCATTAAAAATGTAGGGCGGATTAATTATGTTCATGGTGTACGTGCACCGGAAGAAGAATCATATGATGATGAGGTGTACCTCTCCGTGTGTGATGGATGGACTTCTGGGTTAGATAAAAACTGTGGTGCATTGTCCATCATTGAGAATTAATTGTAGCATTTAATACCTCTGTACAATACACACATTATGAATGCGTTACTCCATAGCATGTAAGTAGTAGTGTATAGATAATAGAATTGATAGAGAAATTAGCTAAAATTAAAGAAAGAGACTTTGGATTTGGAACTAAACATATAATAATATATACCAAAAATATTATTATATGTTACGTCTACGTTATTTCGCGACTGAGAGAACAACCTTGACTCGTTTCACTTCGGTTGCGGTTCTCTAACTTCTGCTCTGCTGCTCTTTAGCCTTTGTCCAAGAAACGTTCTTCCTTCTTTGTTTCCTATCCAACGCGTGTAAAGAAAAAAATTTAGCGGAACGCGTCTCGAAGACTCAGAGAAGCCTTCACTTTTATTTTGTTAGTGTATGGCTTTTTATATGTAACGTTTGTGAAGAGCCAGGATGAGCCATTTCTAATTTAATTTCAAAATAAAATAAGCTATGTCAAAAAAAATATGAGATAGTTACGAGTTTTTGAAAAGTGCAAAATGTTTTATGTGCATGTTTCTTGAAACATTCAAAATGCACTATTTACGTGTTTTTTAAAAGTTGAAAATGTTCTATTTACACGTTTTTGAAAAGTGCAAAATGTTCTATTTACATGTTTTTGAAAAGTGCAAAATGCTCTATTTACACGTTTTTGAAAAGTGTAAATTTTTTTTCTTATACAAGCTTTTACGATCGTGATATTCGTGATATTTTAGCTCTTTAATAGATAATGCAATCATTATTTAGCTAGAAATCGAAATGGGTCATTTTGATCCTTCACAGACGATAAGTACATAAGCAGAATAGTCTCTGGTCTGATGCTCTAGAACGAAATTTACTTTTTTCGTCCCATTTTCCATCATTTTTGTTCTTTCAGATCAGATCTTGGAGTTGTTGTAACAGTACTAATTTCACCATGTGCACTGCTATGGTGTAGTAACTGGAAATGATATTATGACGTACGACGCACATGAACTACAGGTAGTTACAGTAGCATAGATATGAGAGTATAACAAGATAGAATCCGTAAATAATTTAGAATATCGGCGAATCATCTCCACCTACACAAAGTCTCCATGTAGAGCTCCCATTATATACCAATTAACATTACGCCTATTATCCACTTAACATTGGACTTGAAAAAATCTGAAATAATACATACATGAATCTAACATGTGAATTTTGCTTGGATTTGGCAAAAAGATGAAAAGGTTAGACGAGAAAAAAAAATGGAAAGGTCCTCAGAAATTGAGCAGTCCTACACACTGAGCACAATGGCTTTTAACTACTTTGACTTTGGCTAATTTCTTGACTAATAAGATAAGGAAGTTTGCGATAAATCTCAGGTAGTCGAATCCATTGTTGTTGAATAATCACAATCCCAATTGTGTCGTCGCCATCGTCGGTGTCGGTATTTAGCTATTTTATTTGTATTTTTTTTGTTTTATGTAATTGCTTCACAACTCAGAACATTACTATTACTATACATTATAGTTTACCAAGATTAGTGACTAATTGTTTTCATTATTGTAGCACTAATAGTCCCCTGACGCTCATGACTCCTGCCCACTGTCCTATGGAGGACCACGCAGGAATATAAATACTCCAGCTCTGACCAGAAGAAGCCACAGTCTCAAGAGTTCAGTTTTGGATTTCACATTTCACTCAAATTTTAAATTTCATAGTTTCAGTTTTAAGATTTTTATTGCTCCCCTAAAACTCGTCTAGTTAAATTTTTCTCACAAGTTTTTGAAAATCATAAAATTACCTATTACAGCTGACAGTGCATTAAGTTCAAAATGAGTCTAAAAACCGTAAGTATTTTTCTATTCTTCTCTTGTGGAGTGGTTCGTGTTGTTTTTGTTTTTCAAAAAATAATTTTTTTGATGCATTATTTGTGCTGTGTTTACTTTCTGCAGGTCATTATAATTGCGCTTGCATTTGTAGCGGTTGCTACTGCAGTTTCGGATTTGGAAGAAGCTGCTGGAACAAAGAAGGTAGTAACTGAGCGGGACGCGACCAAGGAGGAGAAATTAGTTGGGGCGAACAGCTTTAATTTAGTCTCTACTTTGGGACATTATGACCAACCCACCCCTGTCCAGGCTGTCCAAGAAGTTATCACTCCTTATTACGCTAATCATTACACTTACGGTAAAATTTTATTTTTTGAAAAATGTATCATCGAAATGGTGTATTACTGCAAAACTCTAATAGAAAATTTTAATTATTGTAGCCAAATACTTAGTTCCTACTCCATCCTATGGCTATGGATATGGTGGTCACGGACTCAACCAAGGCTACGGTTACGGTTACCAAAGTGCTGGCTATGGCTACAATAATGGTCACGAACGCAGTCACTCTCCTATCCCTCACGGCTACCTAGGCTACGGGAATGTGATTGGTCATATATTGGCGTACAACGCATACAGACCCAACGTGTACCCACCCCAACAGCACCCACATGGACATTACTTGCCGAACGCACAAGGACACGGACACGGACAAGGACATGGACATGGACACTACAGCCAAGCTCCAGTTTACTACAGTAGCAACTACCAAGGACATGGACACGGACACGGACATCATGGAGTACGAAATGGAAATTACGGACTGACTACAACTTACGGAGTTCCACTGTACAACAATCGTCAACATAATCGGTTCGGTCTTTACCAGTAGACGCTATACCATACTTTTTGAAGCTTTTGATTTTTGATACTTTTGTACCTTAAACATAAATACTGATAACTCGTAACATTCTTAATGTAAGTAGAATATTTTGCCTATGAAAAGACTAATTCGTCAATATAATTTTAGTGTGCATTTTCTTGGGTGGAAATATACCTTAAATATTAAAAATGTGAAACTATCCAATTTTATTCTGTCCTATATTATTTTTTACTGTCAGTACATAAGTTAATGATTAATTATGTATTCATAAATAAAGTATACGACTAAAAGGAAATACAAGTAATTTTTGAAGCAACTTTTTTATTGTTATTTCTACCAGTGTGTTTTTACAAGACTTTACTGGGCAGATTTCTGCAATATAATTACGTACCATTATTCATTATGTACTATAAGAAAATGTATAATTCTGGCTTTGCACAACGTATGAGGATTTTTTTGGAAAAAAAGGCTGTGGAAGCTAATTTTACCGGAACAACGAAAAATGAATAAAGGTGACAGGATATTCTTTTGGAACTCAGTTTTAGAACTCTCCGCTACGGCTATACGGTGTGGTGTTGTTCAGTTCTAACTTTTTAATCAACTCACGGGTTTGTAAATTAAAATTCCACCCTTCGGCTGCGTCAAAAATAATTCAATGGGCTGAGTACTCCTTTGTGTCCCGTTCCCGACTGTCATCTCCTTCACCATGTCGTCCACATCAATTTCCACTCTTCCCAAATGATCATCCGCATTCCAGCCGAGATCCCAGTCTTTGACTAAAAACTTCCATCTCTATCAAGTAAGTAAAATATGTTAGTGTGCCATGAAAGTCACCATTATTAGGTTTAATATTATATTATAGAAATGAAGTTTTATTTGGCAAAACGGACCAAGTCCATCAAAGAAAATTTTCTACGAAGCCAAAATAATATAATAAAGCTCTGCATGTTGATATAAGTACTTACTTGATTGGTCCCTTTCACATACTGAAAAATAAATGTGTCCACCCACACGGGGTGCCGATTGGCGTAGACGATTGATTGATTGATTGATTGATTTAACTTTATTAACGTGTTATTTAAACCAATTTGGCGCAAAGCCATTCTTCCATTGGTAACACTACAATAATATTAGTTAACCAATGATCAAGTTATTGGGTAACATAATTATTCTTAATGTTATAATTAAAGCAATAAGGGCAACTATTTAACAAGTTGATTAATGGCTACATTTACATAATATGTGTATATCTTTAAGGCTATTTAAGTAAGGCTCTCTCCCTCCAAGATTTTGTACTTTCTAGAGACTACTGTTATGTTATATAAATATTGTTACGAGAATTTAGGCACCACTGTGCGATATCACATTTGAATTTGTCAATATTAACATCTAAATTTCTTAATGCTACAGGTACAAGGTTCCAAATTTTAGTTGCAATGAATACCCCAGATTTTTGAAAAAATGAGGTTTCTTTTTTTGGTCTGCCTAGCAAAGTGATTAACTTATTCCTACTATTATCCTCATATGAGAATAGTGAGTGTAACTCTGATACAGATTTAAATTTGAGCATTTTAAACATAAAGAGAGAGCTGTAGTAATTTACACGTTCATTTACAGTTAGAATGTTACATTTTTCGTAGAGTGATACAAAATTAATTTTGCTTCTCTCCTTACTTAACAATGGGTAGTTGATCTTATTTTTATAGCCACGTTTATACAGGTGTGGATAAAAATAGCTTCCAAGTAGACTGTTAATTTTATTTTCAATTATGTTAAACTTAGATTTACTTATTGAGTTCCAGATAGTTAAGGCATAGTCAACTTTAGATAATACAAAACAGTTAACAAGTAATGTGAATATTGATAGGTTAACATATTTTTTTAAAACATTAATACAGTGTATAGATGATGATAATTTGTTGACAACATTGTCAAAGTGTGTTGAAAAACTTAGAGTTTCATCCAGGTGAACCCCAAGATATTTAAATGAGTTTACTCTATGAATTATGTTATTTTCACATTTAACATTATTTAGGTTTGAGGGTATGATATCTCTAGGCTTGTGGAATATCATATATTCTGTTTTTGCAAAATTTATAGCTAGTCCCATCTTTTGACACCACTGGTTTAGGTCATTTAGCTTAACATTAATTTTGTCAATCATAGTATTTAAATCTATTCCATATATATAAAATACGAGGTCGTCAGCAAATAGAACATATTGAGTGTCATTAAGAGCTTCATTTACATCATTATAATAGACAGAAAATAACAGGGGGGCAAGTATTGACCCTTGAGGAAGCCCAACGTTTAGGTCAGATACCAACGATACCAGTCTCCCCGAATTTATGGTAGGAGCGCGTGATTTGATCTTTGGAAAATACCTTCACGTAAGGGTCACTCATTCCGCCAGTGTCCATATTTGGCAGATTTCTTCCATAAGACATAATCAGACCATTGTATTGTTGTATTTAGTATTTCGTATATAGATAGTTACATTAAGATGTGCATATGAAATATTGTGTAGCATATAATAATTAGATTAATGTTTTTTTTTAAATTCTTACGTTGCTGCCAATCTAAACTTGAGCATCTCTCCTTGTAACTGACAATTGGAAGAAATTGCTGAGCAAATCACAGCCACAACTGCAAAAAAACTAACTTGATTCATTTTACTTTTCGGTCACAATTTTCTGTGCCTGGATTAAACAGTGTAAAAAAATAATAGAAAAAGATGGATTTATAGAATTTTCTCACTAAATGTTCTCGCCAGCTACTGGGGATGACTGCGGATCTTATGCTTCCCCTTTAGTACTTAAATTATGAATCGTAATACGTTATTGCCTAATTAACACACCATTTTGTGTGTAATCATTTCCCCATATTATGGTAATTTGATCAAGTAAATCAGTGTTTGACTAGGTGTATAATTACTAATTACTTCGTTCGTTTCGTGGTAATTGAGGATGATAGTGCACTATGCTGCTGAAATTCTATGATATTACCACCCTCAGATCACACACTCATCACAGTTGCATTATAATTTCGTAGCTTTAGTAATAATCGCTCCTAAGCCACCTGTAATTTGCTTCGCAAATTCCTATTCCAATAAATGTTGCTCATATACATAATCCATAAATTATACAGGAATTCTAGAATTAGAGTATGTTTTCTGCGACAAGTTGCGCTCACCTTCCATATAGAATATAGACACAGATTTCAAGTTAAGTGGAATAAAATGTTCTAGTACATATAAGGACTTGTGTTGACTGCATTTATTTTATTTGATTACTGTTAAATAGATGACAATATTGAGTAAACGAATCGCTATTTGTGTCATTAGCCCATAGTTCATAAAAGATGGATCAGATTAGTTTGAGATTATTGTGTGTTGCAGGTTTTAGCAGGTATTAGTAATGAAATATTTTTTATGAACTAAATTGTATGTAAACAGATGAATAGTAGCTCCCTATATCCATAGTGTACTTCTATTTAATGTTTTTTCAAGGGCCTGGCCGGTCAAGGAAAGGAGAATAATAAAATAAGCCAACCTGCCACTGCTCCTCCCTACAGCTTCCTTTCCTAAGTAACAGTCGGGTCAAAGTCAAATGACGAAATCAAGCTTAAATTTTAATCAAGAACTTTATTTACCGTCAAACCAATTTTCAAAGGTAGGTGGATTCAAAAATTGCTAAAATCCAGAAATAATTTTATTTTAAAATGTTACTTATAAGTTACATATACTTTACATTTAAGTACATTAGATGTCTGCTGCTTACAAAAGTTGTCGGAAAACTAGCAAACAATAATTTGGAGATTAGATTGCAATTTTTTGAGTAACCTGTGAAATTTTTAGCTTGGAACTTGACTGTTGACAGTGATTGTATCAAAGTAAATTCGTATTTAATTTCAAGTAGTTAACTGTTTTTGAATCTTAAGATAACAATTATATTTCATTGCATAGGCTTGATTGGACACAAATATTTTACCCGCGAACTTCATTTTATTCTTCATCTGATTCTGTGCTTTGCTTTATTAATAGCCAATGAATAATCCAATAAATCTGCAATCTGCACTGCATTTTACAAAATCTGCACCCACCTGACCTGACCTGACTGACTAGTTGCTTGCTATAGTACCTGGAAAAAATTGAATTAATTGAGCTTTTAAAGTACAGTTAAGAGTAATTGTTAAGTAGTTGTTCCGCAGCTAAATAATTAATCTTGGTTAACAGCAACTTTGAACAATATAAAGTAATTATGCAAGACCCAATTTTGGAAGCACTCACATTTGCGCTGGAGAGTGAGCTAAACGTCGGAAATGTGCCAAGTGAAAGTTCAAATAAATTGGATGGTTCAACATCAGTGTCTGCTAGCACATCATCTTCCGCCCTGCTAAACCTTAATCAGTGCATACATTGCATTATGCCCGCGTGTGGATTTGTAAGTACTCCTGTCAAGGAAGGGTCAAAAGTAAATGAATCTAATCTTTTGGAGCACTTACTCCGAGTTCATCACTTTGTTATTGATCATGTGGACCAGATCGCTAATTTGAGCAAGTAAGTGCTTCAATTTGTAATACATAGTCAGAAACATGATGTAGCAGTCAACTGTCAGTGTACGATGTAATCAGTTATCCCTGTTTTGTATTTTGAGGATCGTTTCCTGTTATAATGCATTTAATTTTTAATACAGATACATAGCTTACTGGAGAGAAAAGTTTCAAGGAGCAAACCTATTAGATTATTGTGTTACGATATTAATGGATCGTCCCCTTATCTATGAAGAAGTCAAGAATGAATATTGTCTAGAACAGCTAAAGTCTCAACAGTCCACCTCGTCTGCCGATATATCTGCACGACAGAAAGTATCTGATGAGTTGAATGAAAAAAAGTTTTTTATGCTTACTCCAGTTTTACCAGAAGATAATAAATTGAGGCAGAAATTGTGGAACGATCGATTAGTAAGCATGTTGCAGCTGTGTCAATCTATTTTCATTGTCATTGGCTTAACAAATAATGCTAAATGACAAAGATGCAATAATTGTGGAGTTATCTAAATTGTTTTACACTAGATGTGTTTTTTAATTTTAGGAACTTGTGCTTGAAATGAATAGACTTGAAAGGGAGCAGACTAACTTTGACCGACACTGTCTGTTTTGCAAAGAGGTGAAAACTGGAAATCGTGTCAATTTGTTTCACCACATGGCAGAAAGTCATAGTTTTCACATCGGGCAACCTGATAACGTTGTCTTCATAAACGAGCTGTTGAATTTCATCGAAGATAAATTAAATTGGTATAGCTGACAGTGTTTTTACCTTTGGTTTATAGACCCCAACCACTGTTGGACCACAACTAATTCCTATTATTTTAATTGTCTCTTCACTAATATTCTTTTTGTTTTCTATTTAGCCAGGAATGTATTTACTGTGGAAAAATATTTAAGGACAAAGCTGTCCTCCGAGAACATATGCGGAAGAAGCAGCATAAAAGAATTAACCCTACAAATGGCGATTATGATAGATTTTATATTATCAACTACTTGGAACCAGGAAAAACGTGGAAAATTTTAGATGTAAGTGATGCTTTACTCGAAAATGCTATCAATTTATTTTGCTCAATCGCTGGCAGTTATAAAATAATGTCTTCGTCAAGACCCTTTATATATTAAATATTGCATAATTTAGCATCAGGCCCTACGAGCCCTTGCCAGTTTATGAATTAATTCCTTACTTAATTGTGCTTTAATTTACAATATTAAAGGAAGAAGATCAGGAAGATGAACGTCGTGAAGAGGAGTGGGTTGAAACGAAAGATGAGGAGACTAGTATAGTCTGTTTATTTTGCTCTTTTCAAAATATAAATTATGATTGTATTTTAAATCACATGTTGACGGAGCATGGACTTGACTTTAACAGTTTGACGTCAGGAATGAACTTTTATGAGAAGGTAAGAAGATGTCTATTAACTATCTATTAAAATGAACGCTTTCAGCTTTAGTCAGCTGATGAATGATGAATGAATTGTGAAATTACTTTCTTTACATGGATTTTGCCCCCATATTGTACAGGTAAAAGTTGTAAACTTTATTCGGCGAAATATTCATCAAAATGTTTGTCTGTACTGTGAACAAACATTTCTCGAAAGATCAATTCTTCTAAAACACATTCGGGAACATTTACAGGACCATGAAGGTGGACAACAGTTTTTTCCAGGCAAAAAAATATGGGATCGTGCAGAGTAAGCTGAGAGATTTTTCTATTTGAGCATATACCGCAGTTGCTACAAAAATGCAAAACAATTAGCCACCATAGTACATACTTTTACTAACATAATTTTAATTTAGTGTTCTTGTATTCTTGATTTTTCCTTATTGTTTTTCTAGGTAATTTTAATTTTGTTAAATCCATTCTAATGATCTATAATTATGCTTTAACACAGACACTTCTTTCCAACTTATGAAAATGACCAATTTCTTATATTACTGGATCGGGGTGAAAACGACGAAATAAGCACGGAAAACATGGAAGTTGAAAATACATCGGTATGAACACTAATCTAATATTGGCTATAGAAAAACAATATTGACTCCTTTATGGCGTAGGGTAATTAGATGCCTTTCCCTAATTGGCTTTGATTTTCATTACAGGACGACTCTAGCTTAGTTGTTATTCCTGAAGATCTTCCTATCGTTTCTGAAAATCTGTTTCTCAAGAACTTCTCAAACTAAAGGAGCAACGTATACATATAAAATATAAAGTAACGGATATGAGCTCCTGACTAGCTCCCTTTTATTATTGTATAAATCAATGTTTTATAAATTATTCAAATTCAAAGAATAATGAAAGTTTTGGCATTATAATAATTATTATTGTCGTAACTATTGATAATTCGCACGCATTATAATTTTGATAAAATCGACACATGTAAGTAAAAATAACTTTGATTGGGCTTGAGTTATGAGTGATATTATATTACAGCTTTTAAAAATAAAATGGTTTCTCTGAAACTTTCTCTGAATCTTTCTCTGAATTTCTGTCCTTACTCTTCCAGTGCTGTCTTGAATATGTCAATAAAGGGTTTTCGTATGTTTGAGCAACAGATAGGGTTAGGTTAGAGGGATATATTTCGCTTTTGCTTCGCTGCCTGGCATTTCAGCAAGGTGTCCATTGTGGTTACCATGGAAGCGTTTGCGTTCATCAGTTTAGCATCCTGATCGCCCTAACTAGATAGTAAACAAGTCAATCAATAATGATAGTAGGCGAGATTAATAAAAATAAAAAGTATAAATACAAAAAATATGTTATTGTGCACAACATAGCGCTTGGGTTGGGGTTCCTCCATCCTCAACCCGATTTCTTCCACCACAGTTAAGTAATTCGGGTCCTGAATTCTGATCGTAATATAATCCCATTCCCATTTATTGGTAATATTTTTTTAAATGTAATTAAAAGAAAAAAAAGACTGAATTGCCCATATCGCAACGTTACTATATTTTACCTTAGCAATTTTAATTCATAATTGACTTAGTCGACTAGTTTCACAGTTTCACTTTGGTATATTTTTGTTAGTTTTTCATAAGCGCTACCACTGCCTGCGCCTGCATAGAGACAGAGGTAAGATTTTAAGATAAGAATTTTAATTCCTAGTTTAGAACTTGTAATATGAATCTTGTGTATAGATGAACTGAATTTCTTAAATTTAGATTTTCATAAAGGTAAGATATTGACAAAATGGAGCACGAAGGAGACGATAAAAAAGACCACGCACCAGAAGAAAAGAAAGCAGCAGCCACTTATCCGCTTGTTAGGGTATATAACCTAAAAGAACTTCACCTCTCTGTATTTAATGTTACATCTTTTAATAATTAGTATTTTAAATAGTGTTTTTTATGCATATAGTATAGTTAAAACATGAGTACATCCTATAATTTTGAAACCTTAATGTGGAGCAATTATAGTTACAAATTTATTTATTATTGGCGATTTTTATTAAATGCGAAATGTGAGTTACAATCTTTTGAAAAGTTTGCAGAAGTTCCAGAGGATACAAAACCGGAAATCATAGATTTAATCACTGGCGCTATAGAAAAGTACTTGACGGACCTGGAGGTATAACTACAGTTAAAACTCTTAGCTCGTAAACCTTAACTCATCCTTTACTAGTTCATATATCGTCTGTGAAGAACCAAAATGACCCATATCCAATTTAAGCTAGAATTAAAATGAGCTATGTCATAAAAACCAAATGAGAAACATGTGTAAAATGTTAATTAGGAGTTTTTGAAAAATGTAAAATGTTCTGTTTACTTGTTTTAAAACGTGTAAAATGTTCTATTATGTTTTCAAAAAGTGCAAAATGTTCTATTTACATGTTTTCAAAAAGTGCAAAATATTCTATTTACATAGATTTGAAAGTGTAAAATGTTCTATTTACATATTTTAAAAAAGTGCAAAATGTTGTAAATTTAAATGATTTCAAGACATATTTCAATATTTTTGTAGATAGTGGATATTGTTGTTAGCTAAAAATGGATATGGGTCATTTTGGTTCTTCACAGACGATATGTTTAGTCAAACGAAATTTTTAATAAAGTGTAAATTAAATCACAATTAATGTTTTGATCAAGTCCGCATGCAAGGCAATCAAAGAAGAGATGGATAAAATCTACGGACCATACTGGCATGTGGTCGTGGGGGAATCCTTTGGATTTGAAGTCACATACCAGAAAGAGCATTTCATTTACATGTTCTTTGGCGGAAATTTGGGGATTTGTCTCTGGAAATGCTGTTGAAATGTTTCTACCCCACTATTTTACAATGTAAAAATGTTAAGTGTGTATGTCCAACTACAACTAGTCATCTATCAATGTATTGTGGCCCATCACAACATCATCTCTCCAATACTTTAGTAAATTACTTGTCATTTCCCAAATCTCAACTTCTTCTCCTCTGCTCATTTTATTATTTACTTGTATCTTCGACATTGGTAATATCAGAATTCTGTACCACTATATGATAATATTCACTACTTATGTAAGTATATGCATGCTGATATATATTTATTAAGCTTTGAAGAAATTCCCGAGATCATGGCATGGAACGAGTACTGAGTACTACATTAATCCGCCTGCCACGAAAAGACATTACAACAAGTAAAACATACTAACTTAAAATCGAACGAATGCGGCATGTACTTCTGCAAAAAGGCACTTTAATTCGAGAGTGTACTAATTATTGTAATAATCGTAAAATTTTATTTCCAGTTTTTATATTTAAAAAAAGCAAGCCGTTCTTGTTATTTATTACGAAGCTTCTAAATTTTATTAATGGAATCTCAAATTGATTCCGTATTTTACATGTGTAATTTATTACAATGTCTAGAAAATATTATGAAATCTAGTCTTGATTACAAATTACAATATATACCATAATAATACATGATAGTATCAACTACTTGCATCGCATCGGTTTCAGTACTCAAACACAGCTTTACAATATGTAGAGATTAACACAATCAAATACATGCTATTAGTTATGATGTTCCAGTGTGCTAACATTATATTCGTATCCAATTCTATGAAAATACAAGACGATTGAATTTGTAACTGAAACAGACTTGAGTAATACACACAGTAGTAATAAATAGGAAATAAATAATAATAAATACTAATATATTTTTGTGTAGCTCCCTGTTTCGGAGACTATGACAAAATACAGACAGACTTACGGGATTACGGGAACACAGTGACATTATGCAAAAAGATTTTTGAGAACGTTAGAAAATGAGGAGAAATAGGAAGGAAAAATCGAAAAATGGTCACTTGATTTTAGTTTATAAAAATGACATGCGCGAAAATAATAACGTAGTAGTGTAATGTCAGACGAGAAGTGAAAAAAATGTCAGTCTTTCTTCCCCTTCCCCTCAAACTGAATGACGGATTATCAAGGGTTTCTGCCCTGTTGTGTATTCTCTGTATGTATAAGTATGTAGATAATGTAAGGTTCAATTATTATTGCTTTACAAATCTGATTAGTACATGACACAAAGTACTGTCTGGATGGATGTAAAAATCAAATAACTAAGTACTACTTTCACAGTCGCTGCAACAACAGCATTATATACTACAATAATAATATTATAATTCCATACAAATAGGATGGAATTATTCCCCTCTTAAGCCTTATTTTTTACGATTTCGTTACGAATTTTTCCATTATTTCCTACCAATATACATACCTCTACTTCAATCAACTTTACTTATGGTGTTACATTATTTACACAAATTACAAAACAATCATAACAGCAATATTTGTGTTCTGAGGCAATATCCTAAATTTATTGACAACAACGTTAGGAAGGAGAGACATGTATTCTCGTACCTCTAATTTGCGAAACACCACAACGGTTTATTGGAAATATGATACTTACTTTCGTTGCACAATAACAGCAAAAATAAGAAAATAAACCTCATGCACAAATGCACACCCACTACCTACTTACATTTTATACTAACAATAAGTATATACCACTTAATGCAATTTCGATTAATTCATACATAACACAATTTCAATTTCTAAAATATTTAAAGCAAGTTTGTAGAGCTCAGTCAGACGTTGAGAAGTTAAGAAGCTGAAGACGATGTTTACATGTAATTAAATCTGATGTTCACAGTCTGGTTATCATCTAATTAAAGAACTCAAATTCGAAGGAGTTTAAATTAATACATACAAGGTGTTCTGAATTTTGGTTTCATTTGCAGTAAGGAGTACTGAATTTATAAAAATGAATGAATTCTTCTTTCCAAATATTTTCACGCAATTGATTTTTAATACTTACAGTTAATCTGAATTTGAAAGAAAGCATTGTTTGACCAAATGAAAAAATCATACTATCGAATTTCGTGTACCACATAGGTATGTAACTCGAAGCTATAACACGTAAGGTTAATATAAGGGAATTGTGATGCAGCGGGATACACAATTATCAATTAAGTACCTACCTACATAGAATAAATAATTAGTTCAAACTACATACATCAGAGATGTTCCGTGCATGCAAATCCAGTAAGGAGTAAGGATACGTAAGCAAGCTGTCGCTATTATGGAGCTCCGGACTTTCACTTTACCATACATTCGTTATTCGATGTTGGGGAAGTAACTGAAGAATTCACTGATTAAGTTGAAGGTTGGAGCTATTAACATTACGTTTCACGAAGCCGAACTGAGCAAAAAGAAGAAAGCTGGCAATATTAGTAAAAATACTACTAAATTAAAATACAAATAAAAAAGTATCAAATTAAGCTTGATAAGTATAACGGGAAATATTGCAGCCAAACAAGTATTACAAATTTGCGAAAAGTCAGAATAGAATACTGATTACGGACAATCGTAAAAGTTCCAAATCCAGATTTTAGTTTGTAGTTTGAATATAATTAGTGGTTTGAAGTGAGTTCGGAGTTTTAAAAATTTCCTTAATTTTTCGTGTCTTTGTTTTCGTTTTAAATGAGGGCGTAAGAAAGATGATGGAAACGATGTTTCTCACATTTCGTCGAGTGGTGAGCAATCGGATTTGTCATCATTATACAATGGAGAATCCCATTTGACATGAACATCGGGAGTAAAATTGACAATGCGAACGTGAGTAGCTTGATATTTCTCCTCCTTTGGCGGTATGGGACATAGTCGGAACTCCACTTCATCCCCCACTTTCGGCACATACTCCCCTTCGATGCTGAACAAGAGAACACAAGTTAATAAAGACATGAAAAATTTCATAAAATTAAATGCCATAGTCAAGTCTTGCTCAATGAATTTTTATAAAATTATTATTAGTTCATGAACTTACTCAGAGATGTGAAGAAATATTTCTTCCCCTCCACGCTCATCCTCTACAAAGCCATGACCTTTGGTACGACTAAAATATTTAATCTTCCCACGAACCACTGGATTTTTCATAGCTCGCTCATTTCTGTAATTACAACATACAAAAGAATTGATAACTACGCCTGATTACTTTTGAGAAGCGATATAAAATTACTTATAATTTAAAGCAACAAGTTTTAAATTAATAATTTGGAAGAATAAACTGATAAAATTTAAACTTACGTCGAATGAGTTCTTGTGCGCTTTGTAATAATATTTTTGGGAACGGGAAGACCAAATCCGGACAAAGGGGGACTGTCCAGATTGGGAGAGGAACACGGAGTGGTTTTAGTTTTCAAAATCGGAGGATTCAAATTGATTTCCTTTTTTTCCCCAAGTTTCAGTTCAGCCAACAAATTTTCCTGAGAAAGAAGTTTGGGCTGGCCGTCTTCGACCTCGGAAATGTTCAGCGTCTTCCGATTCAATTCCATGTCCATTATGATTTATGTCACTTTCCCCCTTTTTGTCACTTCAGTCTGTAATAAACAAAAGCTTGTCGAGATTTAATTTTATAAGAGAAGCTCGATTTCCCAATATGGTTCTTGTTACCCTCTTTTCTAAAACAAAGTCAAATGAGATCTACTTATGAAACATGAAATACGACGTACTCTTTTGACTTGGACACAACAAAGTATTAGTTAAGACTTTAAATGACTCGATTTGCGTATTGACAATTGACTGGATACACAAGAAATAGCAGAAGTCGCTGAAGGAATATAATTTCGCAGAGATATGGTAATGACGTTGTTGATTTTAGTGAGTTGTCGTGCTAATGAATGCTTATTTATATTTATGACTTTGATGCTACTACACTATATAATTTTATTATAAGATCAATTTTCATGGTGCAATGCTTGCTACTTGCTATAATTGTACGCCCACATTTAGCTTACACATTGAGATTGAGGACGTTAATACGTGCTAACGTCGTAATTTAGATATTTATTCGTGGTTTGTGGCTTCTGATCATAGTATCCTACGTTAACAGTCCAAGTCTCAGAAGATGCCTACTTAGAAGAATTTAATGAATTAATTAGAAGTTGTGACTCACAACTTCTATTGTGAGAGACCTATCCAATCGTTCCGTTTCTCCCATCAGTAGTAATAAAATTAAACTCGCAACTCTACTTAACTTCAAACAAATCATTATTACTTTATTTTTAATATTCTAATATTCATTTTTTAAGCGAGGTTTTTAAAAATTTTAAATTAAATTTTAATGTATGCCTCTCTTCTACAAAGAAGATAAACTCAGCCTGATACTTTCAAATCGAATGCTAACTATTTTAAAAATGTTTAACTGTTTTCATAGCAATGTTACAGCAAAAAAAGGACTTAACATGTGTGATGTGTGCATATGTCTTATGCTGATCTCTATAATATTGAATATATGTTACTTCCTTATCCAGTCAATACATTATGTGTGGTGTGGATGTCGTATAATCGTAGTACTAGAATATAGGTTTCATGTTGTATGGCTGAGAGGCTGAGGCCATGTCGACAAAAATTTGAAATTATAAATAAATTATTATTACAATAGTGAATTTTGAATTTACTTGCATATCAGTACAAGTTACCTTACACACACCTGTTCCGTGATGCTAAAGACACGATACTTCAATTCTTGAGAAATGCCCAAATAAATTATTACCAACTCTCCCCTGTCAAATGTTGAATGTCAACACGAAATACAAGAGTTTTGGCAATTCCTTTTTATTTTTATTATTAACTTTTGACTTTGTTATTACAAATGAAAAAAGTTAGTAGCGGAAGTTTTTGCGAAGTGTTAGTAATAACGTCACACGTAGACGTTCAGGTTTTCGTATGGGTTTATTGCAATTACACCAATTATTTACTGCTACTTAATGCCTTGAGTCTTGAGTACACTTGTATAGGATATATAATATGGAAGAGGAGGGTGTAAATGTAGCCCTGCATTAATTTAATTAGGCACAGTCATCTGCTGTCGGTGTTGTTCGGATTCATAAAGGCAATGAGAATATATTCGTTTGCTTACACTTTACCTTTATAACGCTTTTTTAAGTCTACCTACTTACAATAACAACCCACAACTAATATGAGTAGGAGTAAGGTCAATATTACTATCTAACCCCGCGAACGTTATTTTTAACCAAATAGCTAATAAATTCACTCTTTTGGTTTTTGTTTGAGGAAATAAGCACAATATAATTAAATAAGGAATTGCAGAATGTCAAATGTGGACCTGAGATGAAATGTTCTGTCAAATATCAAATATAAGTTTGACAAGTACGTTTAAAACGCTATATTGAATTCCCACTGTCAAAATCCAACTTATAAAATTTGAATAAAGTGATGTCGTACCTTCAATTTCAATTAAATTGCTGATAAAACAGTTGTTTTCCTGTCTAAATTTCAGATGAAAATTATGAAGAAAATGTGAACACAGTACAATGATACAATGTACTTACTACTTACAATATGAGGATTGATTCATATTCATATCAAGTAGTTATTTTAGTTTTGTTTTTCCGAATTCCTTACAACTTTACTTCATGCAGTTCAACCAAGATGCCAGAAGTGGCAGCACTATGTACACGCACAGCTTTGCGGCTGATGTTATTTATGAGGCCCAGAAAACAAGCCAACTCTCTGTCCAAAGTCCAAGCTCATGCTCTTTTCCATTTTCCACTCGGCATTCCATCCTTTGTCTTAATTTTCTCGCCTCTCATATTATCTTCATTTTCACGCCTCCGTTATCTCTCAGAGCAATTAAGTAATTACAGTTTTAACACTTCCAAAGGTGTCAAGCAATTAACGATAATTGTGCCATTATGCGAGATAATTATGTACAGGGTGGGCCATTTATTTCCGAAGATTCTAGCAGACAATAAAAGCCAAGTTTATTGTTCGATTATAACAAGCAATATACCAAAATAAAGACAATTTCTAGGAGATTTGTTTGACACCTCATTCATCAAAATCGATTAAGAATAAGTTGCAAAATGGCATAACTAACAAAAATCACAGTTTTCAGATTTTTTGGTCAATCCTAAAATTATTTTTTAACAACTTTAATTTAAAATGAAAGCGTAAAGCAATGAAGACTATACCCACGGAAAAAATCTGGCAAACATCTCAAAATTTACCAAATTAAATTTTAGAATTTAAAAAATCAAAAAGTTGTTAATTTTATTATTTATTTTGAACCATTCGGATTTCAATTTCATTCCAATTTCAACTTAACATGCTGTTCAATTATGAATGATCTGAGAGCTTAAACTCGCATCATCTGCACTGTAATGCTTAGAATAAATTTCATTTCTATAAAAAAAAAGGCCTAGCAGGTATGTGCGTAAATGTGAGAGGGTTCATTTTTTATTAACTTTGAAAATCTGTAACTTTTTATCTAGCCGACGCACAATGAAAAAGAAGTTATTATTACACTTCTCTTTTAGTCCTTTATGTACACAAAAATACTCAGTGTCGAAAATTAAAAGTTGCAAGAGATACAGGTCATTGTAGGAAACAATTACGAAAAGTCTTAAAACGCCCCAAGTGCCCTTAATATCAGATAGTTTAAATACATTACACAGATAGTTTTACATAGCCAGTTTTTGAGGGGAAAAGCTGAAATCACTAGTGATGGAAGTTGAGACTATAAGCTGTATGAATATTAGTTGCACAGATTTTTAAAGGCAGTAATATTCGAACAGCGGCCACTGATCACATTTAAGGGGTGATCACATTTACGCACCTTAGTGCAATGGTAAACAAACTTTTTCTACCCGATTTTCCTACCCATGACAAAACCTACGACTTTTCCTACCCATGTACAAACAAGAAAACCAAAAAAGGATCCACCCACAACTTTTGTATTGTATGAAAGTTATTTTAAATTTTAATATTGGTAGTGGAATAATATTTTTTGCTTTATTACCGCAACAATTGCTAATCAAAACTAAAACTGCATATTTTCTACTTTGTCAAAACTAGTAAAAGTTATAATTGACTAAAGACACTCATAAATGGCAGAGCGCGGGTCTCTATTAATGCGCGGGTCTCTAATTATACGCGGGGGGTCGAAGCTCCAGTTTGAATAATACCCGCATATGAATCACCCGCACGGCGCCTCGTATCTGTTCCTTTGGCGAACCCACTCCGGCAACTGCGTTCAAAGTTCATATGTGGGTGCCTTGTGACCCAGTGTGGTCTTAATTATGTGTGATATTTCATTTTGTAGGAAATTTAGTTTACATTATGTCCCATGTTAATTTATTACAATCCGTGCTCGTCTGCAAATGTGAGAGACTAATAACTGAAACAAGTCAGGACCGCCCTATAAGAAACAACGGTAAAGTAAGTGACACGATGAGAACCAGTTCTCTCCCCAGTCAGTGGTGCTATTGTCACTGTGATCAAAGTGAGTGTTTCCAGTTATAGGTAATGCATCTGTGAGTGAGCTGACGAAAATTTGCATTTTTTCATCTACTGGTTCAAAAGTTAGACGTGTTTGAATCGGGGAAACCGTAATCTGAGTCTATTTCATTGAAACACCCATTTTTTGGTTTTTATTTAATTGTAAGGTAACCTCTTGACCCCTGTGGGTCAACTAAAGTTTAAACATAGCACCTAGTTGGTGTCAACAAATAATAGTTATCTCGTTGAATTATTCGTGCGTGGGGGGAAGTTACCCCCCCAAAACCGTCTGAGTCTATTTCATTGAAACACACTGTATAACCGAACCCCAAAACATAAATCAACTTAATTCTTATGCCTAATTAATGACAAAATTCTGATATTACTGTAAAATCTAGTAGTTGTTAAAGGAATTTAAATTAGTCTCCACGACAGGTACTTCTCAGCTTCTGGCTTTAAATGCGAGAATTTTCTTTACCTGTCAGTATTTGTATTTATGTACATTGTTTATTTATTTATTTATTTATTTATTTATTTATGCTGGGTTTTATTTGCGTTCATTTTTCAATTTAAATTATACATACGCAATGACAACACAAAGTATGTTATTGCCATCGAAAACAGTACATTTAATAGACAGATTAATTTGCTTATTTTACGTCTTATACACTTTTCTAAATAATTGAATTTTTAAAGGAAAAATTAAGAAGCCCACACGCGACATATGCAAGCGCAGTGGAGTAAAGTTTTCACGAATTGATGGATTACATTAATAATAAGAATTAATCCTAGGTACAATACAGAGACATAACAAGGATTAAGTTATTCAGATTTCAATAGTCTAAGTAACGATGGTATCGTCGAGGTGCGGTACTTTTCTGTATTACATTTAATTAGCCTATAGTTATTTTTATTTCTACTTGGTCTGTCATTACAACGTTCATATGGTTTTAGCCAATCAGAGTAACGTTTTGATTTAATCATTTTTTTCCGAAGCTAAGAAGTAATTTTTGGTATCGAATTTCTATTTTGTCTGTCTTTATATCTAATACAGCTTTATCATAATTTCGGTCACTTACGTACTTACTTAAGATTATTCCTAAGCACCGCTTTTCGATTTTACAAACTTTTGAGAGTGACATTTTGTTTAAACTTTGGCTAATTGACTGTGAAGCGTATTCCAAATTGCTCCGTATATACATATTATAAATTACAGCTAATTTATCTCTATTGAATCCACAAGATTTTAATTTCCGCAATATAAAAACCTTTTTTGTGGTTTTTTCAATTACCTTACTTATGTGCTTAATTTATTAATGATAGTAATAGTAATCACATCATAAATCATTACTTCAGCAGTATCGATTCCAAAACTATATATTGTAATAAAGCACGTCATTCAAATTATAAGATCATCGTTGAATTATTTGATGAGCATGAATTAATTGGACCATCAAGGTTAAGTACAAACGTCTTACTATGAGTCATGTTCAAATATGAGTTTATGAAGCACATTTCTGAATTGCATTCTAGGTTAATGTCAAAATTGTTTTTATGTGTTATGAGTTGAAAAACGTATTTTATGTATCAATACGAGGTCTAATTTGTAAAAGCTTGAGACTTCAAAAGTATTCTTATTCCAGCCGAGCTCTCGAGTTCACTCTTGACTTTACTGAATAAAACCTTTTACCTACAACTGTTAACTTAACTCTCCGCTCTCCAAGTATCTCTTTATTTCACAAACTAACTAGCAACACTCGCTGATTATAACGATATGTAGCGTCGAAAAATGATCATGTAAGCTATTACTGAAGGTACCGTATGGATATCAGCCTATTGTCAAGAAGTAAAGCCATTAAAATACATTTTTGTATGTGACTACGCATAATATGCGCCGTAATAATAATCCCTATAAATTCAAAATTTTGTAATTTAGCTGCTTTTGAGACACGCTTTGACAAAAGAAAGTAAGTATCCATTTCAACTTTAACAAATTATGTACATATAGCTCACATACACAGTCAGTAATAGTTAAACACTACTTACACCACATCAAGACACATACAGAACTCGAAATGATATAAACTACAAGGACAGAATTTTGTATTTTAATGAATTGTTTCTTTACGCAATCAATTCAATTAAATACATTTTTTTAGAATTCAGTTTTATTTTCATCATGTAATATTCTTCCTACTTAGGTAATTATATAATATTGTAAATAAACAAAAAAGGTATAGGTAATTAAGTTTGCCCGGCGCGGTAAAATTGATTGTTGTAAAGTATATTTTTATGATTAATTTTAGAGGGTCACGGTTTGAGTTTTTTTCCTACCTATCTACATAATTTACCGGAATTTTGAAAATTCTGCAATACTGGACTAATTTCATCGAGCCATATATCATTAGAAAGCTAATCGCCAGTAGAATTCAATTCAAATAACAGAACGGGCCTCCATTATAACTAAACGTTTTCAAAGTAACGGTCTTTTAATTTTTAAATGCCGCCAAAAATGTGTTGTATGGGTCACAATCAAAAAACGAAAAAAAAGGTCTCCGCTTATTTTTTAAGAGCTTTCCAATGATATATCACTCGACACAATCCGTTAACATTTTTTAATTTGCAATTATGTTATTTCGAAACCATTTAAAAACTAATAACTATCGTGCGTGCACACTAAGTTATTTAGATTTGCCTAATCGTTACCGTTCGAATGGTGTATCATGTTGGTGCAAGTTTACTGAGTTACCGGTCGAAATCTTCATTTAACACAATATTTAAAGTTTTGGCGGGAAATTCAAAAATTTCAATATTAAATTTTTGGATTTATTGAGAATATAAAAATACCTGTGCGTAAATCGTCACAGCTAACCCGTTGACGGCATCTTCCCTTTAATTTACAACCTGTTAATTGACAACTAAAATTTGGCGGCAAATTCAAACTGTTTAATTTCGCTGTTAAGGCTATTTAGCAGGATATTTAGGCATTTAGGTGGATATTTAGCATCTTTGTTTTGTATAAATTATTACTTAGTATATTTAATGCCACTTATGCTACCATTTAATTTACAACAAAAGTCCTTTGAACGAAATCCCCCCAAATATATATATATATTTGGGGGGATATATATATATATTTGGGGGGATATATATATATATTTGGGGGGATATATATATATATATTTGGGGGGATATATATATATATATTTGGGGGGATATATATATATATATTTGGGGGGATATATATATATAATTATAATATTCGGTCGAATATTTTGAAGAGTAAGGATTGATAAGGAATGTAGTTTTACAGTGTACTGTTTGGATATTGCTAAATATTATTTATATCTACTATGTAGCTTAATTACAGTTTCCTGTACGTATAGTTGTATAATTAGTGATCATACATGATTAGTATTTTATTAGGATTACATCGAACTGGGCTTCGGTAAGCCTAATTTAATTCTCGTTTTTTTTATCAGTTTTTTCATGATACTCTTGAAAGCATGGAACAATACATAAATTAATATGACATTCTGGACAGTAATACTTTGTTTTTCTTATTTAGGGATAGAATTAACATTTCTTACCTATTCTTAACTTATTCTCCCTAGTCACACAGCACAGCTCTGTAACACTTGTACAGATATTGCGTGAGCTACTCTTAACTCTTAAGAAGCTACATAATTAAATCCGGTAATAAGTTCTTTACTCATAGAGCTGTCTCGGAATGGAACAACCTACATAGTGATGTGAAACGTGAAGTGAAAGGTGTGAATGAATTTAAAAATAAACTTGACAAGTTTAAGGGATGGAACTTTTAGTCGAGTCTCATCTTCCTTAGTCTCTCAGTGAATATAGTTTTTTGAACTATAGTGACAACTGGGTCTACAAGAGACAAAGTCTCAAATCTGTAAAAGGATTCTTCCCGGGTGCCGGGAAGCATTTGTTATTATTATATATCGTGGGCGATGTATCACATCCGCTTCCTTCCACTTTTCGCTAGAACCAAATCCGCTTCCTTCCATTTTACCTTGAAAACAAATCCGGTTCCTTCCACTTTTGATTTAAATAGGCGTTTTTGTTGACCAATTCATAAATACATGCATATGAAAAGTGTAAATTGCTTTAATTGCATCATATCCTAAAACGCAAAACGTTCTAACTACATGGATTTTAAAACTGCAAATGGTTCTAACTACACAATTTAAAAAAAATCAAAATCCACTAAATAACAGTTACATGATGTAAGTAACAAACTATTCTAACTGCAGGGGTGTATGTTGAAAATTAATCTAACTACATGGTTTTAAGTTGAAAACTTATCTAACTACATAATAACAAAATTGTGAAATGGTTTATCTACACGATTTTAATTGCAAGTAGCACACTAATATAAATACATAGATTTGAAAAGTGCAGTATGTTCTTATTACGTGGTTTTAGGTATTACATGTAGTTATAGGGTTTTGCACTTCTCAAACGTTGTATTTAAATCATTTTGCATTTGTAATATTTTGTAACTAAAACATTTTAAAATTTTCAAAACATGCAATTAAAACATTTTGCATTTTTTAAATCATCTAGTTAGAACAGTTTGCCACTCAAAATCATGTAGTTAGAACATTTTGAACTTTTTAAAACCATGTAGTTAGAGCAAATTGCGCTCTTGAATTACGTAGTTAGAATGTTTTGCACTTTTTAAAATTATGTAGTTAGAGTAGTTTGCAACTTAATACAATGTAGTTATAACATTTTGTATTTTTTAAAATTAGGTACCTGGTTAGATTAGTTTGCAACTTAAGCCTATGTAGTTAGAACTTAGAACAAATCCTTTTTCTTGTATGATTTAAGAAAGGAGTTATCTAGCATAATTTAACAGGTACAGGTACTTAAAATACAATAAGCGTAACCCTTTAAAACTTACAAAGTCAAAATTGAACTTCTGATACATAACTACAGATCCTACATGCGTTTTAATGTTGACAGTACTAATCTAATTATGATTTGTGGTTGGAATTTCTAATTTATTTTCACGATTTTGTTGAGAATATTAGCCAATAATGACATATATATACTTAACTACACATAAAGCTAACAGAACCCACAAACTAACTACTTATACGTCATGCGTCTCCGCTCGATTTTATGGCAATATACATATGGTAGACGTAGGTCATGACAAAATACTGTGCTCCCAAATACATATTGGTAAAGCCAGTTGGCCCCGTCGCTACGAGGCCCCGTCATTTATTTTATATATCGATATTGGCCTGGGGCCTACACAACTACTAGATTTTACAGTAATATCAGAATTTTGACATTAATTAGGCATAAGAATTAAGTTGATTTATGTTTTGGGCTTCTGTTATATATATATACATATCTTTTTTTAGGTCAATGATTAGTTTCTTTACATGTATATTTTCAAACTTGTATGTTGTATTACTGTATACTAACATTTGTATGCCCTCTTAGTCCTTTATTAGTGTAGTACTGTAATCATGTGCGGTGCACTGTTAAAGTTGGCGGTTTAAGAACTTAAGCCTGTTTTTCTCATTGGATTTCGATTTTTATTTATTTTCGTATATTTATTACTATTTTTATTGCATAATGTAGCCTACATAAGCTTTGATTTGATTTCTTCAAAATTCCAGCGCCCAAGAATTCATCAAGATATTAACAATCACTGCAACTTAATTATGAGCGGAAGTATTTTATTTTTATTACGATCATAATTTTTTTAAGATAATTTGTGAAATAATTTTATTTTTATTAGCTTGTTTTTAGACTTTCAACTTTATTTTTGAAGTAATTTCAATTTATACTTCGATTGGCTATTTCTATTCTCCTCGTGTCCTACATTTCTATGAGCTAAAATTACTATTATGCACATATTTTTATAAATAAGTGTCAGTGATTCAGACTGACTCCACATTCGTTGATTTTTAAATCGACTAGAGATGCTACATATACAATGTAATATAAACTAAAAATCGTAAAAAGAATTAGTGGGTTCATTGTTAGTTTGTTTGGATAAACTGAGATCTACAATATAAAAACACGCTACCCTTGATAGACACAAGGGAGAGCAAATAGTTTTTGTGTCTAAAATTAATAGTAATAGTAAGGTGAATTGTTAACACAACATCAATCGCAAAGAAAGTATGGTTGGAAAATAACTAAAATACAATATAGTTATTAGGCTCACAGAGGAAAACTATTAGCTGAAGAAGGAATTCACGCTTATCGCGCCATTCAATTAAAAACAGTAATTAATTATTATTATTATTGGAATGAAAGTATAATGCAAGAATTTAGCACAACCCGCCATCGTCACCGTCTGCATTTCCAGAAGATTTCTGGGAAATGGATTTGTAACTAGGAGCGGCATTTTCTCTAACTTGAGGTCTTACAGGCTCCGCTAAACCAGCTGGAAGGGGCAAATCACGAGCCAATCTGTAGCATAATTGAAAGTAAACAATGCTTAGCTTAATACAGCCAACTTTACTCGTTTTGGATGGAATGTTTCATTGAATTCTGAATTATAATTCCTTCAATAATAATATAACTCACTTTGAAGTGAATTGTGAATTGAAAATACAATGAAAGAATGGTTAAATGCTTACTTTGAATACTCGATATCCATATGTTTAATAAAAGGGCTATTAAGCGCTTTGCGAGCGACTTCAGGATCTTCTTCGTCGTAGCCTCGAAGTAGCATTTCTAGTGTTTGAACCTCTTCTAGTTCGCAGCATGTTCCCCATTCCTTAAAAGCCTTCTCGGCAGCCACGTAATCCTCTCGGGCCAACTGAACAAGAACTAGAGCCACAGTAAGTCTACCTACAGCTGGAATATTTTCCCCCTGTTGATTTAGACTAATTTCTCTTCTTATTGCATCCGCTGCTTCGTCATATCTAAAGAAGTATTTCCAAAAGTTCATTAATTTTCCTTTTGCAATACACATTCATTATGCCGTGTACAATGTCAAAATTCCAATCAAAATTAAATGAAAGAAAATGAAAAGCTTAAAAAAAATAAAAAGAGTAAAAAAGCACGGATACTTACAAACGCAACCTAACCAACAGCCTAGACATTTTGCTGCAAAACTCGGCTGCTTGTCTAGGCCTGTCTTCAATCTAAGTATCACAAATTCAAGAAAAACTATTAATGGCAATTAAAATATTTATATTAGAGCTATATACAAGTATTACTACTATTAAACACTTTATTTCACAGTTCATAGAGAAGAGAAAGGATTTAAGCAATTTACTCACCATTACAACATCGATTCCCCTGCGATACAAATCAATTGCTCGCTCTGGATGTTGCGTTTCTATCATTTTAGCTGCTTTGTCTAAACAAAGTGCTCCAGAATCGGGTGTCCCATGCTGTTGATACATATGACATGCTTCTTCTCCTAGCCTTCCAATTTCCATCAATTCTCCTAGTTCTTTACACATAAGTGCTGCTTGTTCCATGCATTTAGCAGCCGAGAATAAACTTCGATTTTGTTTATGGCAATCCGCAGCTTTTAACAGGCATTCTTTGCATTCTTGATATGACTTAATGCTCTTGTAGCAAGTAGCTGAAGAAAATTAAAAGTATTATCAAGTTAAAAATCTACATAATATTAAAATCCAAATCACAAAATCCGGACTCCGGTGTCGTGCGTCCGGTATCGTGTTCGGTTACCTCACTTATTTTAAACCCTTAACCCAGAAGATGTATGTAGACGTAGTATATAACAAAAATAAGCTATGTAAACAAATTGCGCGACTTAAGCAAATACGTTAGCCAACAACAACAAGACAAATGATTTATCTTATCGCAGGAAGTTAAAATAATGAATGTGACGACAAAACGTTGAAAATTTAATTTTCAACTGATTAGTTTAATGATTGGTGGTATTGTGCGGTATTCGGCATACCAGAAGCTAATGAACTGTGGCCTTAAAACATTATACAAGCTTTGCTATAAATATATTAAAAATTCATAACTGCTGTTACATTCCGTCCGCAGGACGGGCTGGGTTACTGGTCTATCATGAATTGTGATTTAACAAATTTTAAACTACAATATTAATCAAGAATAACACTTACCAGCTGCACTGTATTCATCAGCCGCGATATCATATTCCGCCTTCCATTTCAGTAACGATGTCTTGAGACTTTAACACCAAGCAAAATAAAAACAAAATTGTAACTCTTAAAAATATCTTACATGAGGAATTGTGGCATAAAAGTAAAACTGACAAACTTCATTCAATAGTTCGACACCGGAATTTAAAAAAATAACGCAATTTTATTATTAAGTACTAATAAAAGTCATAAGTAACACGTTACCTTTTTTCAGCATTCCGAATATGTTCCGTAGCTTCTTCGACTTTCTTTGCATTTAGGGACATTTTTGAAGATCGCAAGGTTCATTCTAGAAAATAATAATGAAAAATACTCCACTTATATCTACACTTTACAAACAACTTTTCATCTCCAACATAAATTACGCCATCATTCAACATAATCAGGAAAGCAACGAAGTAACATACACAACTCCACAATTGATCACAATTTTATTGTTGTGATTATTGCAAAAACTTAAGAAATCTTAAATTCTGTTAGCTTGCTAGTTTCAAATTTCAAAAGTATCTAATTTGTATGGCTAATTGTATACTTTTCAGTTTTACTTACTTGGAGAACGTCAATTTGGGTACCAACTAATCTATAACTCCGGAATCAATGTAATTCTTACTAGCTATGATGTTAGTGAGTACTTAAAAATAGCTCCCCATGGTTTGAAAGTTAAGTTTATTAAAATACTTTTGTAATAATAATTGTGTTAAACTAGTATATATATACATAAGTTTATAGTTTTGTTTGAAATTGTAAAGACACGATGTGATACGGCTTCTATTGATGAAAGTGTACGGCGATTTGCAAGCCAATTTAGATTTCCAAGTTTTCAGCCTCACGGATACCAAATAAGTCTATAAACAGGAGAAACCAAAATTGATGCATATGATAAAAAAATAAATAGAAAAAACATGGGACGAAGCGAAGCCCCTTTGCTTCGCATGGCAGCCGTAACAAAAGGGTTAGTACTAAGGTGCGTAAATGTGATCACCCCTTAAATGTGATCAGTGGCCGCCGTTCAAATATTACCGCCTTTAAAAATCTGTGCGACTAATATTCATACAGCCTATATAGTCTCAACTATCTTTACTACTGATTTCAGCTTCTTTCCTTAAAAACTCTGGCTATGTAAAATCATGAAAGTTTTGAGTACTTTTTTGAATTTGTCACATTTAAGACCCTACTTTAACATTAACTTTAAATGTATTGATCACATTAAGGGCACTTGGGCCGTTGTAAGACTTTCCGCAGTTTTTTTGTACAATGACCTGTATCTCTTGCAACTTTTAATTTTCGACACTGAGTATTTTTGTGTACATAAAGGATTAAAATAGAAGTATAATGATAACTTTTTCTTCATTGTGCGTCGGCTGGGTAAAAAGTTACAGATTTTCAAAGTTGAAAAAAAATGAACCCGATCACATTTACGCACTCTACTGCTAGTTGTTATGCGATGGTATCCGTAATAGTTAAAAACTTTTGAAACTCAAAGTAGCAGAATCAATAGATTGAAAGCCGAACTTCGCCATTTACTTACAAACAAAAACACATTCTTATTGTGTATCGACTCGTAGTACCAGATTTACAGCGTGTGGCCACCATTACCCATCCTTTTCCTACATGCATAGTTTTAAAAAACGGGAATACTTTAGCGTTCTGCTAAGCCTAGAAGTTCAAATTACTACTACTGGGTAACTCACTGCAAATCTATAAAAATTATAAATAATTAAAACGGTAAGGATTAGGAAATTATCAGTTAAAACAATAGAAAACCCGTATTTTTTGTTTTGAAAAATCCCCCTAGAAAGTGTTTTATGGGCCAAAATGGCATAACAGAAAATACCGGATTTATTTTTTCAAGAGCTTTAAAATGATGTATCACTAGGTATTTGTTGAAAAAGGTCACATACTTTGTACTTCCATCAAAAATTTATTAAATTGTAAATTTTGAATTTAGAAATAATTGTACAAAGGCAGAAGCCCAGAGTCTATTAAATCTCCACAGTGCAGTGCTACGTTTGTCGTTTGTGTATTGTACGTTCATACGTTAGAATGTCAAATTAATACGAGTTTATTATTGCCACTACGCCTTACCAAATAAACTGGGACACAGGGAGTAGTACTTAGAACAAACACTTCTTCCGAAATACAGAATGTCCACAAGGAAGGAAGAAGCCTTGATTTATTCCTGGACCCGATGTCGTGCTAAATTCTACTTGAAAATAATTCGAAATTTCAAGCTTTGTTGGGAGGAGTAGGACTTGGCGAGTCTACTCTACACAGTTAAATTTGTTGTCTCGTCTCGAGGTCTCGACTTTCTCGACACTCTCGACTGGACGTCGACAATAGACAATAGTCCTTCATCTTGAGGTGTGAAGTGAAAACTACAGTAAAAGGCGAATTGAAAAATAGTCCGTCGGCCGTCCAGTCTCCAGGTTCTGTTCTGCAGTATTCTGTCTGCTCTAGTGCTCTACTACTCAACTCTGCGACATATCTACGAACATAGAAATAATAGACCAATTTTAGCGCCAATGGGATTTTCAAAATGGGGGTCGTACCAAAATACAAAACTTTCGTTTCGGTCTCTGTATCTGTAATCTGTAATGACTTATTGGCTACATGATACTAATAAATCTGTATCTGTAATATGTAGGGTTTTTATGATTTACTAGTGGTGATATTTTGTTGTTGTAATTGTAATTGCAAATTGCAGCTTGCGAAATTGTGTATGCAGTTTTACATAAACCTCTGGCACTTTATCGTTTCACTTAAGTGTTGAATTTAATTTTCCTTACATTATTTCTTGCTGTACTAACTACATTTGCAATTCGCATTTTTTTACCTCTAAACAATTGTGTAGGGATTTTAGAATTCCAATATATTATTCACTGACAACTAAAAAAACTAGCTTTTTAAACGTTGACGTTCAGTTTTGAGGCCTTGGATAGTTGCGTCTGAAACTGAAACTGAAACAATGCGTACAAAAATATCCGAGTATAGAAGCAAGTAAACAACGTTAGCCAATTTAGTAACTGATGACTGAAGCTTAAAGTGTCAGGTGCCATTTATTTATATTTGCTATTTGGCAATTTTTGTATTGCAAATTCTAAATCTAATTTATTTATAAGAAAAGAGTTTGTAAATATTTCCGTCGCGTCATTCTGGGTGGTGAATGGAAGTGAGGATGGCTGAAGTTACTTATTAAACTGTTTCCATTTTAAGCGAATTGAATGCGTGCATCTAATTTTCAACTGTGCTGTTATTTGCATTTTCCTGCCGGAACTATATCGGTTCCAAAAACCATCAGTATAAGATTTTAAATCAAGTTGTCCAAGTTCCAAGTATAAACGAGCCCCTACGTACGTAATTTAATTTACACAGTTTGGGTTAAATGTGAGTCTTATTATTAATTATTATTTTCTTGGGCAAAATATTCCGGGTAGAAATATTATGGGATGCATATAATATATATGTAACTTGGGAGAGTAAGAGTTATGTTTATTAAGTCTAATAGCATTTTATTAATTTTTCGTAATTTAGAATCATCGGCACTCTTCGAAGCAGATTCTAGACGTAATTGAAGCTTTATCCCTTCAATGTACTGTTTCATGTTTCATTCTCTACTCCCCACGAATCTAAAATCTACCTACTTACCATGTGGACCTCTGTTCACGATTACATTTTTCTAGGCGTTGACGGCTTGATAGTTGGACTGCTGTATTCGGCGTACAAGCGCCGGGATGTAGTTATACAAAATATACTGGTACGTAAATATTTGGATTTCATATACATAGATAGTGATAGTATTATGTTTTTTGTAATTACTAATTTTGAATGTATCCCGTGGTGATATTCTGGTTCTGTTTGGATATAAGAGTGCACCTAGGGTTGCAGTGGGATCTGAACTAGATCGTTTATTAGAAGAAAAGAGCAATGAAATACCGTACGTTGCTATACGCGGAAAAGTTCAACCAATGGGGTCTTCGATTGAGAGTAAATCAGGTTCAGGGGTCCTTCAAATTGTCACCGTAAATGAGCACAGTGTCAAACGACATTCATTTGGACATTGGTAAACTTCATTTGCAATGCAATCTTAGTTTAGCATCGGAAAACAATATATTCATTATACTTCCTTAAACAGCATAATTTGTATTAAAGGGAAATACTAAGTAAGTGCTTCATGAAATGTATTTTTTTTGTATTTCCAGGGGCGACAGCGTCAGAACATTACGACAGACCCAAAACTCTGTACCTTTTTCAATCACAAACTTGTCTCTACCTGAGAAAGAATTAAGAGTTGAGGTGCAGAATCCATTTGAAGCCAATATGGAAAATCTTTTAATTCCCGTCTCTACAAATTTTGAACCAGCTAATTCAACAGTTGCTTCCACTGTCATGGGATTTTTTACTGGGCACTCATCAAAGGGCTATGAAACTACAGAGGATTTACTTCCAGTCAACACAGTCATTACGGGAATCGGTCAAGTAGTGCGTGACTCCAGCGATCGCATTGTTTTATCTGAGCCTTCTGCGGGAGCCAAGTTCCCTTATATTCTTAGCACTTTGCCTATCGAAAGTAAGTCACATTATTGTCAACCTTTAAGTTTTGCTGAAAGTAAATTAGCGTAATATTATGGGAATTATGCGCAAATCGTTTCAACACTACTAGACTTCAATTCTTTACTTACGGTGTAGTAGTAGTTTGCGTATGTATGATCGGGTTCATTTTTTTTTCGACTTTGAAAATCTGTATCTTTTTCCACAGCCAACGTACAATAAAGGAGAAGCTATCATTATACTTCTCTTTTAATAATGTATGCACAAAAAAATACTCAGTCTCGAAAATTAAAAGTTCCAAGAGATACAGGTCATTGTACGAAAAAACTGCGGAAAGTCTTACAACGGCCCAAGTGCCCTTAAGGTGATCAGTTAGCAATACATTTAAAGTTAATGGAAAAATAGAGTTTTAAATGTGACCGGCATACAAAAATTCAAAAAAGTACTCAGAACTTTGATTTTACATAGCCAGAGTTTTTAACGAAAGAAGCTGAAATCAGTAGTAAAGATAGTTGAGGCAATAAGCTGTATGAATATTAGTTGGACAGATTTTTAAAGGCAGTAATAGTTGAGCGGCAGTCACTCATCACATTTAAGGGGTGATCACATTTACGCACAAAACTGCTATATATTTACAAGTATTAATATAAGGGTAATAAGATTAGACAGATACACCCTTTGACATCTGTTTAGTGCTGATACGGGTCAAAGACCAAAAGTTGCTCATTAACTCAGTGATATATAACAGAAGGTAGGTACGAAGGTGAATTTTATATCGATGATATGAGTAAACACAAATGGAAATGAAAGTAAAAGTAATACGGATGAAAATATGAAACCGTATGGTAAAGCTCTAAAAATATCCAAGACGTCTCAAGTGATAATTTAGGCTTTTGAAGGAAAGGGGAAAAACACAAGCAATAATTTATTCAATCTCCTCTATCATCTAATTTCAATTCTTGAAATTCATCTTCACAGAACAAATTATGTTTTTAAATAAATAAAGAATTTTGTCGTGAATTACGCAATGGCCACATAGTTGGTCATCGTCATTAAATAGTTGAACTACTTTAAAACTTCAAATGAATATCTCTGATTAGAATTTCATAATATGAATATCAAGAATATTATAGAATAATATATTACTCTAGAATTAAATAACAGTAGGTATGTATGATTTAAGAATGACTAGTTGGTAGTGAGTGGATTAAGCTCAACATGCAGTTTGTTGTTTACAAACAATCCGTGAACTAAATACTCGTGCATCAAACAAATATACATATGCATGCTGTAAGGATAAATTCATATAACATAAGAATGTACATGCATCATCGTTCCACATGCTCATACTGGCATTTAATAAAAAGGCTATGAAGGTATATATATGTTTCTTATAATTTAAACTAACATTATAATAATACTTAACCTATGGTGGTACGTAGTGTGTGTGCGTTGAGATATACCTATGAGTAATACCTTGTACAAAAGTACTCATATATGTTTGTCTTAATAATTAAAATTTAAATAATACTTTAGTTTAGGATTAAAAAAATCATGGTATGGTAACTAAATTTGTTTTATCATGTCGAAATCTTATCGTTAGAGCAACTTTGCTGAAAGAGTAAGAGCCTGTTCCTTTTTTTTAGAAATATAAGTTTGATTTGTAATTTGTATTCGTAGAATTAAAATCTTTTGTATTCCATTATTTAAAGGCACCGTTTATATGTATCTAGCTAGAATGGCTCTTCTTTGTAGGGTACAACGAGAATGAAAATGGGCAGTCCTAAATTTTGAATTAAAATAAGAAAAATCTTTTGTAAAGGCGTTTTACATTAATGGTAGCTAAAAGATTTGAAAATGTCTCTTCCGTTCGATCATTTCGTGACTGCTCAGGTTCGGAGTTTCTTTGAACAATTTGATGATGTTTCAAAATTTTTAAAGCCTATTAATGACCATATGCAAAGTACCGTACGAAATATAAAAGAAGGCTCATCGTTAATCAGTTTGCAGGAAAAACCTGAAACCTCGGCTGGTTGGTATATAATAAATAAATACTGACAAGTTGGGTGTTGTAAAATTGCAATTCGTGTAGTATAAAAGACTATAAGAAAGCATATTTAATTTATTTCACGGAGTGCTAGAATGAACGGGACCTCAGTACCTCGTAGTGTCTGTTATATTTTTGGGTAATGAATTTCAATACGTCCTTTTTTTCTTGCAGGCATTGTAAAAAGATTAGATAATCGAAATTTTTATTTGAAACTGACAACATACGTATGTGCAACACTGGGACTCATAATAGCGATCCGACGACTGAATGAATTGTGGAAAGCTCGTAAAGCCAAGAAAATGCGTGAAAAAATTATTTCAAATAGATCGCAGAAGAATTTAGAAGGATTGTCTGAAGCGGAAACATGTATAGTGTGTCTAACAAATCCTCGTGAAATTATACTGATGGACTGTGGTCATGTGGCAGTCTGCGCAGACTGTTGTGCTAAACTTAATGGAAAATGTCCTGTTTGCCGTAGAACAATTACAGGGACCCATGCGGCTTACATTGCCTAAATATAAAAAATCAGCCAGTCTGACGTTATATGAAAGGTGAACTTGACACTTCATTAGAACAAGATGCTCGTTGGATGCTACAAGTAACTTGATTCAACTTCTGTAATGTTTTATTTTAGTTTTTAAACAATATTTTACGATAATATTAAAATTAAAATTGTTCATTAAACAAACAAACATTGCAATCAATCCGTGAGTGAATGAATAGTTTCAATTCTTACGATTAGTTGGTGGTAAACATTTCTTTCAACTTCGCTCACTTAAAATATATAGATTTTTCAGTAAATACTGTACATTTATTGTCTGTGGAGCAGTAATTTCTGGAAAAAAATGATTAGCTGTACACATGCATACGCATGCACAATAAAATATAATTTACGCATAAATAAGTAGGGTTGGTTTAATTGCCACAATAATTGTAATAACAACAAGTTAGGTCAATTATGCTTTGATTAAAATTTAAATGGCAGCTGTAAAAACTTCGAGAGCGCAATGCTGATTAGCCGCGTTGGGAACCGTGAAAGGGCCAGCAAAGTGAACTCCATACTGATTTAAACTATTCCTATCCTTCTCGTAAATGGTGTCTGCAAGTTGTCTTAAGTATGCGGTATAGGGCCTGTCTGGAAGAGCACGATTAAGTTCACCCAAATTTCGAATAAAAATCCCCTTGAAAGAAGTAGCATCACCCCCGCATTCGCCTCCACCCAGCTCACAAGGTTCTCGTAAAGTATTGTTTGGATTGAGATGAGCACTTGCAAGGGTAGCGTCTGCAATTGTTTTGGCAGCCTCAATGTACTTGGCATCTCCTGTTCCCCTCTGAAGCTCAACCAAACCACCCAGTATAACTCCTTGATTGTATGTCCAAGTCTCCCTCCCATTATTTTTACAGTCATCAGTCAGGCCGTCATTAATTAAATTATCGGAATTGTACATTCCACTAGATCTAAACCATTCATAGACTTCAATAGCCTGCCTAAGAAATTTTGAATCTCCTGGGATTCGATTGTGGAGAGCAGCAGCAAGTTTAATAAATAATTCATTCGGAATTGCATTCTTGTAGTCTCTATCCGTGGACCACCAAACTCCTCCCCCACAGTGGTCATCTCTGGTGGCGTACATAAAGTCCGAGTCAATTTTAGCCATCTCTAAATATTTTTGGTTCCCCGTCAAGTCGTAAGCATCCACCCATGCTAGCCCCCACCAACCTGTGTCGTCCACGTACATGTTCGTAAAGTTACCCTCTTCCTTCCCTTTATTTTTCTCGAAGGTAGTGTCAATGACGAAAGTGTAGGTAGTCGAGCCAGAGAGCCTAATGTAGTCAATAATGGCAGTGAGACAATTTGCTGCATTCCACCAACCCGTTGATTTCCATAAACCACGATCATCGTAGTATTGCATGAGGGCTGTGGCTGCAGCTTCTATCCTGGTTCCAGCAAGAACTGTTGATCGGGCCCAGTCAGTACAAACGATATCATCTCGATTCCCAGCTTTACCACAAGCGCGTAGCGCTCCGATCCGGAAATTGTTTGATGGGTTGTCAACATTGTAAAGAGGTGTAGTCGCTTCTCTGGCACCTACTGGAATAGTTGCCTCACCAAGATGATCATTTTCGGCCCACGAAAGACCACCGTCGTAAGAACGTTGAACCCAAACTGTATCGGTGGGATCTCCATTGCTTATCCGGGCGTATCCCATGTTGTCCGAGTCAGAGATCATAAGCTCAATTTGACGGGAAAATATTTGAGCTGTGACTGGAATCCGGGGTTCGATGGCTAAAGACGGATCACGTCCATCACAGTAAATGTTGCAGACGTTCTCTCTCACTTCATCTTTCAATGATTTTCCGTCACTCAGGGTCACCACCACCAGGGTTGTGAGAACAACGAGTGGGAGACCAAGGGATTTCATTTTGGGGTTGATTCACGCAATCCCTAGCATGGAAAAGTCAAAATTATTACTGTAGATAATAATTAATGAAGTATCGAAACACGCTGTACTTGTACCTTATTTTCACAAGGCGAACAAGGTTTTTAAAAATTACTAACTTGCATGATACTTTTTTAATTTGTCAAATGCGCAACTTTAAATTTTTGAAATAAACTAATTTTAAGTACCTTCTGAAATCGTTAAAAGCACTATTTCAGACTATTTCAGCTACTATTCACATTTTTTAATACCGAAAAACTCAAAGTCACAGTGTAAGTAATTTTTGAAGACTTGTAAACCTGTTTGAATATTTAGTGCTTTTTTAGGTAAGCAATTAATATTATTTATTAAATTAATTAAAGAAGTGAAAAGCTGACCAAATATTGTAAATTATTCCAAGAAAGACTTACCTCGTAGATTCAGTGGCTTTCAGTTTCAGTAGAATTAGAGAGCCATTTATGGTTAATGCTGCTTGAGTGTGTACTATAGCACTCTAGTCATTCGATGTAGAATAAGTGTTTTTTATTTTAGTGGCTCATGTGTATACCTTTTTACCTTTACCAGGTAGTGTAAGTTATCAACGTCAAATTCAGACTGCTCGAGCACATATTTTTGTGCGACATTTGAGTGCACTTGTACTGGGTGACTTGCATGTGATAATAGTAATATAGTAATTACATAATTAATTACTTTTACACCGGCTTCTAATTTAAAATTTTTCTGGACGTGGCTTTTGTTGGTGAACGAGAATGATTACAATATCTATATAAATGATTGATAGCCACTTCAAATGGGAAAACATATTGTTTTGGAGGTGCCATCACAACTAACATGGGAACATAGGATGGTACGCTCCGATTCAAAAACACGTATCTAACTAGTAAGATTCATCTACAATGTATTGATCAACCCCAGTGTACTACAGCCCCCAAGCAAACATTTCGGTTGTAAAGTGCGCCGTTTGCCCGCCAAAGTTCCAAAAATGCGATTTTTTTGAACTTTGACGCTCAGTAGCTCGTACATTTTTCAACGATTTTAGAGAAGTCTTGCGATTTTTAAACTTGTCTGTGTACACTCAGTTGGGCCAATCCAATGTAGATACTTGTTTTTGAATCGGAGCGTACCACCCTAGGCGTTGCCCTTGTATTGTAAGTGATTGGAGTTTAAAGTTGAAAACATCAATCATGATAGCATGAATTATATATTTATTGACAGTGACAGTATTATTTATTACAAAATATATATGGAAAAACAAGTACTTGAAATAATTGTGATAAGTTAGGTTATACTTACGTACATTTGTAACTATACTAAAACTCGAGTATTCGCAATGTACTGAAGTTCTCATGCTGTTTGTACATGTCCAGGCTAAAACTTTTCAATAAATTACAATAAAATTACAGTACTAAGCAGATTATTTTTAATTCGAAATCTGTATAAATTAACTACTCTTCAATACAAAAATTTCGAACAGACAACCCATGAGAATTATAGTCGCTTTCTCTATAAAAAATGTTAAAAAATTCTTTTTTTATACATAAGTTTAATATTTCTTAATAATTATATTACGCTCAACGCTGCGACATCTGCATTGATGTACTCCCATAAAAGTGTTCAGAAATCACTTAAACATTTTAGTAATGTAATTACTCTTTAATTCTAGAAATTTTCTTCCGTTCAAAACAACTAAAAATTCGAAGGCTTATTCCACGAGTTAGCAAATGTAACATTTAGGGTGTTAGAAACTAACCATAAGATTTCACGTAAAACAGTAAAACTATTTTATTTTTGTGGATCGCTTTTAAACAATGAAGGTTTATTACTAAACATAAACTAAAGAAGCATACTTGTTATTAAAATAAACCCATGTCTGATCTGGAGCAACCTAATATTTTACGATTGTAGGGACTTAACCAGGAAGATTTTCCCTACTCTCTGCATCAATATCATTATAATGGCGGTGTTGGAAGGCTTGGCTTGGATCCATTCTTCGGGGTTGTTTTGCGACTTTGGCTTGAAGGTCTATGACTAATTTGCTTTTCACTTTCAGTTCTTTTTGAAGGGCAACATTTTTCTGAAATCATAAAGTAATGAATAAAGTAAGCTCAAGGTGAAACAAGACTCATCTGACTGAAAAATAAAATTGAGTGAAAAAGGTTTTTAAAAACCATCATTTTATTTTATTAAAATGACTTACATTTAGAAGGTCCTGATTATCTTCTTTTAGTTTCTGCAAATGATGTATCTTTTGTTTAGGATTTTGGTGACCCATCCGTCTTGCTTCTTTGTCCAGAAGGGCTGATGTTTTGTCTCTATAAATGTCAGCGGCATCTTTTTCTGCGTCTAGGTTTGCCTTGTACAAGTTAAGTTGGTCTTCAAACGGACCAATTAAATTTTTTAACTCATCGTTATGAACTTGGAGGAGTGCAATTTGGGCTTCACTATGCTCTATCCTTTCCATAGATTGCTGCCGTTCTCTCCTACAAATATTGCTGTGTTCTTCCTGATCATGGGCTGTTTTGATATAGCGAGTTCGCCAAGTTTCACTGAAATATTGAAGTTTGCAATGAAATTACATATCTGCATATACATAAGGCAACAAGATGGACTTTATTTAATGCATCTGGGAACAGGAAGCAGTTAAGCTACAACGTGATTTGCGGGCAGATGAATTTAATAACCTTGCGGTACGGTGGCTTGTCATTTCAGCTTCAATGCTGGCGAGCTTCTGTTTGCTCTTAGCCGCACTTTTATCTGCTCTGGTAATGAAATGCTTTAGAACTGTTATTTCGGTTTCGCTTTTCTGAAGTTCCGCAGTTCGACTAGCACTAGCACTAGCATCTTTTAGCTGAAGCTCCAAGTATTCTGAGAGCTGTAAACAAAATTTAAAATAAATTACAATTAGTCAATAGCAGTTATGATGGAGATCAGAAAAACGTCTTCCCACACAATTAAATTAAAGTAGAATTAGACTTAACCACTGTGGCTACACAATTTTTATGTGATGAAAATTATGAAGCTACTACAGACTTTATTTTCACTCACTTTGGCTTCAGCTGTTCTCAAACGCTGAATGTGCTTCTCTCGTTCCTCTGTCATTTCTTCGCAACGGGACTGCCAAATCTTACTTTTCTCGGATGCAGATTTTAATTCGCGATTTCTAGCTTCTATATCACTGGTTAATTGCATTTGAATGGCAGTGAAGCGAGTTCGTTCCTCCTCCAAATCTCCACTGTTTTTTTCTAAATCCCTCCTAGCTTTTTCCAGTTGATCTGTTCGTTCATTCAGATGACTTTTCAGTTGATTAGCGGTACACTGTACCTCGTCCAACTCATTTTTAAGCTCCGCAATGTTAATGGATTGCGATGTAGTCTAAATTAAAGTTAAAATATAATTAAAAATAAATAATTATATTGCTGACGGATGAAAATCAAGCATTTCAAATTATTTGAAATTTATGGTTTTACGGACGTAACTTTTGAGCTAAACTAATCTAACTCCAAGTTATAACTCAAATATTATTCCCAAGTAAGTTACAAAGTATTAGTATTATACTAACGTTGAGCTCGTATTCAGCAAAACGCTTCAAATATTCTGTCTGTTGAGCATCCTTTTCAGCAATACTAGCACGAAGTTTAGTCTCCGTAACCTCAAAATCGTTCACCAGTTTTTGGCGTAAATGAAATTCTTTTGTGAGTGAATCTTTTGACTCTTCCAGTGATTTCTCAACTTCTGCGAGCTCCGTTTCGGTGACTTCAATTCTCGCTGTTAAAATTTCAACGTGAGCCTTCTCTTCGTCGAGTTTACAGAAGGTTGTAGACAATTCTTGGTCTTTCTCCGCAAGCTTCGGATGTTAAGAAATAAAAGAAGCGAAACTTTAACTACTATCTTTCATTGTTCTGTTGCCAGCATATTAAAAGAGGTGTGTCAATTAAATTGAATATTTTAAATGTTTTAGCAAGACAAAAAAATCCCAATACTTACAGATTTTTTCAGTGAAGTAATCACTGATTCTTGATCTGCCACAATTTGCTGTAACTCCTGATTTTCCTTCCTCTCCATCTCTGTCTGCATTTTCCAGTCATTAGCATTGTCTTTCAAACTGTTGATTTCCAAATCTTTAGTAACCAACAGTAATTTAAGTTCATCGATTTGATAGGTGACAGCATTCAGCTCATTCTGACACATTGACATTTGTTCACATTTGCTCGCTAGCTGACCGTTCAACTCTTGAGATTTTGCAAGTTCTAAATTGATTTGTTCTTTTTGGCTTTGTATTTGAGTTGTGCTTTCTGAGATCTGCAAATAAGTTAATAAGTAAGCGAAATAAAGATTTATCCCATATTTTAAGAGTAAAAATAAATTTAAAGTTGTAAATGTACCTGTAGTTGAAGAGAATTAACAAGCTTAGTATTTTCTTCTTGCTCAAACATTTTGTGTTGGATTGTATTTTCAGCTTCTTTTAATTGTTCCATCAATGTTTCTTTTAAGCTAGTTTCCTGGTTTAAACTGTAAGAAGTGGATTGTAGTGCTAAAGAGGATTCAGCAAGTTTAGCTTCGCTTAACTCCAATTTGGATGTCATAACTACTAATTTGTCCTGTTCCCTAGCTACGGATTCAAGCCCTTCTTTCAATTGATCATCCTTATGTTTTATCTGTAAAAATCAGTGCAGAGTTTCAAATAATTATTATTACGATAAAAAGAAACAAGATCAGAAAGTCACAAACATTCACAAAAACAGAACTCATATAATTTTATATTTAAATCAAAATAATGGCATGATTATGGTATTACCTGTTGCTCCAGGTTTGTCGCACGCACTGTTTCGTTTGTAAGAGCGCGTTCAAGTTCTCCGACAACATTATGCGCCTTAGTGCATTCTAGTTTATACTCCTCTGCCGCTGCTTTTACCTCTTTCAACTCGAGGGACTTATCAGAAAGGTTCAATTCTAATTGTTGAACATCACAAGAAGTAGCATTTAAAGCATTTTGGCACTCTTCCAACTCCTTACATTTTTCAAACAACTGCGAGTTTAAATTGTGCATATTAGTTAACTGCTCCGCTAATTCCTTTCTGTTTAGTTCTAATGCAACATTCTGGCTCGCGATCTAGAAAAAGATTATGAGATGAAATGACAATCAAACGACTCAGTCATTAGGGATCCACAAAAGATTCGTATGAGGACTGAGAAAAACATAAAAAATTTATATTACCTTAGACTCCAATTCTTCTACACGGGTCATATGATTTGCATTTAGAATCTGAATCTCGGCTTGAACTCCTTCTAAAGCTTTTACAGCCTTTTCACTTAAACACCGCTCTTCTTTCAAATCATTGCTGCAAGTAAGCAATGAAGTTTCGGATTTTACGAGCTCTGCTGCTCTCAATTCTAAATCATTTTGGAGAGAAATTAATTGCGCTCTCTCAGCTTCTAAGCTTTGTTGAGCGTTGGATAGGTCTTGGTCCTTGTGAGAATTCTACAAGGGAAAATATTTGAATATCAAACAAGCTATATAATAAGATTTATTTCAAATAGCTACTGTCAAGTCAAGAAATTTGCCCTAGGGTGAGCGAATCGAGTTTTATTATTACAAAAATATTCACAACTTTGCATATGTAAATAAAATGAGTCCAATGGCTGCAACAATGCTTTTGAAATAACAAATACAATTCTTAGATTTAAATATCCTTTATCCATTAGTTTCTAAACACCGATTTAAAATGCACGTAAAAAATCGCACTGTGCTTTAATGGAGGGGGTTCATTCTTAAATTCTAACATAAACTAAATATCCATGTTACTTAAGAAATTCTGCATCTTGGCTTTTACATTTGATCCCAGGTACTTATGCAAAATAAAATTTTAAAACCCGGTGAGTTTCAGCTGAGAACCTCGTCACATTTTGAATCAATACAGATTATGAGGCAGAAAATGTACACAAGTTTCACTGTATTTTTCTTTTAGGTCTGTTTACAGCGAGTTTAAATCGTCATACGATTTTTCCCGATTTCTGCTCTAATTTAAAGTTATATAATAATGCGTTACTAAACTAAACTAAAACTAACCCTAGTAACCCTATACAAAAATAATACTTACTAGCTCTTCAAGAATTTTTATTTGCAGCTGTAGATTATTCACAGATCGGAGGATTTCATCGACCTTGTTACTCTGCATTTCACCGTGCTCTTTGTATTCTTCGGAGACAGCTAGCGCTTCATTTAGTTCTAATTCCTTCTGTTGAAGACTATGGGTCAAGATACCCAAAGTAGACTGTGATTCTTTTAGAGCCACTTCACATTTCATTAATTCAGAGCCTGTAGAGCTGAGAGACGCAGCTTTCTCTTGGGATTCCTTTAGCTGCAAGAAAATCCCACTCTGATTAGTAACAACACTTTAGAGAAGAATTACTATACATAATATTAAAATTAACGCATAATCACACAATAATTTATAATAATAATAATAATGGCTAATTAATTCATTTATAATTACACATAATTAATAATAGTAGCTAACTAATGCATAAATTATTTGATTATAAACATCAGGGACTCACAGAGGACTCTAAAGCTGCACAACGCGATGATTTCTCTTCTACGGAAGACTTCAATTCCCCATTCTCCCTCTTGGCTTCTTGAGCTTCCTTCTTCCATGATTCTATGCTGACAGATATCTCATTAAATCTTACTGCATTCTGTTGCAACTGAATTTCCAGCTCGCTATTTACCTTCAGCTGAATATCTATTTGTGTTTGTAGTTCAACGAATTTTATCCGGCTACTTAATTCATGCTCCTCCAATTTTCCACGAAGCTCTAAATTATCTTGATGTTCTTTTTCTGAGGTGGTACTGATTAAATTGATCTCCATTACTGTCTTTTGTACCTAAAAAAGCCAAAAAGAAAAAAGCTAGCTATTAGACCTCACTGACTATTCATTTTTTTAAAGGTATTCCATAGTCAAGCGTTCATTAAAACAACAAAATCTATGAGCACAGAAACGGAAGCACTGCACAGTAAATGCAAGGAATCAATAGGAAACAATGTTATGACGCAAATAGTCATATCTGGAATATTATATACCTGAGAAACCGCTTCGTCGTATTTTTGCTTGAGTTCAGCTTGTTGCTGCTTGGCATTAGTAGCTTCGAGCTTCAAAACCTCTTGACTAGACAAAATCTCAGCCAAATTCTTTTTTTGTTCCCGTAACTGAGTTTCATAATGTTCAATATCTCCAGCTACTTCATCCAATTTAACAATTTTAGCTTCGGCATCGGATAAATTGCTGCGTAGAACTTCGATTTGCTTTATTAGCTTTGCATGTTCCACTTTCGACTTATTCAGCTCATCCTTCATAACCGCAAGTTCAGCATCATGAGCTCGAGAATACTCATCATTCATGTTCTTTCGAACTACGAATTCAGTTTCATCATCGGAATGCTCGTGTAGATCCGCTGGCATGTTTGAAGGTAAAGAAAACGTAGAAATTGATCGGCCTGATAAAAATGCTCCCGGAAGGCGTCGAGGAGCAGTTTTCTAAAAATTTGGGGTATATTAGACAATTAGACATTTCTAAAATAACACATGTACCCTACAGAAAAAAAAATAGATACTTATTGTGCTACTAGACTTGGAATTTAGTGAATTACCGATGAACCGGGGCGACTGCAACTAAAATATCCTGATCCCTTCGGCGTATCAAAAGCTGATGTGGGTGTAAGAGGAGCATAAGGAGCATTATTACTGGTGTTATCTTTACTAAACCTCGGGACCTTGTACAGGGTTTGGCCTCCTGTGCCAGCCAGGGAAGGTAACTTTGGATCATAACTTCCTAGGGGGGGAGCGCAGCCTGTAATTAAATACATTTACGAAATTCAATTAGTTCCATTTTATTTTGAAGTCTTAGCCTCATTGTTTCTTTAAAACTCATATAAAAAAGCGAGGCTCCAATTATACAGTCAGTGGACAGGCATTAGATTTAGATCCCAAATTAGTTCAACTACGATTTAAAAGTTACATCTACATGTGAACGACGATGGTGTTGTCACTCGATTTTCATAAAAAATTAACGCAGTCAATCAGTTCCCTGATTGGTCCGCTGGTTTGAACTTATTGGGAATTATTTCTAAACCCTGGGCATTTAAAAATAAATCCCTGTTCTGCTAAAGATTTAGTTTTAATTCCCTTAAGGGAATTAGAATTAAAGTTCGTCCACAGACTGTTATAAGAGCATCGCTTCTTTCTGTTGTTGTTATGTTGCCCAATATTGGAATTCCCAATATTTTTACAACTACTGTGAATGATGACTACGATAGCAGTAATAATATATTCAACATCGACTTACTTATGTGTTAAAAGTTTAAGTAAACTTAGAATTTACAATTAAATGTTAAAACATAAAATGTGTCCATCATGCCAAGAAATAATTGCAACATCGCATCTCGACAGTAAACAGTCTGTGGACACGCTTTAATTCTAATTCCCTCGGAATTAGATCTAATTCCCTCGGAATTAGATCTAATTCCCTTATGGGAATTAAAACTAAATCTTTAGCAGAAAAGGGATTTACTTTTAAATGCCCAGGGTTTAGAAATAATTCCCAATAAGTTCAAACCAGCGGACCAATCAGGGAACTGATTGACGGCGTTAATTTTTTATGAAAATCGAGTGACAACACCATCGTCGTTCACATGTAGATGCAACTTTTAAATCGTAGCTGAACTAATTTGGGATCTAAATCTAATGCCTGTCCACTGACTGGTAAAAGGATCAGTATTTTTCATGTAATTAATTTAGGCGTGTCCGCCTTGATTTTTAAAAGTTGAAAGTAACAAATAATCACAAACATTCAAACAAATCAAAAATAGACCATTGACCATAGGTAAGCACTCACCTTTTATTTCATTAAACCTCTCAACTTTTGCCTTGGAGAATGACATATTTAAAAGTGTAGTTTCTGCTACTTTGCTCCTTGTTCGTATATATAGTACAGCTTGTAGCTCCTGTCTTCAGCTTTTTTAAGGTTTGATGCTCAACAAATCACAAAAACGGCACAAAACACTATCAACTGTGATTTAGTAAAATCGTATTAGTAAAGGTCATTAGTGGGCTGGGTTTGTTTACTGAATTCCGTTTAGCGTTACAGGCTTATTACTTATGACTTAAAGGCTTAAAAAGTCAATCTATGATTTATGATCTAGTTCATTAATCAATACTGAATGCTGAATAATATCTGACATTTTAATGACATAATTATTACCAAAAAAACTACAGGTTGGGAGTCGAGTCGGGATCGGAACACATTAAAATTTTACAAGAGTGCTGATGGTGTTGTGAATTCCTAACATTTCACTTTCCTATTGATAGGTTGACACTGACTGATGACGGTTGACGGTTACTGACGACAATTATTATTTTATGATTTACGCAAATGCTAATGTAGTATCAAATATTATACATACCATCAACGTGAAGCGAGTAGTAATTATGAATTAATATAGCAAGTAAATATAATTCTAAATAAAAATACTGCAAATGCCAAATGGTAGTTAAATACTTCACTGTAAATTAGGTAAACTGTTTAACTGTCAACTGTGTATTAGGCATTCGGTGTCGGTAAATGTATATACTCGGAACGAAAGATGAAGGAGGGCGCACTGTCAGTTAGTTAATTTGTATTTATAAAAGGTTATTATTTCATTATGGTTATGGTTGGTTTTTAAATCTGGGTAAAATTTTTTAAATAAATTATATTCTAATGTAATAATAAAATATAGTTTAATTTAATTGAGAGTTTGAGGTGAAATGAGAAGTTGTTACATTCTCAGATGTTAAAGTTGAGCTTTATTTACTCGTTCGTGAGCTGGAGGCGACACGACAATAATTCAACGGCTTTTGTGGAGTGAGCTCTCGTTGTCTGGTTTTTCTGGATAAATAATAAGCAGAAGAAATGTTGACCGTTGAGTCTGAAATGTTTATCTTCCGTTTGTCTTGCAAGCTATCGAATGAACGAAGAGAACCTATGACAACTGGGCGGTCACCTCAGAATTCTGCTCAATCGGAAACTGACGAGGGAAATGTGTAGCCAATCCTAAGCTTGGCTGTTACCACGTTCTCTCCATCCAAAATATACACACAAGCAGGCAAACGGCACATTGGGATCGTCCGTAAATGATTTTATGGATAGGCGTAGTGGGTCTAATCAGTTATTGATAACATGCTTTCTTAAAGATTGTCGCTTACGTAGTGCTAAACTATCAGGGGTTGTCCTTAAAGAGTGATAACTTGGTTGACATCATTAAGGGACCATTCCTTATGTATAAGACTTTTACTAATAAAACAAGCAATGCAACTCCAGAAACTTTTTTCACATTTTTGGCTTTTGGGGTTTACTTATAAGTAAGTATAATATTCATTAATAATATTGTTTGTATATTATGTAGAAAATGTAGTTTTATTATGGGTTATGAGGTACTTTTTTTTAATCATTACTATAATTACTTAACTTAAAAGTATGTCACGCTCACTTGGTTATCTAATCAAAATACAGAGCACAAGTACAAATACTGCATTTTAAAATTTTTATTCACATCTTTTTTAAAGCCTTAACGACAATGTTCAAACCTTATTTCACAACTACTTTTGATGCATTTTCTTTATTATTGGAATTTTATAAGCACCTGCTCAAGCACTCAAGTTACTCAAATAGGTAGGTAGTAATTTAAAAGTATTAAAAGTACCTAACTAGTAAGTACTTAGTAATATGTAGATATATGTCATAGGAACGTGTAACTATTGCAGTGTCTATATAAAATACTGTACCGTATTTCTCCTAATTCCTAATACCTAATAATAATAGTCTCAACAAAAATTCGAAAGAGAATTACAAAGCAACTAAGTATATTATGCTGTTAAACTAGGTACCTTAGTTTCAAGCATCATGTTTATTAATGTCATGGGCTGTTGGCTGTGCTGTTGATGAAAATGATGAATGAACTTAGGTACCATTACAATACTTAAAAACTTATAATTTATTAACGTTATCATTGAATTAATGACTAATAAATCAAGTACGTCGCAAATATAGGTAAGTTACTCAAAATATAAGACTCACATACTACAAGAAATGAGAGTAATCGTTGTAGCAAGTAATGTTTAATTAGCTGTTAATTTTTTTTATACAGATAGGGAGGTATAGGATTATAGGAATACAGGTAGGTAAGTATACTTAAGTGCCTGCAAATTATGATTTTATAATATGTACATATGCGAGAAAACAAGTAATTTATTGGGGCAAACCAAATGACGTGGTTTATGCTTCTAGATACAAATGACAAAATTTCAATACTAGGTACACTAAAAATATGCAACTATTATATTACAGACAGCATAAATTAAATGTTTTTTTTAGTGTAGTACTTAACTAAGTTTATACTCAGACAGTGTAAGTTGATGAGTGAGGCAATCCAGGAATTTCCAATTGGGGCATAATTTTCTTCAATTCAAAAATAGAGCTACTAGGATGAACGTGGTGCCAGTCGCTCAAGCGTAAGCGCTTCAAATGACCCAAGCTTTTCGCAATTACTTCCACAGACAAAGATGTGTCCTTTTTTCAATCACATAAAATTATTTTGTATATTTAATAACAAAATAATTGTTAATTAACAGTATTAACACCGGGAGCAAAATCTACGCTTATTATGGTAACGAAAATGTTAAAATGCGTTTCCTTCAAGTTTATATATTTCTATTACCCAATTCATCGTTAAAGATTCCAAAGAAACCATCATTGCAATCCCGTGCTTAATAGCAAAGTTTGTAATCATTGGCCCAGCAGGGAAGTTTGATATATCCAGATCAGTCAGGTCTAATTAATTGTCAATTAAAGGATGAAAGTAAAATTTATATAATATATATTGTAATGAAAAAAAATTTCCCATTGATTGTATGGTATATTGAGCAAAATATTTCGTCTGGGAAGAATCAAAATTACCCATATCCATTTTTATAGCTAAAAACAAAATGCACTATCTACAATAAGAATATGAAAATATTATGATCATGAAAGTATGTTAAGACTTAAGAGCATTTTGCACTTTTCAAAAACATGTAAACAGAACATTTTGCAATTTTCCAAAAACATGCAAATAGCAGATTTTGCAATTTTCAAAAACTTGTTAATAGAACATTTTGCAATTTTCAAAAACACGTACTTAGGTACCTACATATTTTACAACAACAATTTATTTTAACACTTTTCTTCCGTATATCGTGTAGTGTTTTATGGACTTTTAGCTCATTTTAATTCTATCTTAAATTGGATATGGGCCATTTTGATTCTTGACGCATTATTATGTATACTGTGATAAGTTAATTATTGATTAATGAAAAATGTGTTTAGTAGTTTACTATTTTTATGTTTGAATTCTTACATCTCATGTTCGCCAGTGAAGGGAGAACTCTCATTTCTTTTAATTCAATTCCATCCACTACATATCCGTCAATGTTGATCCCTAGTGGAACGCCTGTGAAGGCCTCCTCGGTGACGAGTGGTCCGACGCGGAGCTGCAATTTAGTTAAGAGGGGTAAAGCAGAGACGATCGTTCGTATGGAGCAATCATTGAGGACCATGTAGATGGACAGACTGGACAATTTCGGGAACTGTCTGTCCACATAATTAACCAGCATGTCGAACTCCTCATCGACGTACACCCCGCTAAAGTCTTCCATGCTAAAGGATTGGATGCCCTCATGTGGGATTGGGGCAGAGTCCTGAAATTCAATGTACTCAATGAGACTAAAATTTTGGAGGGAGGGGACACAGACAGGATTGAAAGTGGCCAGGGTCCCTTCGTATAAATACAATGTGAGGCATTTCAAATGGGGACAAAATGGAAATTTCTCAGCTATTCTCTGATGCTGCTGATGCTGCTGACTCCCGATCCAGGATATGCTCATCTCGACAATTGTATTTGAGAAATTAGTGATAAGTTGACGGATTCTTTGAGGATTGACCGAGTCTTCGGACACAGTCATGTCATTGTACTTTAAATGTAGTTTCGTTAATTTGGGGAATTGAGCATTTGCCAGCTCCTGGATCTGACGCGTTGTGAGTCCTTCGGAGGAGAATGAGTCCAGTGATTTAAAAATGCCCTCGTGGACAATCTGGAGGAGGACATCCTCCTGATCGCAAGTGATCTCTAATGTCTCCAGACCTGGGGCGGAATTGATAATGTCTATGATGAATTGGATAGACTCCTGCGGAATGGAAATCCCTCTCGCCTTGTTACCCACTCCCATTTTCCGGAGACTGGGAAGGATGGGGATTTTATCCTGTGTGGCTGTGTAGCCTAAATAAATCCCTCGGTACATACTAAAGAATAGTCCCTCCAGGCACCCACTGTTCTTCTCGAGGAGGGAAATGAGCTTCTTCTGGTAGTACGAGTTGGTGGCCGTTTGAGAGACGACCAGAGAGCAAGAAATGACCTCAGCGGATTGATTACAATTCATTATTCGTCCCAGATTACGATCATCTAATTTCTTGATGGCCAACCGATACTTGTGAAATGGGTTCGGTAGTCTTAGTTTCTGGTTTGCTCGGAGGAGACGCTCAAAATTCCCAAGATTCCGATCACTCAGACCCACTTGATTAAGTTTACGGAGGACACGACAAACTTCTCCATTCCATAGGGAAGTCACAAGGCGACAAGTTCGGAGATCCTTCCTCGTCAAATTTCCAAAAATCACCTCCACAATCTGAAAATTTCAACACATTATTTACACCATTATTGGAAAGAGCATCTGTTTTTTTAGTTGTTGCGTAAATGGTGTCTGTTTTGATTTGGAAATTGAGGGGCTACCTCAGGTATGTTGAAAAAATCCAATTGTGGAAAGGGAGCTTGAGATTTTTCTGACCACGTCGACGTCCCTTCGGCATCTTTCTCCTTACTCTCACTTTCCCCTTCTAACATTTTAGTGACCGCTATGCAAACCAGTCTGCATCTCTTCACTATGCACACAACATTTTATTAACGGGCGAACGAAATCTTAAAAATACTTTCACTCGTCTACTTTTTTACTAAAAGGGGCTCTGATCTCTGTGGCTTGGCTTATGTCTTACCCATTGAGGAACAGAAAGCTATGAATTGCTTATTTACTCCCTGTGTGCTTTTAAGTAGATGTTCTTTGTTCTTTTAGGGATGAAATTAACGGGTACGGGTTGAGAACCCAAACGGATTGGTTTCCATTGTAGGGACCCCTTTTGGTCAACTTGACGATGACGCTCTACTATACATCTTTGTTTTAATTTAGAACTGTTAATTCCCACTCCAGCGCTTGACGCAGGTACATGATTGACAAATCAACTATTTAAAGTTTTGAATTTTGAATTTATAGGTTATACAAGTTGGTTGGGGGGATTGGGGTCGAAGTAACAGACTCACAAGAAAATGACAATTAGGCCAATAATAATAGGGAATGGGGAACTGAATAATTTACTACTGAATTAACTGAATCTAATATTATAATACTGGAAACTTTAAGTATTGTAAATGCCGCAGAGGGGAATACTATAGGACTAGGACTAGGACATAACTAAAGGAAATAAATGACAACTATATCCTACATTATTGCAACAAATGGAAAGGGTACTCAAAACTATTTTTAATTATTCAAAAATTGAATTTAAAATTAAATTTTAAAAATAAATTAATTTTATTTCCCTTCCCAAAATTTTGTAACTTACCAATTTTGAAAAATCGAAATGAAAAATACTCAGTTTAATATTTATCAAGTAACTAAGGGAGTCTAGTCAGCATAGCACCTACTTCTGCTAGTATGCTAGATAATCCACTTCTTTCTAAACCAATTAGCATAGGTACCTGTGTAAGTGCACGCTTAGAACGATATAAGCTTTGCCACTTAGCTATGTTAACTAATTTTGCTTTTACTCCGACAATAATAGTGCAATCGGTTAACATTGGCCTGCCGGAATTTCGGTTGGAGATTTACCTATACTGCTGTTATATTAAGCTTACCCAAGTCGCAGTTATATCAACGCAACTAGTTATCCTGTTGAATTCCTTTGCTAATTGAAAAAATAGTAACAAAAAGTAGAAATTGAACCCTCGACCTCCGGCATAGAATACGGCATCCTTAACCACCGGGCTAAGATAACACATTTAATAATGACGGATAATTTTATTAGGGTGTACACATCAGCGGTATAAATTCTTTATCATATTTATCAGTTTCAGTATAATTATGTATTGATGCAATAAAAGGAAATATGCTAAATAATATAAAATTTGTGTCTATAAGCGTTCTGCATTTTCTTTTATCTTCATCAGATTATAAATTTTTACAGTCGTTTTTTTTCTAAAAAACCAACAACAAAAACAAACTCTCACCTACGCTATACAATACAAACTATAGGTGTCTTTATAAATACAAGTACTTTTGGGTATTGTATAGTTATTACATATTATATATGTTTAATCATAATTTATTGTAATAGCTCTACGTAAGTAAGTGCGGCGTACACTATATAGCCACATGCTCGGTCACTGTTACCCATTATTGCATACATGAAAGTCCCTTTATGAAGTGTCTTCACGGAGAAAATCAATTAAGGTTAAAATTAGTCGTCATAATCAAGATTCATAATAACAATAAATTGTAGTTGTAGTAGTTATTATATAATTTTAAAATGTTTCCTAAATTTCGAACTGAAAATGGAACCCGCAATAATAAACAATGTCCATCTGTGCGTAAGTAAGTAAATACCTATATTCTATAACTATGGAACGTATGTAATAATAACAATATATACAATAATAGTAATGCAATACACATAAAATTCAGAAATTAGAAAGGTGTTAAGCGGAGGCTTAAGTTGGTTCAATTCATTTCTTCAATACGAAGGCAGCGCCATCAATATTTAATTCGTTTTTGCCTTTTTTTAATTTTAATTTATTTCCAGCTCCAATTTTCATTTCCAATGTGGGACTGTGGGACACGTCTTAGTATTATTCTTTATATTTTCAGGTTTGACTTTTTGAGCAAACGTACCATACAATAATTCATAATTTCTTTTTCCCTATATTTACATAATTATTACTAATATAATTAAGAACTGCAGAAGATTTGTGCTCGGGTTTTCTTGACATTCTTTCCTGTGCTGTACTTAGAACTTGATGATGGGGCTGATGAAGAAGGAGATATAAAATGAAGTACGTAGTACTGTATGTAATTATATAGGTGTGTGGTAAGTAGATAGGTAGGTAGTAAAATTCCCTCGTTGTTGGTGTAATTAAGTATGGCTAAACTGTCCATACAGTAATGACACTAAAATGTATTATGTCTCGATATCTATATAGGCAGTGAACTTTTGTCCAAAATGGTTAAATGAAAATTGAAGAAAAGAAGATATTATAAATTATACAATAATATTTTTTACTTAAAATGGAAGGGGGAGAAAACTATAAATTTTTTGTGATTTGATAGAAAACCCAATCCTCCATGAAAGATGGGACGAATGCATGGGTCTTGGTAAATTTGACCGGAGTTTCCAGTTGAGCAAGAACTTCCTCGTACATGAGCATGGCTTTAGGGGATGACGTCCCATTTCCGTGTGTCATGTACTTCCCGTCGTCATTCAGAATGTTGAAAGACAAGTTTAAAATCTGCTTCACAAACTCCCACATTTCTCCCTAGTACATGACCACATCAAAAACACAGGATTAATGCCATTTTGAAAAACAACTCTTCATATATTTATATAATCTGAGATTCGATCATTTTAAACCCCTTTTTACCTGTGGAGTGGGTGAAATGGGAATATCTGTCAAGTCAGCAAAAACATAGTCAAACTTTTTTCCATTTGCGTGACACTTGAGCATGTACGCTACACAGTCTCCAACTATTATCTGTTGACATAATATTTATTTATTTACATATTTATTTACATTTAATTTATTAAGTCGTATTTTAAGCTTTTAGAACAGCTTTTAATATAAAATAAAACCAGGGCCGGATAATGCAGCCAGCGCAGGTAGCCCTCGCTGACTGAATTTTCAAAAACCATTCAAATCGAAAATGGAAAATTTTGCATTTTTCAAAAAAATATGTAAATAGAATATATTGACCTTTCAAAAACATGAAATTAAAATTTTTTGCACATTTTAAAAGCATGCATATAATTTTGTTTTGCGCATTTCAAAAACATGAAAATAAAATGTTTAACACTTTTTAAAAAACATGTAAATAGATCATTTTGCACTTTTCAGAATCAAGTAAATAGAACATTTCAAACTTTTCAAAAACATGTAAATACAAAATTTTGCTTTACCAAAGAAAACCATCAATAAAATCAAAATAGTGGTTTTTGTATGGAAAAAAATTGCTGTCTAAAAGCAATTCCTTCGTCCGGCCCTGAATAAAACATAAAAATAGTAACCCTTTTGAAGCACTAACAATAAGCGCCATTTATATTCTATATTAATTAATTCTATACTAATACTGTTGAGATTTTAGATGCTGTTGTAAAGTTCGAAGCTATACTTACCTCATAACTGTCATGTTTGTAATTATCCAATGTGTCTCCACATGCAGATCGAAGATGGATTTTGCAGGCATCCATAACAATCTGGTCGATCTAAATCACAAAGAGGCAGTAGTAAAAGTACCATGGCATGGGTGGTAACTATAATTAAGTACATATATTTGCAATTTGCAATTATAATGAAATACATAGGTAAGTAATTGAACAAGGAAATGAAATGGCAAGTCCGCTGCTGCTGGACTGTCTGCCTGCGGACGTACCTCGACCATAGTAATGAATTTTGCATTCTCTTTACGCAGTTCATTGAGAAGGGCACCATCGCCTCCGCCTAAAATGAGAATTTCTTTCCCCGTGTAGTTCTCCACACCACGACACATAATTGATTCGGTGTAGATGAGATCCGACTCAGCCAAGTCTGCGGATATTTCAAATATTAAAAAGGTTTTTATACCCCATTTTTTAGCAATAATTAAAATACCTATAAAATACCTAAACGTATTGAAAACTGTGGGAGAAATATAGTGTACTTAAGTACTGAAAACATTTGTGAGGGAAGTGCTTACTTTGCAAATCATCCAAAATGAGAAGATTTCCAAAATTTTCCGAATGCACAATCTGAATGTGTTGAAATGGAGATCTTTCATCGAAAATAATCTTGTCAATGTCATACTCCAATAGTCTCTCATCTAAATTTCAAATTCCACGATTAAATAAAAACCCGAATACACACTACTGCAATAATATCACGATTACAATTTAGATCACAAAATGTCTTTTTTTGTACCATTGCATATTTATGTGTGACAGGTAATACTATAATATGTATATATATAGTTTATTCAACAATCAATTTTATTATTATTTTGTACAATCAATAGAAAACAAGTTTTATAAATCATTTTTTTGTTCATAAGGTAGAAACTGAAGCAGAAAATGGGGTAAATCAATGACTGAGTAACTATAAAAGGTGTTCCATAAAAATTCATTTCTGGATCACGTATAATATACTTTCACACATTACTGATACAAAAGTCTGAATAAATTAATGCTCCAAACCAAACAATTTTGGAATTAAAAAGGAAATTATATTGAAACTCAGAATTCAAATAAAAATAAAATTCCAATATGTGAGGATTTTAATTTTAATTTAACAAGAACACAGAACGACAGAACACACCAAAAAGTGTTGATAAACATTTAATAGATTTACCTCACCTAATTTCATTCTCTACGGAAGGTGTATTTTGAACACATACCTTACTCAGTTTAATGTGCATATCTATGCATAACGTGGCAGATGGATTAAAATACAATCCCTTCGCTATATGACACTGACTGCGTCTTTTATAACCTATATAGCTAATCCTAATCCTGCCCAGCCTACCTATTTGTGTCGCTGATTAATGTATGCATAATTATTGTAACCATTTGCGATGAATGATAATCCTTTTTTAAAAGATTGACTTGCACAGAGATTTTAATGAATTATGAAAAAATTATCGTACCAAAAACTTAACTGAAAAATTGAGGCAAATTCAGAATACAAAAGGCTATAAGAATAATCTTTAAAAAATTTCAAAAGTATAGCCATAAGAGGCCAGCCAGTGTTAGAAAAAGGAATCATGATTAGTATTAATTAAAGTACTCACTAATTGTCTGTCTGTACTATGTATGGTGTATGTCTGTAATACAATATAATTTTTTATGTACACGGATGCGGGGTGCCAATATATGCATATACTGCCATAGCCGAAAAATCATAGTAGTACTCAATATAATGCTGTAAAATGATGTAAAGTTGGAATAATAAATGAATATAATGAGTTAAATAATGATAAAGATATGCATACGACTAAATGGTAAAAATATAGTAAAACTATTAAAAAATTTGAAATTCATGCAACCTGAGGACAGGAAGTAAGTGTCGAAGGGAATTCCCCTCCGTATGGGAGGAAGGGTTTTCACATGTTTCTGTTTGTTCCGAGATCCCCATGCCCCTTCTAGTACACTACATTCCTAGTGTAAAAATCCATTCAAAAGAATTACGTGTGGCTTCCTTTACAAAATATACAATTTTATCAAATTTTCTCTCAATCTCTTTTTTTTTCCATTTTCTTTGATTTTTTTCCATCGAATTCACAATAAGCCCCATTATATACATGATAATTCCTCGTTCTCACATCAACGTAGGTATAGGTACATCTACACAGTAAGTTACAGGCAACATTAGTCCACGTTCCTTTCAGTAAGAACTACTCTACGAGAGTGCGATAGAATGATTAAATTAAATTTTGCATGAGGCAAGGCGTGGGTGTTTAGGGCATCTCATGCCATGCCATGTTTTATGCCATAACCAATCAATTAAGTAGTCAATCTCAATACCCTCCATTGAATTGGGGGTTAGAAAATATGGTTTAGGGCAGTTTAGGCAGAATGTAGTGTGCGCTATATCATTAATTCCTACATTTTCGATAGAAGTAATCTGTAACGAAAAAGATTAACGATAGGAAGCATAGCATCAGTGAAGAATAGAATCATTTTAGCTTAAGCCCATAGTCCGCAGTTAAAATCATCCTGTGTTAAGCCCATCGAATTCGCAAAATCATTTTGCCTTAAGTCCATTGAATTTAATAAAATAATGCGTCGACGTTTAAAATATTTCCTTGGTTATGGAAAGACTTTCTAAACGCACCTTGGGCCCGAAGGGCATCAGTATTAATACATATCCTTGGTTTCCACATGGACATCCTAAATGTTTCCTCGACTTCTATACACGATTATGTTAAATAAACATCTCAAATTTCTCAAATGTTGAATTGGACATTAATGGCTTCTTAAATCATTCCTTGGCTTCCCCACGTGGACATCTTAAGAGTTTCCTTGGCTTTCACGTTGACTTTTTAAATGGAACATTGATTCTTATATGTACTTCTTAAATATTTGCTTGAGATCCACTAGAATTGAATAATTTGTTTTTGATATCTTACAAGGAAAGTTTTAAGACGTCGCGTCCATTGGAGGCTAAGGAAATATTTAAGAGGCCTATGTAGTAGCCAAGGAAGCACTTAAGATGTCCGTGTATTAGCGAAAGAAACAATATATTACGCCCATGTAGTTTCCAAGGAAAAATTTAAGATGTTCGTAACATGGAGAATATGGAAGCTGAGTAGCCAAGGAAACATTTAAGATGTCCATGTGGAACCCAAACAAATGATTAAGGTGTCCATGTGGAAGCACTTAAAATGACCGTTAAAAGCCTAGAATACATTTTAGGACGTTTATGCAGAAACTAAGGAAATACTTTTTTAGATGTCCATGTCAAGGAAACATTAAAAATGCAGCTTAGAACCCAAGCAAATCTGTGCTTGGTTTAGTTTCATAATATTTTAAAATTAAAAATGAGCTTACGAATCCGATTGACTAACGCCAGGATGACTCTTCACCGGTGACCAGTGATAGGTGACATGCTGGAGATGTCTTTATCATTAATTACTATTAAGATTCCGCTACGCACACAAAAGATACATGTAATCATACGTTCTACTTAATAGTTGAGCAGGGCATTGCTGCAAGGACTAATTTTAAGTTTAGTTTTACATAAGTAATTATAAGAATGTTAGACAAAGCATATTTTGAGAGGGGCTAAAACAATGATATGCACTAGTTTAGGCCATATAGTCGCGTCTCCGTCAAATCGATAAATCTGGGATTTTCCGCCTTGCTTCAATTCGGAAGGGTCATTTTGGGGTAACATTTATGGTTGGTATTTTATAAAATCGATGAGTGGAACATAAAATGTAAATGAAATGCATGTTACTTTATTTTAGTAAGTATACTACTGATAGAAATGTCAAAATTTCAATATTATTAAATAAAGAAAATTTGGAAATATTCTACATATTAGCAATGGCTTATAAAATCAAAAAGTTATATATGAATGTATACTTACATGATATATATTATTGTAGTGTCTATAACTACACCTCTAAAAGATATCTTGACAAATGAAAACTAAAACAGAATATTTATAGCTGAAACTATAGTTTACTATAATACATACTGATTAAAATTGTGTACTCGTCGTAAGTACAGTCCTCGTCCACGGTTGACGGTCTCCAGTGCGTTTAGCAAGCCTATTATTAATTTGTACTACATACCTACTTATTTATAGCATCTCAAAATGCAAAAAATAATGCAACTCAGAACATTACTCAAAAAACTTGTGTGTATACTTCAAACTATACTTTGTATGTAAACGCACTATTAATTGTAATTTGAAGGGGTTGTAAGGGCTCAGGCCAGATATCAACCAGATGAATAAATATATATATAGTGCGTATACTTTTCTACTATATAGTCAATAATAAATTACTGCATTCTTGAAAAACATTCTAAAAGTAATAATTATCTCAAGCAACTACTTAAGTATGTTTTTGGGAATTCATGCTATACACTCGAAAATAAAAATAAGTCACAACAAAATATGTAATAAAACTTAAAATTCAAATTCAAAAAAACTACTACAAGTATATAAAAGAATACGCTTGATAATTTAAAGTATGTACTTAAAAAAAAGGTCCAGCAATAATAAATGAAGAAACTTAAATTAACTTTAGGAACAAAAAAAAAATGTTCAATGAATTCGCCCTCACAGCCTCCAATCCATTCGCTAACCGAAACCGAAACCGGCCCTACACTTTGCAAAAAATATAGCTAAATATTTGTAAGTAAGATGTCAGATATATGTGTTCATAAGGCCTAATTATAGGCTAATAGCCTACTAGCCTAATATATTAAGACAGTATGTATATAATACTACATAGTTAAATATATCATTTCCGCAGCTTGTAATAGTTGCCATGTAAGTATATAGAGAAACCGAAAACTTGAACGCAAAACACCTATATATAAGTAAGTATCGTAATCTTTGTATATACTTTCTCATTCTTTTTTTTAAAAGGATTTTAGAATGAAAATAAATATGGGAAATAAAAAAATTAGTAACTAACAGCTAATAATATTTTCACTCTTCCTTTTTTTTAAAGGTTAATCTGCGGGTGTCTGGGTTTTGGGAGGGAGTAAAACAATAGAGCCGAAAAACAAAGTGTGGTGGGTGATAGGGTGATGTTTTCATCATCATATTTTTTTGTAATATATGACGACGAACAAGGAAGGACGAATTTTGACATATGACCTTTGAGAACCTACCTGTCGTAGTCATATATACATCGATTTTAGCCCCTCTTCGCAAAGCAGGAAAAGTTTTTACACGTGTCACTTCCTTCTGCCCTCCGAATGCCAATTCGAATTCCTTCATATGCTACATACAGATTAGTCATATTTATTTAGAATTAGATAAAAATTACAACAACAAAAAAAACACGATCACAGGATTAATTACTCATCCAGTCCAAAAATCCAATCCATTCCACCTACACTTACACGAGTACGAGTACGATCACGATTAAGTATATAGGCATGTGCTTCACTGTATTTAATGTATTAATTATTCTTAACTATTTCATATAGGTACCTTACTTACGTAACTGTGAAAATAATAATAAATTAGTATATTAAAGTATAGTCGAAGCAGAAAAGAGCTAAAAGCTAAGTAGTGCGCCCTGTGGCACAAACAAACAAAAAATAGAAAAGTTAAACTTTTGTATTTTAAGAGCGGCACCATCAGCCAAAATTATTCCGAGACGCCCGAGAGTGCATGCAATCTACAGAATAATCAATTACATTTATTTATAATTATTACGTCAGCTTCCTTTTGTACGAAACCGGAACAGAAAATACTACAGACAGTGACAGTACTGACAAGAGCAACCCCATATGTACGTAAGTTGTATTTTGAGTCAACTACAAAAACGACACGTACAACACAACCAGCTGAAGCAAATTATAATAGTTATTTAGAAAGTGTTTATAAACTCTGTCGTGAGTAATATTGTATGCCATCCAAGAGACAAAAGAGATTTGGACTATATGCACAATGTGACAATTGATAATTCGACTTTTAAAATTAAACCAAAAAATCAAGGAAAAGTATTTTAGTTTAAGTGGTTCATCCTTCATTGGGTTTGGGTTTGGTTTTGTGTTGTTAGTCTTAAATAGAGATATAAGTACGAAGGAAGGAGAGACGTTATTATTTGAGACGTACCTCGAGAGTGAGCAATGGCTCCTTCCCTTCATCCAAATAATAATCGATATTGATGGTGACTAGCCCGTTGTTGTAGATGCGAAGTGTGATGACACTCCCTCTGGGTCCAAGGAATACTGACACGGCTCCACCCGATGCAATCTCGGTCTGTGTCACTTTTTGAAGTGCGTCCGATTTTAACTGGGACTCCAGAGTGGTCACAATGTCCTTCTCGATGATATCAAAGCCTATATATGTGGAAGATTTTCACAAAATTGCACCGATTAACACATGTCATTTTTATTGAGTCATTCATGGTAATTGTAGAGCTATAAGTTGATCAAGAAAAATAATTGTGTTTTCAAAATTAAATGTGGGCAATTTTGTAGATAATATTTTTAAGTAAAATTAAAGCATCTTCCACGGCCTATAATATATAATTACTTTACCCCGTAGCTCATATAAAATGCATGTGCAATAGTGCAGGTGCAATGTGCAGGTGCATCAATGCAGGTAATAGGTGCATGTGCCATGTGCAAAAAAGTGCAACATTCATTTGACAACAATCAGAATAAACAAGAACACAGACTACCTGGGTTTCTGGGAATATACGAAATAATGAAAAATTGTTAACTCAAGTTTATCAGTGAACACACCGTAAAACTGTAGAGTAGAACCCACAGCTTACCTTTAACATTGACGGGATCCACGGAAAAATCCAATAAAATAGTATTCGCACTCATTGTTTGATTTATCAAGTTATCTGATTTCTAATCTATTTAAATTCACTTTTAACTTCCACGGTTGCCTCTTTTAATCTGGAGTAGAACACCCAACTATAGGATACAAAAAAGGATAGAATAAATTTGCTGGATTATTTAGGTTAACCTTGGTACTTAAGTACCGACAATTGTGTGTTATTTTAATCGCCAGTAATATGTAGTTAGTGTCAGTAACTTAGTGCTTGTGCAGGGTACTAGCGTAGCGGGTACTTGTGATTGTGACTATTAATCCTTGTAGCGGGTCCAAAACCCAAACTGGCGGTACCATCAGTACCGTCACCGTGAGCGTCAACAGTAATTCTGTAATGTTTATCTACTTCTTCATGTGAACTATGGCACGGTATTATCTTAATTTGTTTAAAAAAGCACTTATTTCTCGAAAAAATTTGAATGTCGTAAATTTCAGTTTTCAGAGGGGATTTACGAATTACCTAGATAGGAGAGCAGATGAAGAGATGAGATCCGGGCAAGAAAGTCAGAATATGCCTGAATTTCTTAATCTTACTAGTGCAGTGGCTCAGTTAGGACCTGGATTGAAAGTACGATTGAGGATTAAATTAAGTACCTAATATACTGGAAATTAGCCTGCATATAAAATACTGACAATTACTTAGGAAGAGTGGACAAAGGGGTAGTTTCTGATCAATTATCAAATGAACCAATGGGAGTACTGAAGTGGAACTCGTCCAACGGAGCCGGGGTAGAACTACCTGGATAATGTCGATATATTTGGATATGTAATATGCTAATGGAACCATGTAATTACTGCTCTCATGTATAATTCCTTTTGCTCCTTCTAATTAGTCTGCGTTGAGTGTAGCAGATAGGGAAATCAGTATCTATATGATAATTAGTTTTGTCTTCTCGGTCTCGGTTGTTATATAGTACAATAATTAGCTATGCACTTACTAGTTAGTGCTAGTCCTATTTGCCGGTTGACGTGCAACGTAAGGTTTGAGTCTTTGTGTTTAGTTTGGGGCTTTGGATATCTTACAACTTTGGATTAGAATATTATTAGTATCAGTGTTATTAGTGAGCGTACCCCTGGGATTGTAGTAGTACAGAAATCACAATATGTACTTGAGTTTGCAGTAGTCGTAGTCGTGGTCGGGGTTGTCGTCGACGTGGATGTTGTGAGATAGTAGCTCTGGACTGAGGGAAGGAAATACCCGGGTTATGAGCTTAGCTCCTCTGTCAGGTGCAGTCACTGGCAACGATATAATGTAGCTTGGTGAATAGTAGTGCGGTGTTCAGGAACGGAAACGGATACTGGTGAGTACTGATATATATATTAAGCAGAACAGTTAGATTCTTATTAGACGTTTGACTTTTGTTTCTAGGATTAGTTCCAGGAGATTTAAATGTATAAAGAATGGATGGCTATGATAGGGACCTAAAGGTACCCACTGATTTCTCCTTCCTCTGATTATACTATCAGTGTATCAGTCTATCCGCAGATGTCCACTCCAATCCAAATCCAAGGAACAAAAACAACCGTCTTTCGAACTATAAAAGCTAGTATTAGAATTTCGAAGCTATTACTTAGGGGACTGTGTAGAAAAGTTGAATAGAATATAGTTATTATGACAATCTTAGTGCTGGTACTGGTGCTGGCTGCTCTGGCTGTAGTCCCTGCGTCTTTATGGTGGTTCGGTAGTCGGTATACTGAATAATATTAACTATTGGTGTGTGTAATAAGTGAGGTAGTTGTTTTTGGAGTATAGACTACGGTCCACAAGTATTATCAGTAGGGCAAATCTTATCTTCTTTACAGTTATGGTATGGTGCGTCGGGTGTCGGTCCTCGGTTGGACCAGAACCAGGGCTCTACGATATTTTCAGTTCTCTATAACTTGTGTGTATCCAGTCGAGGACCAGAACCAGAACCAGATCGAAGGAAGGATCGAACTACCAGGGAAAAAGTTCTCCTAGGGATTGGCATTAGGAGTTGTTACACATCTTGGGTCTTGGAGATCCCACTTTTCACTGCAATCTACATATATACGCGGATATCTAGTAGGCATTATATGTAGGATTTAACTTTATTATAATGTAATATAAGGATTGCCGTCTGAGTTTCTTGTGACAGAATCTGTTGTTTAGACCGAAGCCGGAGTCGGAGTCGGAGTGCATGCGTTCTCTCATCTCTTGGAAAAAGCTCCCTTTTCCCTTTTACACAATTCCAACGTCGGCATCACCGGCACACTTGTCCTTGTCGGTTGTCGGTTGTCGGTCGTCCTCATATGAGGCTGAAGGAAATAAAAGGGAAATGTGAAATTCCCAAATTCCAGGGACGAGAGCCAAAGTTGAAAGCTAAATCGTTAAATCATAGAAGAACAGAGACTGTTGCTGTTCTTAAGTTGCTGATGCTACTTACGTATGATACTTACTGCACCTTCTTGTTTTTATGTGTGTAGTGTGTGGACTGATAAGTAGCTACCCTCTGAGTAAGTAAGTAGTAGGAGCATGAGAATAAATAATTATTTAGATAATTTTAGAAAATACACAAGTTCATGTGGTCTGATATGATGGTGCCATCCTCGTCCATTCATCATTGTAATTGTAGTCCCCGTTCCCTATGCTTTCAGTACTAATATCTAAAAGTATCTTCACTTCCATTCCCCATAACCATAACCATTAAATGGAATAAAGGAACTACACAAAGGCGAAGGAGATGTAATTAAGTTCAGTTAGGTATACACAGTACTTGTAGGTATATGCATTATACTAATAAATTACAAAATCACATGTACATACATGCATGTAATAATTATTGATTATATTTATCACATCCTGACTCAACTCATGACAGCGAGAAAATCGAAAATCAAAATTAACATCCACGTCCGTGGATATCTATTTCGTAAAAGAAGAATCAAAATGACGCATATCCAATTTAAGCTAGAATCAAAATGAGCTATGTCATAAAAATACGAAATGAGAAAGATGCGTAATATGTTAATAATTGAGAGTTTTTGAAAAGTGCAAAATGTTCTATTTACATATTTTTTAGAAGTGCAAAATGTTCTATTTGCATATTTTTTAGAAGTGCAAAATGTTTTATTTAAATATTTTTGAAAATTGCAAAATGCCATATGTTTACAAGTTCTTAGAAAAGTACGAAATACTCAATTTACATATTTTTGAAAAGTGCAAAATGGTCTATTTAAAAGCTTTCAAGGCATGTTTCAATATTTTTGTAGATAGTGGATATTGGTTTTAGCTTAAAATGGATATGGGTCATTTTGGTTCTTCACAGATGACATATTGTTAGACGTTACTCACTAGTCAGCCCAGACGGAGACAGGCTGGCAGAATGAGAAAGACAGACACAACAAAACGGGACTATAATAACTCACGCTTCTAATCCCACCAAAGACATCAATGCCTGTCATTAGTGCTTCCAGACGTGAAGATAGGGAGATATTTAATTACAAAGTTGTAATGCTTTATGCTCCAAAGTGAGAAGAGTCAATAGATATCCAGTTAGGTCACTCTTTTATTTTTTTTGCTATACGCATACAAACCCATTTTGATTCGTCAGTAATTCGAATAACTCATCCGAATTCGTAATTTATGTCCAACACCCATCGCATTAATAATTTGATATGGTGCTTAGATATATATTGCAAGTGGCTTGTTTTTTACTATTATATCTATAATTAATAATATGAGATAGAAATAAGAGCCGAACAGTTCGTGATTAGGAATATCAAGCACTAGCAAAAACAAATTGCCGGTCCAATGTCTATAATTATATCGCTCGCATCTTTTCTTTTCTTCCAGTTAACATACCACACATGCAGAGATCTCACTTAGCGCAGGACCAGCCTGTCTGTGTAGCACGTGAAGAGATAGAACGAAAAGGAGGAAGGGTAGATAACTAAAAACTAATTAGCATGCAGCATTAAGAGGTAAATAGCTGAGACATATAGACATAAGGAGACGAGATAGCATAGCAGCCTTTGCCTTTGTGCAAAAACTGTAAGGGAATTTTTATATTTTTCTCCAAGGCGCTCAAGAAACTGGGTAATTTACATTTTACATGCATATCTGTATAAGTAGTCGGTAATCGGTAATATAATTCTGTATTATGGCAAAAAAGAGAAGTTAAGTGTGTTTTTTTCAAGAGGGGACATGGGATGTTGATTTATTTATTTTAAAAACATGCACGAAAATTTGGAATGTAAAAATGTAATTCAAACAACTAAATATAACAAGACATGATGACACGTGGTAAAGGCATGGAGTATGGCAATAGCAGTGACATAGTACATTATTGCTCAAAATAATATGTCCAGTTTTAATCATTAATTAGTAGGGCGGACAGCCGATTTTCGGCCTATAGTTGAGACAAATACATTTACGAACGTATTCAACAACTTCACAGCAAAGACCCAAAGCTCGCCACTCTGCCTCAAAACATTCCATTGGAGCAAAACCACCCACGTAGCCATTGAGACGAGCCGCAACTCGGGATCGTATCAGGGGCATTCCAACTTTAATATCCAAGTAATCCAGAAGCCATGGATATTTCTGAAGCCAATATTTCTGGTGATAGCTAAGTATACAGGGAAAATAATAACGAAGGAGATTAAAATATTAGTCATCATCATCACATATTTTGTATGCACTGGCAATTTTTGTGATTGTGGTATAGTTGGTAGTGCTATCATATCAAGTTAATTCATTATTCCGTAATAACTATATTTTTTTTATGCAAAATCAACCATAGAAAGAATGGTCTCACTTTTCTGCTTCATAAAATTCTTTGGCTGGAAATATCCGGGTTTTAATGGGACGACTTCGATTGGCTACTTCCCTCCGCAGAGTTTTCTCTGCTAATGCTCTTTGTTCTGGCGAATGGTAGAAGATAATTGATTGATACTGTGGATATCAATGAATATTTTAAGTATGCATGTATATAATTTAGCAGTTTAATTTGTTAAATTATAATTGATTCGCTAATTTTACAGACCTGTCTTGAACAATTTAATGTCGGATCATGCTCTGCCCAAAAGGTATCCAGTAATTGAGCAAAGGTAGTTTTTAAAGGATCAAATTCTATATCAACCGTCTCTGTATAATCCGCACTGAAGGCAAAAGGGGAAAAAATATTTAATAGTAATATAATTATATAGATCTTGTTGGCAATACTATAATTTTAGAATGTGACATGTGAAAGAGTGAGTCATATCATAATGCTTAACAAATCAGAGGGCCCTCTCAGTCAGTATCAGCACTTACATAAAGTTGTACGTTGGATTGAGAACAGTTCCTCCACTGTAGCCAACTCTTGTGCGGACAACACCGGGGACGACGCCAAAAACGCCTTCAGGACCCCAAAAGCAATTCATACCAAAAGTTGCTCTCTCACATCTGAAATCTGGCTCATAATAAAGACCATCACAGCAAACATCACGCTGGGATGTCATATTATTTCATTCGTTACAAAATTTGATGATGGTTTTACTATATTTGGCGGACAATGTCTGCCGCGCTCCAAGGCAGTGCAAGCTTTGATCAACTTAAAAAAAATAAAATGTATAAAATGTAGCTGAGTATCTGTGTAGCTGAGAAGTTGCTCTTGCTTTTTTTGCCCAAGGTATTGATCCCAAAATCACAACAATTAAAATGTAAAATAAAATGGATAACAATACAATTAATTATTTATTTAAGATCCTGTCCGACTTTCGAGCTTAAAATTCAGATAACCTCTACGCTTAACGTCTAAAATTAAACTAAACTAGTCTGTTAAAGCATAAGGTACGACATGTGTAGTGAAATAAGGAGTTCTCCCCAAAGACATTAAATTACTCGAACAATAAAATTATGGGAGGGACCAAAGAACGAAGAATATAAAAAATTATTATCACGAAACCCAAACTTGAAAATATAATTTACTTGAACCGTTTTTATAGCCTCAAAAACTATGGAAACAAAGCAGAAGATGCATGGATATTCATACGAGAATAACTCTATTCTATACTGCCCGACAGCCAAACACTGCATGAACAAATTGATTAATTTTATTGAATCATCAATTGATTAAACTGATGTTAATTTTTTAAGTCCGTTATGGCTAGTCCGTTGATCGGATGAACTGTGTACGGATTTTCTATGTCCGAATGTCTTTTGTAAGAATTAACGTACAGAAAGATTCCGATTTTGGGGAACATACTAAAATCCAGACACAAAACTTTGTACCATTATGGACGTAGAATCCTGCAATGATATTACCTATACCTTCACCGAAAATTTGAATAAACTATGAACTGAATAAATTGACATATATTTTGTTTTATATTTCTCAGCAAATCTGATGTCACTGGTTATATGACATTTTTATTATTTGTATTTTTATTGTATTTTATATAGGCACAAGACAAAAGTAGTGTTAGTTTGTTAAAAATGTTTCTTACAAATTACATTAAAATGTCAACCTGCTTGAATATTGAATATCATCTTGTTTTATAATACTTAATAAATATATGAATCATTAGCTGCATTGCTATAAGATAAATTACGTATTTAAAAGCATACATTGGCTAAAATTAAAATATCCATATAGAATGTAATTAATTCGTATGTGTTAGTTTAGTTTATTTCATTTTAAATAATCTTGTGTTAATTTTCCTTAGGTTATAGAAAAAAAAAACAATACTGAAACGACTAAATGAAGACGACTAGGTATTTATGTATCATTTCCTTACATTATTATGTTTTCATTTTTTCATTTTCAATACTTTCATCATGGCGGCGGCGTAGTACGCTAGGAGTTTTTTTAAGTCGGGACTTCTTAATGTGTATTTGACATTTCATACTCCATGCATTAATATCAAGTAAGAAATTACAAACTCTAATAGTACGCTATACTTTTATCATTCTAAATTCACCAACACACTATTAATTGTTTTTCCTTAAAATTGCGAGCTGCAACTGAACACCGCACACGAAATCTGCAGCATGCATATACTTATAAGTACACGCATTTAACAAATTTAACATAACACCGCGCCTACAGATACCATACTACTATGGCAAACTACGTATATACACAATCGTTTAATCATAATACTATTCAGCAATAACGTAGTTTGTATAAGTAATAAGTATAATAGTGATTCAAGTATTTTAAAGTCATGGTTTACAATATTAATAGTAAACACGCTACATACTTAAGTAACAGTAAGAACCCAAAATTTAATTTTTCTAATTTTAATCACACAGCCCTAAGTAAAACGAATTAGATAAATACATAATTAAATAGAGAAACTATTTTTTAACAAGTCAAAAAAAGAGTGTAGTTCCAGGCAATCTGTAATACTAATGGCCTGAGCATATGCCCTTCTGCATATAGCAGTATGCATATGAGTATTTATAACAATTTTAGATTTCTTCAGGAAAGTCGAAATTGACCGCCCAATACTGAATTCTGAAATTATAATCTCAATTATTTTTGTAGGACGGAACCCAAGAGCTATATTTTGTAGCTCAAGTCCACGCTTTATAAGACGTTGACACGTTTTTAGTCCCATTCAACCTACCCAATATAACAATAATTTCGTGTTGCAATCATGTACTTAAGCACAACCATCTGAAATTCATGCTTTGCCTCTGTTAATAGCAAACAACCTCTGAGCGAATCTCAGTAGTTTAGAAATAGAAACAACTAACTAAGTAGGAAGGAGATTTTGAAGTAATATTATTAGAACAGAAAAATTCAAGTTTCCCTGAATAGGAAGCAGGTAATCTTTAAAAAAACCTAAAGTAAAAGTAAGTTGCCTGTATGATACAACTAAGTATACACAAGCTATTCTCCTATGATTAATGTTTTTGAACATTTTGTTAGTGCGTATTAAGTCAAACAGATGAAATTAAATTCGAAAGTTTAATATCCAAAAAAAAAACAATCCTTCACAACGATAAAATCATAAAACGTGAGTGAATAATGGGGAGAAATTCAGTTAATATTTAAGGCAACAGATCATCAATTTCACATATTAAATTCCTTTTAAACTCAAGATTTAATAGGATTGTTTAAATTAAAAATTAATTATTGAAACGGAGCCTGCATTATTAATACGTTTCATTCAATTACAGGGACATCAATACTACTTAAGGTGCTTAACGGTAAAATAAATAATTTCAGTTTTGAGCTCCACTCAATAATAGTATCTTGTAACTAGTACACACTACGCAAAAATGAGCCGAAATGCTGAGATAACAACGAGAAAGAATAATTTTAGCTTGTGGTTCAAGAAAAGGTAAATGCATTGCAAGAGTGATACCATCGCATACAAAGGGACCACACCTGAATCCTTTTCCAATGCAGAAAATAATTAAATATTCAAGTGAAGTCAAAGGCACTTCCTCACATTACTTCTTTTTTGGGCTTTTCGGCTTGTTTGCAGACTTGGCTGGGGTTGTTGGACCAGATTTGGGGGCTGCAGAACCTGCTTTAGGGGACGTAGGACTTGCTTTTGGTGGTGTAGGAGCTGCTTTTGGAGATGCAGGAGCTGCTTTTGGGGACGCGGGACTCGCTTTTGGGGACGCGGGACTCGCTTTCGGGGACGCAGGACTTGCTTTAGGGGAAACTGGACTTGATTTTTGAGTTCCACCACCTGATTTTGGGGTTGCAGGACTTGGCTTAGGCGATACAGGAACCAACGGAGGAGATCCCGGAGCAGAAGCCGCAGGATCTGAAGTAGCTGAAGGAGGAGCAGCAGGATCTAAAGGTGGAGCTGCAGAAACTGCAGGAGGGGCAGCAGGATCTGAAACAGGAGCTGCAGGGCCCGAAGGAGGAGCTGGAGGACCCGAAGGAGGAGCTGCTGGAGTTGATAGAAGAACCACAGGGGCGACAACAGAGGAGGCTTCTGGCCCTGTTGGTTTTGCTGTAGGTTCTGTTGCTGGAGCCCCCTGGTCTGATGTGGGATCTGTAGGTTTGTGTCCATCACCAGCTGCATCAGCATCTTCAATCTTTTTCAACAAATCCTTTCGTTCAGTTTGTAATGCTCGGCAAAGATTAGTCATAGTACCAAGACTTTCATGGGACTTCCCGAGCTCTGTTTTGATTTTTTCATGACTTATTCTCATGAGTGTCAAGGCTGCATTACTCTCCTCCCATCTCTGCTGCCATTTGAAAGTGTCCCTTTCCAGTTCTTTAGTTCTAAGCGTAACCTAATAATGTATCACATCATAAAAATCAAAATTATATGGTTGACTGTAGAAGTGCATGGAGGAAAAAAAACCACGATATAAGATATTTCGAAAATGTGCTACTTGCAAAGTTTAATTTTATTCCTTACTTTCTCCATTTCTTTTTTGAAATCTGTGTAGGCACCATTTGTATCCTGTAGAGCTTTTTGAAGACCAGTAAATTTCTCATCGTAATTTTGGATAAGCGCTCGAAGTCCTTTCTCAGTTTCCTTTCCTTCTTTAAGCTGCTCATGACTTTTCTCTAATGCGTCCGCAAGTTGTTGCATTTCTTTTATCAATTTCTCTTTTTCTTGAGCATTTTTAAGATTAAATTCTGCTAGTTGTGTTTTGGCTGAGACCATTCCGGTTTTTGCTTCCTGAAGGGCATCTTGGAGAATCTAGAATTTAAACAACAAACATAAGTTTAGTCAATAGCTCCGGTACACTAATCTGGGGGAGCTCCCCAAACCTGAAAAAACTTTATTAGCATATTACAGTATATCACACTGCGTAATAAAGGAACTACAATACCTTATGGATTTCATCTCTTTCATTTACCTTTTCTCGCTGCTCGTAGTAGTCCTGAAGGACGCAAACTTTCTTTGCTAATTCTTCGTTTTCCTTTCGGACCTTTAGTATGAGAAATACAAATAATACACACACTATTAAACAACATTCAAAGGGATGTATAAAACCACGCAATGCCAAATAGACAATATTGTGTGTGGCTTAAAGCGACATGAGTGATTAAAATGAGCTGAACTTCGAACTTACCTTCTGACTTTCGGCAGTGATCGAGGCTAGATTTTCATTGATGTTTTTCATAAATCCCATATTATTTTGAACTTCGACGGCTAATTCTTTTCCCTTTTCATTTGCTTCCTGAATCTTGGCCGAACTTTCCGCCTGAAAATAAATATTAATCAAATTACATAACATCAAATATTCTATTACCTCACCATTATTTATTGCGCGAACTGATGGAAAACACGTTTAATAGTTATTACCTTAATGAACTTATTTTGCTTTTGCAATTCCCGGCAAAGAGCTTCAAGCCTGTCCTTCATACCATTTGATTTTGTCAGATCTGACTGAATGGATCTAACTCGATTTTGAATTTGCTTGATCTCATTCTGCACAGTGTATTATTTAATTAATTATCTCAATAATGCCAATTAAGATGAGAAAACAGTCCAGGAACTTAAAAGTTAACAAAATTATGTGTCCTTACCCGAAGAGTTTTGTTTTCCTGCTGTAGGTTTTTCTCTGCAGCTTTCTGTTCCGGAGTTACAGCTGCCATTTTCTTGAATTACCTTTTGTATTGATCTCAATAAGTACAGTCAAATCACTAACTAACGAATGAATCTGTAATATAATAAAAATATCCTTTAAAAAATTAGCACGACTTTATTAAAGAAGAAATATTTGAAATATATTCCTAGTACAAAATATAACTTAATTATTACATACTTAATTTTGTGAGTGAAGTAAGCGTCTTCTCCAGTTAATTCAGTCCACGAAGTATAATAATACTGGTAGTGAGTTGAAATACAGTTCTAGAATTAGTTTTTCAATCGACTGAAATTAATCGAAAATCGTGAGAGAGTTGCGGGTGTTAGATGTTGATTTGTATTTTTGTACCATTCAATCCTTGCACCGCTCACCGTACCGCTCCGTGACCGTACTGTTCCTCAGTTCTACAAGAGAAAATAACCACGTTTCCAGTAAAATACTTTAACCATATATACTACATTAAATCTCCTATACCGTATACATGCAACGATGCTATTACTTTCACGGATTCAATTAAGTTGCTCCTTACTTATAGATTGAATTAATATACCGTAAACTACGCAGAAGTAATTATCATTACTAACAAAACATAATACGCAGACCCTATACGTTTGCTTTATACTTCACAGTTGAAAAACATAATCTATTCTCTCACTATGCAGCAAGAAATTAATAGGGATAGGGAATGCAGCATGAACCTACAGGCTACAGATAGGCTTCTTTAAATATATTAAAATTACCCATGTACTAAGTACCAAAAGTAATTACTTTTATTAATATGAATATTAATTGAAAATAGAAAAGAATACAGAAAGTGAATGTCTACTTACGCACCTTGTAATAACCTTGCAACTTTCGATGCCAACTGAGTAAATATAAATATTCAAAAAAGAAATATTAAAATAGAAGTATTCGTTCTATTTCAGCCGCCTAACGAGCTTCCATGTTTTTACGTAGTTGGAATAGAACTTGGTTTTCCTCTATTTCCAACGAGCATACCAAGTTTCCCCGGTTTCTTCTTCTGCTTTCACGGATCTTTCTTGTATTCCCGTTTCATTCACGTTCTTGTCGTAGTATGTTAATTTTAAGTTGTACCTTTAAAATCAAGCAAATAGCGAGGGGTAAGGGTACATATCACACAACGGGACGAATACTGTTTGAGTTTGAGAATGTTTAAATTGTTCAAAAAAGATAGTACTACCTATGTAGAATGTAGACAGAAACCCGCCTGAATGCAGAACGTGACTACCATGTAGTATTCGGTTCGGTTCACCCGAAGATTTTGATCGGTCGGTTTCGTCATGTACATGATACGATAGAAGGTGGTGTTAAATGTACTTAGTTAAGCAGAACTACCCGAATATTCGGAACATTCGGGATCGAATGACTTTGAAGACTGAATTTAACACTATATGAATTGGCTCAATAGTCAGTTCTTACTTGACTTTAGGATAAATTGGAAGCTGTCGGTATTTGCATTTACTAGATTCCTTAACTCTAATTTCCGAGCTTTTGTTTTGATTTCAATTCACAAAGCATCACATTGCCTCACGTCAGCTGCTTCGCCGCCCCACACGATGTTTATTCATGGCTGCACGAGTCTAGTCAGACTAGACTAGGAGACTAGGGACTTGACTAGACTTGTGGGCAATTTTGGGTCATCTGACTTGACTTGACTAGACTAGCCGGGCATAAAGTTTTATCTGACTTGACTAGACTAGACTATTCGCGCTTAATTATTATGGTGACTAGACTAGACTTGACTAGGTTATTTTGCTAGTCATCCCGCCTTTTTCTACTTACATGTTGGAATTGTAAAACTCCCTTTTACTCTTACATTACTGCATTTAAACTATAGGTATTCATACTAGTAAATGTTTATGAGCTCTACCAGTGTCCGTGCATCATAAAACCAGCCGGATTGACACTTTTTGTTTACTGTAACTATATATCGCTGTAAAGTCAAAGATGATTTTTAACTGCCTTGTAAGTAAAAGTATAAGTTTTAGTTTAAGCGACTTATGGCGATTTCATAAAGTATTTAACGTTTTTGGGCAATTATAATTAATTTTTGACACAAATTTAAAAATTTTTCAAAATTATTTATATGTTTCTGAAAATCATCAAAAGCGTGTCTAAGTTTGAAGTCACTATTTTGGGAAAACAACAATTTGTAAAATTAGTTAGTGCTGGAATAAAAATCTGCAATAAATTTCAGTAAAATAAAAGCTTTAATAGCTTTATCAGAAGCAATAAATAACTCAAAACCCGCAATACGGTCGGTTTTCTCGTGTATTTTCTAATATTATTGCTTACATCAATGCATACCAAATGTTAAGAGGTACACATTGTTTGCTATTTAAAGGTACCACATTATTAATTATATTCAAATCCAAGACATTATAAAAGGAGTAGACAGGTATAGTTTTTGCTACGCTATAGTGAAAAACTAATATTTTGTTAATAATTGACACAAATAATTACATTTTTAAACTCCTAATGTTGTAATAAAATCAATTTTATCATTTTAAATAATATTTACCTTTTTAAAACAACATTAACCTTGAGTTTTTGTAAATTACCGTTGCTCAGTTGTCATATCCTTGGTACGTAATTATTGTCCGAAATTTGAAAATTTAAACTAAATGACTAGGTGACTAGACTAGACTTGACTAGCCAAACTTAAAAAGTCCTTTGACTTGACTTGACTAGACTAGACGGGCATTTATATGATTTTGACTTGACTAGACTAGACTAGTGCTATACATTTTAGACGATGACTAGACTAGACTAGACTAGGTGGTCCTTGTGGGCAGCTTTATATCTCATCCCATTTGTTCCAATTTTAAGTTTCGCTCCTTGACGTGGCTGAAGGAAATCTTGCCAAAGCAAAAAGTAGCAGGAAGATCCTCGCTCGAGCATCTCGTCAATCGTTCTCCCGCAGCCCCGCAATCCGTGTCCAGCGCACTACTTGCGAAAAAAGACTGAATGCCAGTTTCATTCAGTGCATACAGTTGTACTGCATCCTTCATCGCATGATCTTCTTTTCATCAATATTATTTGCTTACCTGTGCTCAGTCATTGAAGCTATGCCGCCAGACGAAAGGTTTTGGTGTAGACTATAGAACAACTCACAACTCAAAGACTCAAACCGTACTCTTACTTATAACTGGTTGGTACGTATCTCCTTTACTTAATTAGGAATTAGGAATAATAGCGATCGAAGCTTTGCTACTGTCAATAATATTCGCGATTTTTTATGGTTCTGTGGAGACTGTGGATTTCAGAATCTAAAATCTGAAGTGTGTATGGTTTGTGGATTGGATATTGGAGTCCTGTGTTCAGCGGCAGTTGTCTTATAGTTTTAGCTGACTCTTCAGTCGGTCTTACCTGTTTTTGCCTGTTGCTAGCGAAATTGAAAAATTAGTAAGTTTATGACATATTCTGGCTACGTAAGGAATATCTAGTTGCTGTGAAGTGAATGAATGTCAGAAAGTCAGAACTAGTCAACGTGTTCAGTTAGGTGGCTGGCTGATAATTCATAATTGGTGTTGGTAGTTGTAGTTCTTTCCAACATCAGCAGTACTCAGTTTTGATGTGGATTACTGTGAATCAGTATTTTTAAACAGTTCTAATAGAGTTTAAACCAAACTACGCTGTTCCAACTGTCTGCAACGAAAATTCCAGGAATATTAATTCTTATAAAACATAAAAGTTGAAAGTTTATATTAATAATTATTATCAGTTTTTTTATCCTCTCTTCAGCGGCCAGCGGCCACCACTCCTTTCAAGTATCTTTGATCTTGTATGTGATAGATTTGATTTGATAGTGTGCAGTCGGAGTAGTCGGAGTTATCCAGGACATTTGTTGGACCATGAACCGGTGTAGTCGTGGTGGTTCGTCATGGTTAAGCCGTGAACTGTGTTATTTGTCCTGTATTGTATTAATACTGGTTAGTCAGTGTGACACGGTGGATCGAAGTAAATTTAAATCATGTGACCAAAGTGGCTTTTGCAAGTAAGTTTCAAAAATATTTTTTATAATTCATAAATTATGTCATTATGTTCTTGCTATGTATTGGGTATACTTTAGCTTTGAAGTAAAATATTTGATGTTCGTTACAATAAGTTAAACTGACTTAAGTTTATAGCATTTTATGTTTTATGTTGGTATAATTGATATTTCATGGTCAGTCAGATTTTTAGTTTTGCGATTACCCTATACATTCATCTTTGAAGAATTCGTATAGGCTTTGACAATGTTGAATGTATAATGTATAGTCACTTTTCGAAGTGATAGTCATTTTGTATGGAAAGAATTGTTTGCTCTAAATTTTCTTTTGTTTGTTTAGGCGACAAAGACATGTGCAGGATAATTCAGCCATTTACGAAGTTGACTTAAACGCTGGTACAGTATCTGCCTCATCAGTGCAGTTCCCTGTAGTTAACAGAGCTAATGCACATCCGTTTATATTGGATTTGTATGCTCTAAAAGATGGAACATTTCGAGTTAAGTTGAATGAGGCAAGTCCTCTTCACCCCAGATATGAAGTAGAGCACGCTCTTCTGCCTAACCTGGAATATGGAACGTAAGTTGAATTTTTTAAAGCACCCTCTAAACTATATTATTATATTATATTGGCAATCATACATAATTATTCTTGAATTTCTGGTTCCTGCAGCTTCGAAATTCGTAAAGCTGACGATCATTGGTCGTTGGTTTCGGGAAAAAATGAACTTCGTGTGTATGGATCTCCAATGAAAATCGAGTTTTTTTCGGAAGGTGTAAAAGTGACCGTCATCAATGGGAGACAGAGTCTTAAGTTTGAACATCTTAGGAATAAGCCTGATGCGTAAGTGTATAACACATTGTTGGGCTTTCGGTATTTTGGGAACCAATAGTTTGATTTCTGTCAACAATAATCTCTTGATTTTTAGTTTTGATCGAAGTCTCATTAGTCGGATCTTTTCACGAATTGTTTCTCTGCTTTTTTATCACAGCAATGAAGAAGCCAAAGACGAAGATAATCAAGTCGAATCAGAGGAACCTTCCATGTGGGAAGAATCCTTCGGTGGTCATCATGACAGCAAACCTCGGGGACCTGAATCTATTGGTGTGGATATCGACTTTCCTTTTACTCAATATCTGTACGGAGTTCCTGAACACGCGGATTCTTTCTTGCTGCGAGATACGAAGTAAATTACTCCCATTTAATTTTTAGTATTAAATTACTACAGGTACTGTTTCTATTTTGTCATACTGCTGTAGTGCCACAGTACAACGTGTTAGTAGGCTTGATGCTAGCCTACTAACATTATAATTATAATTGTTCAAATTATTATTGTGGGTTTTTATTTATATTGGCTAATTAGAGAGTTTACACACACAAGTAATCAAATGGTGCAAGTTAGCATCGCAAACTACATGAAAATAATTTACCACTAAATTAAGTTCTTAATTGATCCACAAATCCACACAATTCTTTGCTTGAATTCTATCTAAATGATTGGAGTTGCAATTATAATTTATTTAGAAAATGCAAAGTAGCCAGCGCCACATGCATCAAACCCAGCGGAAAATAATGTAATATCTTATTCTAGCCTGCTGCTGAAAGTAAAGAATATTCTTCTTTATTTATTTTGTCTATTATAGGGGAATTGAACCGTACCGTTTATATAATCTGGACGTTTTTGAGTACGAGCTAAATAATGGCATGTCTTTGTATGCTGCTGTTCCTTATATCATGGCTCACAGGTAATATTGCAGTTGTTTTTATTATCATGATCATGGAAAATTGTGTATAGCTGTTGCGTGTGTAGTGAAGTTCTGAATATTTAATTATTTTTCCAGCGCCGAGCGAACAGCTGGTGTTTTATGGCTAAACGCCGCGGAGACATGGGTGGAAGTTGATTGTGGAGGAGGTTCTAATCTTGTTGACTCGATTGTAAATCTTGTTGGAGGTACCGTTGTATAAATATTGACCAATTTCTTTTGTATCTGTTCTGGATTGGAGTTTCTTGTGCTATGCTTTGGTTCTTAACTATACCACTTATGTAACCGTTTTTGTAAATCAATTATTTTGATTCTGTGCAAGCTTTTTGCTTTGGGATTGAGCTTCATGAGATTTTATTCTTCGATTTGCTCCAGGCGAATGTTAAATTGAAGTACTTTTTTTTAATTATTCCGATGTCTCTTGCTGAATTTTGGGTTACGAAACTGAAGTGCTAGTTATGTTTGTTTCTTCTTTCGCTTGATATGACTTGCAATGGGAGTTAATAGCTAGTAGCCATTTTATGAGTTATGAGACCTTTTAAGCTTTTTGAGGTTCTTGTTTAGTTTATCTTCGTGGTTTTCGTTTTGGCTTGCATTCCTACTCAGTTTCTTTCGCCAATTGTTTTAAGGTCAATTGATTTTCATTTGTTTGGAGCATTAAACTTTCAGTTTGGGATCGGAAAAATGCTTTCGGGGATGTTCTCAAGGTTCGATATCTTCCAGAGTTTGGAATGTTTATTAGGTGGGGCAAATGAGGAGAAATTTGGTCGAACACGCTGGATGAGCGAAAGTGGAATCCTGGACGTATTGGTTTTCCTGGGACCGACGCCTACTGATGTTTTTAGACAGTTCGGAAAAGCTAGTGGAACTTCTCCTTTACCTCAAGTACAACCAACCTTTTTAACCTACTACCAACTGTTATTCGTGTATTAGTCGTTTACTGTTCAATTATGTGGGTTACATTGCTGTTGCACACCTTCGGCAAATGCTGTTATTAAATTCGAATTCTGCGATGCAACTAAGTTCTAAATTTTATATTTACATTTTTGCCTTATGCTGCTTAGAGCTGGGCCATCGCATCACATCAGTGTCGCTGGAATTACAATGACGAAGATGATGTTCGACAAGTTGACGATGGATTTGATACTCACGACATTCCATACGATGTGTTGTGGCTGGATATTGAGCATACAGATGGGAAGAAATACTTCACTTGGGACCCACATAAGTTCGCTCACCCCGTTGAAATGATTCAAAATTTGACAGCTAAAGGAAGAAAGATGGTTACAATTATTGATCCACATATTAAGCGAGACTCGGGCTACTTTGTTCATGAAGATGCTTTGAGGGATGACCTTTACGTTAAGGATAAGAGTGGAAAAGTATATGAAGGTAAATTATCTCTAGTTCGATTTTGTTGTTGAGATCATATGGGAGTGCTGGCGATGCAGAAGTTTAATGATTTATGCTGGTGTATATACAGGTTGGTGTTGGCCTGGCTCCTCATCCTACCTTGACTTTTTTGATCCGAGAGTTCAAGAATACTGGGCATCACGATTTCACTTGTCAAACTATCAGTCCACTTTAGATTTGTACACCTGGAATGACATGAATGAACCGTCGGTTTTCAATGGTCCTGAAGTTACGATGCCTAAGGATCTAGTACATTATGGAAACTGGGAACATCGTGATGTTCACAATTTGTATGGGTTAGTTATGGTAAAAGCGACGTATGAAGGTCAGATGCTCAGGTCTGACAGCAAACTCCGACCATTCATTTTAACAAGAGCGGGCTTTGTGGGTTCTCATCGCTACGCTGCTATTTGGACGGGAGATAACACTGCAGATTGGGGTCATCTAAAAGCCTCCATCCCCATGTGTCTCTCACTTGGAATATCTGGATATGCCCATTGTGGAGCTGATATTGGTGGATTCTTTCATAATCCCGAACCTGAACTCCTTCTTCGGTGGTATCAAGCTGCTGTTTTCCAACCTTTTGTCCGGAACCATGCTCACATTGAAACTAAAAGAAGAGAACCTTGGCTCTTTGGTGATCATATGACATCTCTCATTCGGTCTGCTGTTCGGAAGCGCTATGCTCTTCTACCGTACTGGTAATATTACCATTACGTTTACGTTTTGTACGAAGCTGACGGCATGTCGTACGAAAGTAGCGTGTACGAAAAGTGTTATGGGTGGCTTCAATACTGCTGTTGGTGTAGTAATAGACGACTTGTTAGGCTTAGTTGCCTTTGTAGTCCGCGGATTAATTGTGGTGTTGCACGTCTAGTGTTGTTGGAAGCGGGGGTTGAATTGCCTGAGTTGATGGCAAATAAGAATCTTCTTTGCTTAGAATTTTTTCATCATTTGAATCTGACGATGAGTTTGAATCCCGAATCGCACATAAGACTTGTAGTACAAAAAACATGTCGTACAAAAACCATTCGTACAAATGACTTTCGGACATACGAAAACTCGTACAAACTACTTTCGTACTACTGTTGTAATTTGTACACATAGAACAATTGTTCTTTTCGAATCGTTTTGAACGATGTACTCGTGGCCATGTATGCTGTTTCCTTCAAATCTTGAATTTCTTGTTTCAGGTATACATTGTTTTATGAGACCGAAAAACAAGGCATCCCACCAATGAGACCGTTGTGGGCACACTTTCCACAGGATGCCAACACTTTTAATTTAGAAGGACAGCATTTAGTGGGTAAGTTTTTGCTCAGTTATCGTTCACCTGGTTTGTACTGTAGTGAGCACTATTAATTTTTATTCATGTTAATATTTAACCTAGCATTAAATGATAAGATGAAAATAATTTTGAACTTCTGTTTAAATAGGTGATGCTTTGCTTGTTGCTCCTGTCACTGACAAGGGTGCTACCAAGTTGTCGGTGTATTTGCCTGAAGGAATCTGGTATGACTTCTACAAATTTGTAGCGTATGATCCAGGATATCATACCATTTCGGTCACTGACGATACCGTAAGCTTTTTTAAGTTTATTTTTCCCTACAAACTCACATTCAGCTTTCATTAAAGAGAATTCTCGCGTGATTAGTAATTCGTGGTAAAGTGAAATCAATATTGTTGCTGATGTTGAACTTATGAAGAGGCATTAATTTAAATTTTTGTTTTTAATAGATTCCTGTTTTCCAACGAGGTGGAACAATCATCCCTACGAAGCAAAGAATTCGAAGAGCATCGACATTGATGAAACGTGACCCATACACTTTGTACATTGCCTTAAATGCCGACGTAAGCATCTTCATCTTGACTCTGTACCTCTTTTAAGTACAACCGAAACTACTAATAATTACATGACGTGAACTGTTTTTTTGTTATTGAAATTGTAGAAGGCAGCTAGTGGCAAACTGTACATTGACGATGGACAGTCATTCGACTATAGAGAGGGAAAATTCTTGGAAATTGAATTCACGTTTAAGAATAATGTACTACAATCAAAGTAAGCGTTTATTATTTCTCGACTTGTCCATGTATATGAATGCGTCGATATAACCTATATATTAGTATATATAGTTATCCGTGCTTCGGTGCTTGATAAAATTGTTTTGAGGGCGTACTATTAAAACCCACGCTCTAATCTGTTTAGGGTATTAAATCCAACCTCAACATACAAGACGTCTGAATGGGTCGAAAGGGTTGTTATTTTAGGCTTGGATGCTCAACCAAAGTCTGTTACAGCTACTTCAAAGTGTAAGTTATTTTTATTTAAACAAAGTCATTTTAATTAATTTTGTTTTAGCGGTGGCATGTATACCTATGCAAATAAGTTTTCTTAGTAAAATCTGATGTAATCCATAATTATGTACATTATGTCATTTTAGCCCTGGGCACGGTGAGTCTTGACTCGGAAGGGAAAAGTCCTCTGGTTATAAGAAAGCCTGGATGCTTAATCAATGAAGATTGGGAAATTAAATTATCTAGGTAGTAATCCCAAGAGGGATAAAAATTATTCTTGTTCAACGTTTAGTACATAGAAGTAACGAACCGAAGAACCAATTTTATTAAATGGGCCGTCTGACATCATGTTCACGTTATAAGCTGACTAAGCTACAAACCTACAATTTAAAAATAACAGCAACAAGCTAGAAAGTGATTGTGATTATTCATTAGAGTATCAGTGTTGCAATTATTACGAAGTATAATTTAATTATTACATTATTTTCATTAATTATAATTGTCATGTGAGGGCATTGTTGTACCAAGGCATACGAATCACATGATGCTGTTGATAAAAGCATTTGAAATTTGGATGCCAGGAGTATATGAATTAATTAATTTCAGAGAAACTTTATAATTATCATTCAACAGCAGTGAAAATAAGAATGAAGGATTTCACGAATGGATGTCAGTAAAATAAATAATACATTTCTGTCATGATTACGAAGTTAACTTACTCATAATAGTAGTTTTCTTTATTTATTCCGTAAGAAACTCTTGAAACAATATTGTGAGAAACTAAACTACCTAATCTTTAGTTTTAAAACGATTTTACTAAAATTAGCTAGTCTCATCATTAAGTTTTTCAGTGGCATCTGGTATTTGCATACTGCTCATGAAATTTATAATTTCATCTCGAAACTCAACGTCTTCATTTACTTGAGCTGCGACCCTAAGCTCTCCGCTTCTAAGTTTATCTAAGACAAGTGATTTTTTAAGCCTCAGCTCTTGACTCTGCGCCTGGCGATTCTGGGAAGAATTAAAATTAGTTGTGAAGGATGAGATAGTTAGACGAGAGGATACCCATTTTCTCAAAACTAAATCTGCTTGATGGATTTCATTTTCAGAGCAGACTCTTCGGTCTTGTGATCGGTCTGGTGGTGGAGTATAAATGACAGGGTTAAGAAGAGAATGCTGCAGCAACACTTTTACAGAAGCGTCAATATCTGTAGATGAAGATGAAGTAGAGGGACCCCCACTGTTGTAACTAGGATTAACTTGAACGCAAAATAAATCGCATGCATTTTCCATAGGATTCGGCTCTTCTAATTTCTTATTCATTTCTTCAATCGCTTCTGTGGGAATTCTAAACTGCGGGGGCCGCTCAGAATTCCTATGTATAGCATCATTTAAGGAACAATTCAAATACAACACACAAAAACTACATTCCAACTTTTTTGCAATTTGGTAGAATTCATTTCGCATGCTTCGGTAGTAATTATTATCGTCGATGATGAGGAATCCTTCAGAGAAAACTCCTTGTTTGTCCTTTAAGAGCGTAAATATATCTTCAATTTTATCCACAAAATCTTTCATGTCAATTAAATCGTTAGCATCCAAAGAAAGTGCGGTCGATTCTAATTCTAATTTATTATTCTCAAAGTTCAACATTGAGGACGCAAGCCATTGAACACATTGGACAAAATTTTTGCGCAGCGTTTTAGAGAACTGATTATTCCCAAGATATTGCTTTTGCTGCTGAATCTCCAGAGGAATGAAGTCATCATACCGGAGGATGACACACAATGTTTCTATACGATCTTCAAATGAGGCTTTAATGGCATCCGCCAGGGTTGATTTACCACTTCCTGGAATACCCATTAGGGTTACCAGTGATAATGCTTCCACTACTTTACTCGACATATTTTATAATCTTTTGAAACACAGAACTAAAACAAAATCTAGAACATACGAAAAGCTACTCAAGGACTAAAAAAATATTGTTCCTTTCTCACATTTGAGTCTCGTCACTCGTAACGTACTTTTCTATCACTTCGCGATTACACAGCCTAAACAATAATGAATTTATGTATAAACCCGGTAACTACATAACAGCCATAAAAAGTTACACTTGTTGTTCTACAACTGAGACTTGAGAATCAACTGGAGGATTCAAACCACTCACAGCTACTTCACCTGCATTTGCATTGGCAGCAATTCCTTGGGCTTCTTGTAGCTCTTGAACTTTAGCCATTTGCTCTTCCATTTTTTTCTGTTGAAACGGAGGATTGATTTCCATATAAAGTGACATTAACTTTTGATTAAAGTTTACATTCTTAGTTAGACATGTATCTATGCAGGTTGCTTCATCGGACGTTAAAGTAGGTTGGCCCAAAGTGTAGACACAACGCTGGAAACATCTTTCACTCAGTTTATTGAAGAGTAGGAGGAAGGCTTTTAGCTGCAAAATTAATTACATCATATTTTGTAACTCTGACCAATTGACAGGGGGATTCTATTATTTAACTAAACCCGGCGACCCTGTCTGATTCGTGTTTGACAATACAGAATGCTAACAGAAGACATGCTAACAATGCTAACAAATTTCCTTGAATTCAAAGGAGACTAAAAAATTCCGTACCTGGCTCATTTCAGCTGGATCCATTATACTGACTGACGAGATTATAATTCACAGGATAGCGCAGTCGGTTTGTAATGCACAATAAGTTTGAGTGATTTAAATTAACATTCTGTATTCCAAAGGGCGACAGATCAAAGATCAATTGATCAAAGCAAACAATAGAGCAGCTACTACAAATTCCAAGTAATAAAGCCGAAGCTTTTCACCACCGCACTACCACAAACTTTCAGGTTGTGGATTTTGAAGCCAAGAACCTAATCGACTACTTGCCAGTATTCACTCTCGAGTGTCGAGTAGTGTTGTGATTGAATTACAAATAAACGTCCCCATGTGGAATTATGAAATGCAAAAAGTATTATTCGCAATTCCCACGTATTTCGCACACTGGAGAAAGTACCGTAAAGTTGAAAGTACTGATAATAATAACCACGACTTGAAATTACACTCGCAGTTTGCTACAGAATCTCATACAAGATATCGCCTCTTACGAGCATAACTCGCCAAACCATTAGCGAGATTTTCCATGAGATATTTTTTTTCAAAAAGAGCGTCCAAAAAAACTTAGAATGGCTTAACAACATGGTGCGCGTAATGAGTTTCGTTCGATAAAACATTTTTTCGAAAAAACGAAAGAGGCCTTAAAATGGTTTTTTAATGCTATTTTTTATTTTTTTAAAACACATCTTAAGCACAATTTTTGAAAATTTTTGTACAAAAACCCATTTTAAAATATGTAGAATCTAAAAAAAAATGAAATTTAAAATTTTGAAATTTTTTATATTTTCCAAAATTTTGACGGAACAAGGGTAGGTGCCTTAAAAATATCGAAAAAATAAAAAATTTCAAAATTTTAAATTTCATTTTTTTTTAGATTCTACATATTTTAAAATGGGTTTTTGTACAAAAATTTTCAAAAATTGTGCTTAAGATGTGTTTTAAAAAAATAAAAAATAGCATTAAAAAACCATTTTAAGGCCTCTTTCGTTTTTTCGAAAAAATGTTTTATCGAACGAAACTCATTACGCGCACCATGTTGTTAAGCCATTCTAAGTTTTTTTGGACGCTCTTTTTGAAAAAAAATATCTCATGGAAAATCTCGCTAATGGTTTGGCGAGTTATGCTCGTTAGTTTTCACTGTCTCCAGCTTCAATTTCATATTCATAGACAGCGGAGCAGTTCGTTTTCGTTTTTGTTTGTTAGTTAGTGTCGGACATCATGTAGAATACAATCATAAGACTTTTGAAATCACCACCTATTCTGCTTCCTGTGCTCAATAGCCCTATCCCATTATTTATGTTTTTATAAGAAATCCTTGATGCAAAGTAGACACATTTTAAACCTCATCTCGTCTGTGTTGGTGAGTGATGAGTATAAAGCATTTTAGATAGGATTAGGATAGGCCTTTTTTTCCCAGCCCTGTATTGTTAGTAACTGACAGTCAACAGTGACTATTGTGGTTGTGAGTAGTGCATTATTATCACTATTACCAGTGAATTCCAAATAATTTGAATATTTTACTTAACTATTAGTGCAATTATGAGCAAATTAAAGTACGTCATATTTGGCGCAATTCTAATGACAATATTAGGTAAGTATTTTGCATAGTGTTATTATCATGTATAAATTCATTAAAAATTAATGCAGCTTATTTAGTTTGTCAAAAGTGCAACTACCTTTATAATATTATGGGCGTGTTGCCTCAATGGCGCCCTTGACGCCGGCTTTAGGATGGGAAGTAAAATGACATTATTATGTCAATTTGGGGCAACTTAAATTTTGCCGAACTTTCTTCTTAAGTATATTGATTTTGGAGAGTTGATTTCCGAAGTTTCTTGTATCCTCTTGGTCGAGGAAATACACTATCTGTGTATTAGCAGTATTGAGTATTAGCACGGGAAATGCGAGGAAAAGGATTTTATTTACGAACTACTTAGACTGAAATCACTACGGAATGTTGAATGTACCGACGGAGGTCTTTCCCTTCATATTAACTTAATAGACTGTGACTCTATTTGAAATTATTTTCGAATTTAAAAAAATGAAATCTAAAAGCGAACAAATAATTCTGTATTTGATATACTACCTGGTACCTTTGTTTTTATGCTGACTAAGGTTCATCACGAGTCGAGTGGATTCGGGTATAATTCGAGTCGAGTCGAGTTCGAGTCGGTTCGAGTCAGTCCTAAAGTCGACTCGAAAGCATTTTATCGGTTTCGAGTCGAGTCGAATTTTAGTAGCCCAAGCTTCGAGTCGAGTCGAATTTCAGTAACAAAACTTTCGAGTCGAGTCAAATCTCCTTTTAAAACTTAAAAGCAATTTTTAACTTTAATTTAATTTTGTTAAGTAATTATCAAAGTGCAAAAATTCTTGTTCTTACTTAACCTGCAGTAAATCGACATAAAAATAAAATTTTATTTTATTAGTGTATTTTTTTAATCAAACGCGTCTTTGATTATAATTGGTAGAAGTTTTCGAGTCGAGTTTAGAGCCACCCGACTCGATTGTGTACGGTTCGAGTCGGGTTCGAGTTTATCAGTTTTCTTGTCGGTTTCGAGTCGAGTTTGGTATTTTGATCCGACTGCAATCGAGTCGGTTCGAGTTTCGAGTCGAGTTTGTCCAAACTCGACTCGTGTTGAACCTTAATGCTGACTATATATGGTTGTAATTTTTAAAGTTATTTTAATTTTGTTTGTAACCTATAATGAATTAATATATATAAAATATGTTGAGTTTATGAATTACATTGAAAATATTATTTTGTCCAGGTACAACGATGTCAATTAAGTGTTGGGTATGCAATTCGCAATTTGATCTTGGCTGTGGGGATCCATTTGATAATTCATCTTTTCCCATATCTGATTGCAACTCTGCAGAAAATGCCAAGTCTCATTTGGGCAACGTGAAAGCAACCATGTGTCGTAAGACTGTCCAGAAAGGTAAGTATACTTTCTCATGAGTAACTTTATTTTTACAAATTTTAAATGTTATAAAATTATTTTTAAATACCTTTCAGGGTGAACTGTATTCGATATTCCTTTTCTACATTAATTGCAATGAAATGCGGGTTCATAATGATAAAATGATGAAGCAATAAAATAAAATAAAATTGTGTACATGTTTGATAGTTAACGGTTACTGGAGATACATACGATCATGTGCTTTTCTTGGAGAGCCTGGCATAGGTGGGGATGAGAGATATTGCAGACGACATACAGGAACTTATGACATTTACGTCGAAGATTGCACTTGCAGGTCAGACTTACTAGTTAGCTTGGCTCTTTTTACAAATGAAAGTATACCGAGCTAATTATTATCTCGGCTTCTAGCTTCCTTGAAAAATACATTTTTGTATCAATTTTTTTTAGATCAAAAGATGGGTGCAATACGAGCACAATGACGACTTCTTCCGGTCTGTTCAGCCTTTTCTCCTTTACACTTCTATTTTGGCTCAAGTAGCCCTCAACCATATATTTTAGGAATATATACTAAAATGACTCTGAAACGTGACAGCTCCAAGGAGTGCAACTGAAACATTCCATGTCCAATCGTACAAGTAGCTTAGCGTAAATATAATAATAGGTAATGTGAGGAAATTAGATGGTCTTTCAATAATCTGACAACCTGCCTTAAGATAGACTTTAAAATCTTTATTAGCAGATAAATACTTTAATATTTAATAAGTCACACAACTCTTAATGTAAAGTACGTAACGTTCTATCAGTTAGGAACTGTGTGCGAAAACGAAAACCATGTAACAAACAATAGTGTTAAACATTATTATGCTGTACACTCCGTCCATGTTTACCGTGCACATTTTCTACATGATCACGTATAGTTCATTGTTTTCTTGTTGTTTTGTATTTATAAATTCTAATCGTAGTCTAGTACATACATATCATCTGTGAAGAATCAAAATGACCCATATCCAATTTAAGCTAGAATCAAAATGAGCTATGTCATAAAAACAAAATGAGAAACATGCGTAAAATGTTAATTAAGAGTTTTTGAAAAAAGTAAAATGTTCTATTTCCATTTTTTTGTGTGCTAAGTGTTGTGCAAAATATTCTATTTAAATGTTTTCAAGACATGTTTCATATTTTTGTAGATAGTGGATATTGGTTTTAGCTACAAATAGATATGGTTCATTTTGGTTCTTCACATACGATATACTATATAGTTGTAAGAATTCGACACAATGATGATGAACCATTCTGTACTTACCTTCTAGTTTTTGTACACCATTATTTTGTACATTAACACTAACAGATCTATATGCAATTACGCAATCTCAGTTTCAGTTAGAGACAAATGTATATAATTATATTTTAGTATAGTAATTTAATATGGTTACAACCTTATAGCCTTAGCCTCCGTATAATATAGTAACTTAAGACACAATTATTGAGTATAACTTTTAACTTGCAGCAATTTTTGAACTCTGTTTGAAAATGTTTGTTTGTGGGTATGTGCCAAGTAATACTAATTTATAAGAAGATTATTATTAAGTACTTATTAAATAGTATACTTCCACCAGTTTGCTTAAAATTGTACCCGAGGTATAGCGGACCATTTGCCCTCTTTAATCATTTTTGCTTTTGGTAAAATTCTATATGCACATTCCAGTTGAGTAGGTATTTATTGGTCTTTCCTCTCTTAGTTTTTCTTTTCACTAAAAAAACCTGTCAGGATACATTCCCCTTTACCATTAATTACTAATTATACTTATATAATATACATATACGTTCTTACCCACACCAAATATTTTAAAAAAGTGAGCTCAACCATGTACTTAGTAGTAGGAGGCTCAGATTGCAAAGTTAAAGTCAAAGAAGGCAACTGTTTAAATACATAATATACTTATGTACTATATTAATAATTTCTAACTTGCATCACTTGCATTTTGTAATTGTAATTTATAATAAAAAACTACCCAGATTTTTGTACCCATTCAAAATTCACGTATAAGTACTTACCTTACCTACAATTTCTCTCCCATAAATAAACTCCTCATATGTGATGCACAGCAGCATCATGCGGATACATCACATACATTACTCCATACCATATTTAAATGCTACATACTATTATCTAGTTGTAATTGTAAGCTGAGTTTTGCAAGTGTAATTGCATTTTTTGCAATGACTCATAATATGACCCCGAGAACACTAATAACGCCGCGTTCTGCAAGTTATCTAAACACAGGACCGCATAAAAATGCTTTTGTGCATTTCATGAAAAACCATCGCCATGTCGATGACGATATGATTACTTACGACTTACGATGCATTATGCATCACTTCACAATTCCCCAGTATTTCAACATCAGCATCAAGAGTCAACTTGGTTTTCGTTATCATCCCTGTATTTAAAGTTATAATTTTTAAATGCAATGCAACTGATACTAAGTGGACCAGAGAACTTACCTACATATATGATGGCCTTTGAGTTTTGACGCGACTCAAAAGTTAACATTAAGTATTAATTACATGTGAATATTTCTCTTCAGCCCAGCTCAGCAGTCAGCTTCTTCATCCTACATTTTATGAATGCCGAATGCGAATATTGCGAATGCAAGCAATGGATTAATAATACATAATTATATAGAATACACTATTAAGTATACAAAAAATGCTATAAATTCTAATTTTTGTATGAGTGGACTCTCATCATTCCGATTAAAATTTACTGAGGTTTTCATAATTAAATCTTACATTGTAGTTACTGGCACTGGGGAAATATAATAACATACTAATAATAAAAAGTACCTACTTAGTGAAATAATAATAAGAGACACATACTACTTTAACTACATCATCAAAATTCTTGAAAATTTTGTACCCACCCACCAACTCTTAACCATTACGTCAACGGCAGCTTTAACATTGGGCCGCGAACACGCCCTCCCAGGGTAGTACATGACGTCATAGGTGCCTTTTCCCTTGGCTGTTCTCAGATTTGCGATTGTAAAGTAGTAAAAGGCACTATAGCATTTAGCGGTACGTGAGAATGGTATTGTAGGCGCGCATGCGTCTTGCGCTTTCTCGCCCACTATAGCCAGCCTCACCATGGTTTTTACTGAGAACATGAAATCTAACAAGTAAGGAAGTTTGGTTAGGGAGCGTTGGCAAATGACGTCAGGATTTAGGTAGGTAGTTGAGTTAGTCTACTGATTCGTGAGGACGATGGGTGGGTAGGTAAGAAAATTGAGCAAATATGAGGACGTCATTTGTGAACGCTTCCTGATGTGGACGGTAGTGTGTGAAAAGTGGCTGGGTTCGATGCTCTGTGCTGTTGGCTGGGTTGGATGGAGGACTGCTGGGAGACACATCTAAAAATCCAGCTCTCATTTGGAGTGAAGGACAAAGGGAAACGGGAAATAGTACAGACGAGTGCTTTTCTGCAATTCTCTGTATAAGTGCAAGTGTGTGGATATAGTTTTGTGGCTGGGAGTGTTTTCCTGCTGCTGTGGACGGAGGGCGTAAGGATAAAAGACAAGCCATCTAAAAAGTAGAGTGGGAGAGACGAGGAAGGCATTGAACGGGACGGGAATTTTGCCTCCGCCTTGCCTTTCATTCACAAGCCCAGCCAAATAAGCAGTCTCCTCCGTCTCCGACGACTGCCTCTCCCATTAATACCATTAGCTCACATATACACAACTCTCTCCATTCTCAAAGTTTCGTTTCATTTTTTTTTTCTGGGGAAAATTTCATAAAATAGTGCGTCACAATTCCTATTTTGTTCATATTTTCCAATTCTCTCGATTCCCAATGTTCATGTTCACTCATCCACTCCCAACAAATAATAAATGAGAATAAAATTTGGAAGGGTTTTTTGAAAATTTTCCATTGAAAAGTTGGTTCTTGTGCCTGTGAACATCATTTGACTTCCTCGCGCCAACTTTCAAAAAAAGTAATTCCATATATATATGCATTAATTAGAGTAGTCCACGTGTTACTCCATTTGATTGATTGATTGGTTGGATTTATTTGGAATTGGCTAAATATCAAGTTGGATTTGACAGATTGTCTAGTTTGGTTTAGGTTGAGATATTTTTAGTGTGCACACAATAATTTATTTGGAATTGATGATTAGGTAGTTGTTGTTGGGGCTGTTTGTGGTGGTAGCTGCGGCTAATTGACATTAATGTTTACGTGAGGTTTATAGGATAGATAGTAGGGATATTGTTTGTGTTCCTGGAGAGGAAAGTTTGTTAGTTGGACTTTCGACTAAGTCTGTAGTATGAATGTTTACTGTTGACAGTTTGACAGGGGGTGAACATGAGTTGTGAGTGTACATTGTCAATTGTATGTGAGTCAGTCATTAGATACAATAATACAGAGCCAAAATAATAGTTAGTGATGGTATGGGTACTCAGCCCTACGCTACGGTTGGGAAATTGTGGTTGACTTAAATAAACAATTTGTGATTAAATTCATTATTTATTTATGAATGTTCGAATTTTAGGGAGAAAACTATCCTCCTCCTCAGTGTAATACAAGAAGGAAGAACTACAGCAGAGCAGAGCCGTCATCATGTTGTACCTCGAGGACTACCTGGAGATGATTGAGCATCTGCCTCAAGAACTCAGGGATCGTTTTACGGAAATTCGAGAGTTGGACCTTCAAGTTCAGAATGCATCGGACAAGCTTGATGATCGGGTCAAAATATTTTTCAACAATGCCAAAAGACTCAAAGTCTCGGAGAGAGAGACGGAATTTGAAACGATTCGGAAAGAGTATTACAAAGCATTGGAAGATGCGGATGAGAAGGTTCATCAAGCCAACGATATGTACAATTTGGTAGATCGCTACCTCCGAAGGCTGGATCAAGAACTGCATAAATTCAAGATGGAACTCGAAGCGGATAATGCGGGCATTACTGAAGTTCTGGAGAAGAGATCTTTAGAATTGGATCAACCCCATTCAAGAGATAGAGAGCGAGAACGGGATTCTCATTTAAGTCAAAAAGAAAATCGTTACTTGGTCCCCAATGCCACCATCAAGACAGAGAAGAAAGAGAGGAAGATGTCCATTGAGAAGGGGCAGCAGGGTCATGCATCCGGCTCTACAACTCCGGCCCTCTCCTACAGTTTGGGTCATATGGGAGCTGGAGGGAATGCAATCGCTGCCGCAGCCTCTCAAGCTATTGCTGCCACCCAGCAGATGCAACAGGGACGTCGAACTGCGAGTTTGAAAGCATCTTACGAAGCGATAAATATGGGTCTCCACACTCAGGAATTCAGTGTGGGCCGAGAACTTTTAGCCAATGCTGAACTTCATCAAGCAGCTCAACAAGCGCTGGCCGCCACGACGGGAACGACGGGCTCAAATATTGAACAGAAGAGGAACAAAAGGAAATCTCAGCATACACAGCAACATCAGGAACTTCACACTGCGACCCCAGAGCTCATTGAGGAAGAAACTGTTGTTGAAACAACTGTGGAGACTCCTGACTGGAGTTATGACCCCAGTGAGCCGCGCTACTGTCTCTGCAATCAAGTTTCCTACGGGGACATGGTCGCATGTGACAACGAAGACTGTACCATTGAATGGTTTCATTACCCCTGTGTGGGAATTACTTCATCTCCTAAAGGCAAATGGTATTGCCCACAATGTTCTGTATCATTAAAGCGACGAGGTCGTCGTTAGGTTGGAGACGGGATTCTTTCTCCTTCCAAAAAAAAATAGCTTCAAAAAAATGCAAATACATTTACAACATACCTATATATAATTATTAGAGTTCAAATCGAGTGGAGTAGATGATGCAAGGCATACAGGAGTATACTCCGTCTCAAGTTTACATTCTTTACATCTGTTTATGCATCTTAATCAGATTAGTGATTTACACAAATCAAATGAACTGAATTGATTTTTTTTTATTTAAATCAGAATTTGGAATACGAATACGTCAGCATATATATATATACATAATATATAGAGTATTTAATTTAGGCTCATAGGACGACTAGTGGTTTAATTTATAATCATTATATTATTAGCTTATACAAAATATTATGGTAGTAACTAATAAACTCTAATATTTGTCGTCACTTTTTTTGGATAACAGATGAATTTTCTTACAATTCTTAATTTTGTATATCCATTATCATATATGATATCATCTCTCTTCTTCACATCAATAAATCACAATTTAACACAGAGGAGTAATAACGGAAATTATATTGCACGCATGTGCACATTTTTACATACACAATATATATTTCGATATTTCAGAAAATTTAGCTCTGCTCAAATTCTTATAATATGGTATATACATTTAGTAATGTTACTATATTTAATATATTCCCAAACAGGGTATATAGACAATCAAGCCACTTGTCATTTTATCTCAGGAAATAATATAATACAATACAACACAAACACAAGTGTTAGGGTCTTTTCTAAAATTACAAAACAAAACGGATTACTTAGATAGATTTGACCTGTGTGGCTTGCCACACTTTTTAGCATTAAAAAAAGCAAATGGTATGAATCTGAATGTCTCCCAAAATGAGGATCACAGGTGCTTGCTTATTACCTCGCCAAAAGGAGGCTGATTCTTCATTAACAATATAAATACAATTAGGTATTAATATTATGCAATCACAATAATCCATAAATCATGAAGTTACACAGTTGCAAGCACAGGGTATATAAACATTCATACACACACGTAAATTACTTCTTATGGAGACTTCCACATTTGTGTTACTTAATAAGTAGTACATATTATTTTACTTTACATAAGTACCTATAGTGTTCTCTATGTATTGTAAAATAAATGGCTACGCCACAATCCTCAAAAACTCTCTTTCACTATAATTTGGGTTTGATTTGTCACAGGACGAATAAATTCCCGAATGTCGATAGTCAACCACATACATATCCTCGTATCTGTATTTCTGATTGAAAGTATAACATAATTATAAAAAAAACTAAAAGGACAGTGTCATCTAAACTTGCGCTCACGTTCTACTTTCTTACACTACACACACCTGCCCCCAACTCGCATATCGTCTGTGAAGAACCAAAATGACCCATATCCATTTGTAGCTAAAAACAAGATCAACTACAAAAATATTGAAATATGTCTTGAAATCATGTAAATAGAAAACTTTACACTTTTCAAAAACATGTAAATAGAACATTTTACGCTTTTCAAAAACTCTTAATTAACATTTTACGCATGTTTCTCATTTTGTTTTTATAACATAGCTCCATTTGATCCTAGCTTAAAATGGATATGGGTAATTTTGGTTCTTCATAGACGATATCTTGATTATTTGTAACAAAACGGATTATTAGTAGACAGTATATTACTGTAGGCTCGGTACTCGGCTAAAAACTAAAAAAAAACTATAACGATAAGAAAAAAAGTCTAGGCTCCCGCGCTACACTTCAGACTTGTACAGAATATAATAATATAAATACAATAATTGAATAAATATAATGGTTATAATTTAAACAACATCACAAAATAATAAAAAAGAAGACGCGTTTTTTCCTTATCTCCCACCGTTAAAACAAACTAGAGTAAAACACATTTTAACACAAAAAATTCGAGAAGTATAATATATATTTATATAGGAACAAAGTGGAAGAGGAGGAGAATCGCTACTTTCCATGGATTTCACAATCAATCTCTCATTCTTGCTAATAGTAGTAGTGATTTTTTTTTCTTCTTCTTACTTCTTTTAGTTCTGTTCGATGACAACAACTATACGCTTGAGTGGCGGGTGCGGGTACTAAATGTACTGTGTACTGCGGTGACTGACGGAACCGGGAGGATTTCTTGAGTAGTTGTTGAACTTTCACAGTTTTTTTTCAGAAGCTCTCACCTCCAGCTGAGTCCGGCGGAGAGTAAATGACGGGTGGGAGGAGGAGTGCTTTGGCTTCTCGGCTCTTCTCAGCTGTTGAAGTATCACTTCCCAAGGCGGAACTACTCACATTAACATTCGTACTACTAAGCGGTCTTTTGGGAGCTGGACATGAGTTGACTATTAGGAAAGTACGATTGAAAGCAATCCATTTGGAAACTATAGAAAAGTATGATTTTCCCCAAACATAGATAAGGATCCCAGCTCCAAGGCAGCCGATGGCTTCCACCACTATTTTCGTCCAAAACTGCCACTCCAAATTCGAATCATGTAATTCTAAAACTGTCCGATCTGAAATTCAAATATTTCACAATACATATCATATCAGTTTTACACTGTCAGCCACTTTATCCACACATCGTTACACAAGACTATAGGTTTCCCTTTTCAATAGCTGTAAGCTTTTACTCAATTTTCTAAATTCAACTATACAAGTAGGCAATAATAATCCTACCCAGAGAGCCATCATGGATATAGGTATCAGCTATAGATGCATTATTATCATCGGGACAGACAGTATTCCATAACATAATAGGGGACCACCATCGCAGCTCAACGCCTACTGCACTGTACTAGGTACATAACCAACGCCGATTACGGGATTACGGGCTGGGTTCTGGGTTGACGACGACAGCAAGGGAGGAGGAAGGTCATACGTTACGCCACGCGTGTAAAGAAAACTTCAATTTTTATAGCAAGGCCATTGGTTTCCTTAGATCCGGAGATTTCACCCGTATCATATTTCAATGGAATTCCACTCGGGATATGTCACATATGGAGAGGCATGATGATGATGATGGGATAGAATTAAATTACCCAAGCAAAATGTGAGGCTAGGAATAGAATTCAATTGCTCCTTTACGGCTTGCACCACCACACTTATTCCTAGTCTCAAAGCGAAAGTGTGGACATCAAAACAAATTAATTGCTGACTTGTGGAAGCTGGGAGAGAAATGAGAAATCAGTGGACGAGACTACCACCACCACGGAATGCGGTCTCCCTAGCTGTCATGTCATAATATTATAGGACATTAACTACTAAAAAGCACGTATTCCGAACGTGCAGTCTTTGACCTTGGTAATCTTTTGTACTCTCTCAAATCTATGCACTCCCAGATAGTGACAGCAACTCAGACTTATGGAGTACATGAGTATTTTAAACATCACTCTTGAAAGGAATTATTAATACCTTACGGAGCCGTGTAAGTAGTAAGTAGACTATGATACAAAGTACAAGTGAGAAAAGCTTCATTTCATACCTACCGACACCGGAGCATCACATAAAAATCAATAAAAGTCCACCCCACACTCCAGACTCCAGCCACAATGACAAGGGCAATCCATACATAACACTTTTAATGACCGTTCATTTCTTTACATTTTTTTTTAACTTTCACACTGCGTAGCCCTACCCTGTATTTCAACTCATAACAATAACATTTAGTATTATACAAAATGAAAAGTTACCTATAAGTACATAAAGTGACCATATAACGCAGCCAAGTGCAATGGAGTGGAAAATGGCAGAACAGAAAAATCGTCTTTTCTCGGATCTGTTCATTGGAAGAGCTTCCCACTGACATGGACTTTTTAATTTGGATCTCATGCAGAATGGATATCGGCAGAGCTCACAGGACTTATTCCCCGAGGCTCGAATCCAGTGCTGGAGACATACTTGATGAACCCATCTGAGGGAGCCAGAGCAGTAGCACGGTGATATCAATTCCCCACATGACGAGTCACACTGACAAATCCTGTGTAAAAAAATATCACGTTTTATTTTCAAATTATCATTCTTCCAACTTTTCATAAAACGCACGTACGTACGTAAAACACACACCACACAAATTAAAATGTTCACATTTAACATACATACAAAAAACTGTCTAAATTCCAAGAATCGATCCCCATACCGTTCATGACATGATTCAATCAAGAAATTCACTGACACCAACACAAACATTGGAGTAGCATACTGGCATGGTGTATTTATGAGTAGATGACATCGCCATGACAGTGATATATAATTAAAGATACCTACGTTAGTTATGAAATGTATAAGCACCCGTTACTGAGTCATAAAGTCAACAAGAACAAGGCACTGCCAAACATTTATGAAGTGCCTACTCCGAATTAAGTAAAATTTATGCTTCGGTCAATTTATGTTTCAAAATGTTTCTACCGTTCCAGCACAAAAGCCAAGCAATCAATCTAGCAATAGCAACACGGCCATATACAAGTATCTACTTGAAGATTTTGTTTTGGTAAAACGGGATACCTATGTACATCAAGGCAAATTTTACAGGAACAACAAATAATGAATAAAAGGTTACCGGATAATTTCTTGAACTCGATTTTTTTATAGGTACTGTAACTGACGGAGCGTTATTACAAGCAGTTTCATAAATCTAAGCTTACTTTAGAATTTTTTAGAAATTTAAAAAAAATCTAAACTTGTGGACATGACTCGTTTTGCCAAAAAATGAATTACTTCACATGGAGTACTTTTCCTTGCATTGTACGCCCTGAATTGTCTTCTACAAACTACGAAAACACTCAAAAACCAAAATCAGAAATGCAAATTTTAGATGGACTTATCCCATTTTGCCAAAAAAACGGAATTTTGGCTACTTTAAAAAGTGCTTAGGTTGGACTTTGGCCTTTACCACTCAACAAAGTAACGTATCTAGTTGAATAGTACATGCAGCGAAAAAAATCTCATTAAAAAAAACGCACTTATCCCGTTTTGCCAAACAATTCTTCACTTGATGCCTATACTTATTCGAAGACGTGAACCATTTCAGTACACGAACAAACTCTCGTCTTCTGTCTCATGCAATTTCATGCTTTATGACCAGCATGTTATATTAACGAGAGAATGATGATCTAATTATGCGAATGCAAGTATAGAACAACGTCAATAATTATTCATAAGCCCATAGAACAACACACAATGACATTGCATCCAGCCCAGAATAAAAGTGAAGGGATGGAGATGGAATGGAATGACGCCATGATCTCATATTCAGTGATAATCACAAAATCACGAATCCTCTGATTCCATCTCAATCCATGTCCTTTCACTGTAATAGCCAATAGTGATATGCAATTAGCCATTTAATTATACGCATTGTCCCCCTTATAGTTACTAGTGCTGAAGCACCGTATCAGCCGAAAACCAAGAACGACCAAAACAATTTAGCATGACCAAAGGCATAAATTAACTATGTAGGTACATGTCTAGTATAATTTCTACCAATTTACATAATTTAGTATTTACATAATACATCTAGTTACCCTCCTATGACAGCCTATATAATATAATAGAAGTTTCTGATTTCTGAGCTGATACTTGATTTGACACTAATACTAGAGCATAATAAATATTCTGCTTAGGTTCCATGAGTCATGACCGCGACGGTAGACGACGGTGATCGTCTAGATAAAGTTTAACAATATGAACATGAACAACGGCTTCATTAGCATTTCCATTCGCTTCAGTTTGTAACAGTTTTAAAGCGCAATTAAAACTTTTTTCTTCGTAGTACTTTTGTACTTAATTTTTAGAAAATAGTTTATCAGTCAGTATTAAAGTATTCAGTTGTTTAGTCTACATAACACAAAGACAAAGAGTCTGTAACTGGTAATAATAACTACGGAGGCGCACTAATCGTAGTGTCCTAACTATTTACTTACGATTCGTAAGCTATTTCCAAATTTTATTATAATAATATCAACACTAAAAGCAGACGAGACAATAACAAAATGTGACCTTGCTCATAAACTTTTAGATTGTGTGTACTATGCACCTAATTAAATGACACATAAAGCCATAGACCTAGACCGAATTCCTTATCGCGTTCAAATCTAATACTGACTGATGTACATGACTGGAAATATGATCGTAAGTAGCAGGTAGGAAATAACAAATGGACACAGAAGAAAAATCAAAACAAGCTTGTTGTAGCAATTGCGTGTCCATTAAAGTTGTGACAGATTGAAAGACAAGGTTGCGGTGGGGGCTTCACATGAGCATGAGAGCACTCAGATTCAGAACAGAACACCTGACGCAGCAGTGTCACAGTCTGGTTCTGGTATGTACCTAAATCCAGTACCATACTTTAATACCTCTACTTACACATCAACTTTATTAAGTCATTGTTTTTTTAAGCATCTGTGTACGATCCACGATCATCAGATCTCGTTTTGTAAGGAAATGCTTCGAAGACATATGACAGTGAAGACAGTGACGTACCAAAATGACCCATATCCAATTTAAGCTAGAATCAAAATGAGCTATGTCCTAAAACCGAAATGAGAAACATGGGTAAAATGTTAATTACGAGTTTTTGAAAAGTGTGAAATGTTCTGTTAACATAGTTTTGAAAAGTGGGAAATGTTCTAATTACATAGTTTTGAAAAGTGTGAAATGTTCTATTTACATAGTTTTGAAAAGTGTGAAATGGTCTAAAGAGAGAAAGTAAATTTTTATTTACAACTGGCGTTACAATAACGCTTGCCATAAAGACACAGTAAGAACATACATGAATTTTAAGAAGTTTCAACGGTTATGAGTTTAAGATTTGTTTTGTTTTTACATAATAATTTTCCAGCTAACTATTAAATAAGTTCATATTATATAGATGGTTATGAGCTATACGGCATGAACCCCGAATGGTTGCAATGACTATTTCTTCGATTATTTTTGACGGAAGCCGCATCTCTTTTCGGAATGATTCGAAGAAAGCAGGAATAGTGCCACGAGCTCCAACTAGTAAACCTATAACCTCTAATTTCTTAAGTTGGTATTTTTCCATAGTTTTGAAAAATGTGAAATGGTCAATTTACATATTTTTTAAAAGTGCAAAATATTCTATTTACTTAAATGCTTTCAAGACATGTTTCAATATTTTTGTAGATCGTGGATATTGTTTTTAGCTACAAATGGATATGGGTCATTTTGGTTCTTCACAGACGATATGAGACGTTATAAATGCAGATATACAATAAATAAACTAATACTGCACTGGTCTGATGGACTGATGGTAATGCTCAGCTCAGCGTCAGTTTAAAGGCTAACTAATAAGTCTAAAGCCATGTGCTAAAATACAAAGTGACCAAACTCGTTCTTTTTAGCAGATTGGAAATCTTGAAATCTATGACAATGAACCTGTAGGTAGGATGATCGAACCTATATCTATATCTTCATCTCTATTATTACAACAATAATTCACTCTAAACTACAGGTAGGTATACTTGTTCCTGATCAATGAAAAAGAATTGTTTCTCGGCCTGTCAAAATGTCAAGTGATATAAATTCCCTCATGTGCCTCCTTTTGGTTGGACCTCCTCTCAAACGACAAATACATTCTGGCTTTTCAAAATGGAAATTCATCCACGGAAACACTTTCCACGTGCATCACTTTTTGTATCAATGTTTTACTTTATAAAATTTGGAACCGTAACTTTGAAAGGTTTCGGAAAATAAGGCCAATTTAATTTAATACTCATTTATTCATACAATAGTCAATACTAATTAGTAATTAGTAAAAATAAATTCAAACATTTCATAGTAAAATATTTATGGGATTCTATCTTCCACCACGTAATAAAATAGTATAGTCCTTTCACCTTTAGATGTGAGAGAACATACAAGTTTGACCTTTTTTTTGTAAGTTTAATTGTAGTATTTTTAGATTCCAACCAAATCATTGCATTGCATAGCAGAGAAAAACAATTGATTGGGAACACATGCTGTGGTGGTGGCAGTAGTAGTAATTTTGAAACAATAAAAAAATTAATTATAAAAATTAAATCAAAAATCAAATCAAAAGGACGAGAAGAAAAGAAAAATAGAGAATACAATATTATAGAGAATATTTGAATGAGTTTAATTAATTCTTTCACTAACAAAAACAATAAAAATAAGAATTCTCGAGATGGTAAAAAAAAATTACCTGCAGAGATCGATACCAGCAGAGAGGATGGAAATGACAGAATCTTGTCTCTCAATCGTCACCTTCTCCTTTTCTTTATCCAGCATTTTGAAATTTGTCATAAAATAGAATCACTATTTAAAGTACTCTGAAGCCTCTCCTTGATTTTGTCTGCAAAACACAAAAACATAAATACATTAAAATGGAACTAATTTCAACATGGAAGTAATAATCATGCATAATATCGTCTGTGAAGAACCAAAATGTCCCATATCCATTTTTAGCTAAAGCAATATCAACTATCTACAAACATATTCAAATATGTCTTGAGAGCATTTAAATACAACATTTTGCACCTTTTAAAAATATATAAAAATACAACATTTTACACTTTTCAAAAACATGTAAATAGAACATTTTACGCTTTTCAAAAACATGTAAATAGGACACTTTACATTGTTGAAAAACATGAAAATAGAACATTTTACGCTTTTCAAAAACTCCTAAATAACATTTTACACATGTTTTTCATTTTGTTTTTATGACATAGCTCATTTTGACTGTAGCTTAAATTGGATATGGGTCATTTTGGTTCTTCACAGACGATATTACTCAAAGAGCACCTTAATACATTCAAGAATTACGAATTTTCAAAATAATATAATACCCCACGCGCAAATGCATGCTTCAAATTTTTATTACAAAATACACCATGCTATTAACTAATAGAAGAGCCAGGCCAGCCAGGGCCATAAAGCCAGCAAACTTTTTTGCACACAATGCACTCTAATAACGCTAATAAATAATTCACAATAATTTGGACAGTCCACTCACCCACACAATACTCCCAGTTAAAGAAGTATCGATATATATATATAATTATATCTATATATAATTACGATTCCTTCAAAGCAAGACATACTGTGTAGTGTAGGTATCTAATATACTACTTTTTTAAAAACAAACTGGAGTAATAAACTCAAGAAGCAGAGTGACAATAGATGGTTTCTTTTCTTCCCTTGTTATTTTTACTTTGACCACCCGTACAAGAGAGAGAGGGACTCCTTGTATTAAAATTGAAGACTTTGGAATTGATGAGGAGCAAACTTTTTTTTTATTTTATCCGTTTCCCATTATCGTCAAAAGAAAAATGACTGATAAAGACTCTGACGACTACTTCCATCCTTCCTATTACATGCATTTGATGAGACGAGAATAAATAACATTCATATGGTGCGAACTGAATAACTATGAAGAAGAACTGCGCTTCAAAAATCTACAAATACAAAAAAGTACCTGCCTTTTACCTAGGTACTCTCATATGAATGGTCACTCACTCAATCATTTTTTTATCCATTACAATTTTACTCCTGTTGTGTACCTTGTGACTATACCTATAATATATGAACTGACTGTCCAGTATTATGAATACTGAATAGTGCGGCCACGAACCATGCAAAAATCCTATGGAGTAACACGAATTGCGAAATACTATATAAGAGAAACTTTAAAGGTAGTGTCTGAGCACCTTCTAAAGCTAAATACAGAAAAGACATAATGATTACATACTTATAGTTACTGTTAGTGGAGAAAATGATGGAATGATCAAGTAAAGCATTAATGTGGTAGCCTCGTGTGTGTCTCTCGCTCCTCGTCCTCGGTTATGTGTATGGAATTCTGGGGATGCATTACTATTTTGTACTTATGATTAGATTGTGAAGCCACTATACATATATGTATAGGCGAATACAACGGGGATATAATCAACGTCAACACACTCTCTTCTATCCTCTATCCTCCGCATGCATTTCTTTTTCCACGAATTTATATGATCATTATCATTATTATAAAGTGAACCGTTCAAATCCTCATTTAGCTCCCTGTAGTGCGTACGTCCTGGAGGATATAATAACATGGTGACAGAGAGATAATAATGATAATAATGATGACATTTCCAGCTTCAGCTTTGCCTTTTCAACCAACTCATTACTTAAATCCTATCCTCCAAAATATAGCGTACTCATTCATACAGCAACAGGAGCAACATACCAATTACCATACACTACACACATTCTATCACAGTAGGCAACTTTTTTAGATTTATTTTCAACTCAAAAAAACTAGCATAAAAAAAGTGTCTAACAGTATATTTACTTTTATCAATCTAGAAAATTTATCTTAAGGTACACATATAGCTGAACAATGTACGTAGGCAAATAAGTTGGTTAGCATGCATATCGTGTGCGCGTGTGTGTAAATTTAAAGGAAGAGTCATATAATTCTTATTAATACAATTTTTCACCCAATAACTCGGAGTTCGGTTTACAGATTAAATTGAAAAAGCTTCGAAAACCAAGATACAGTAAAGCTCCTATTAGAATACAGGTCTTCAATAAAGCCCGGGTCTTGGGTAAAATTTTTAAATAGAGCCCGCGGGTTCTATTAGCAGCTTTACGGTATTTTCGTCGTTCCCTTTCAGTAAACGGAGTTCATTACGATTACAGAGGGAAATAGGAAAACACGTCAACCTGAACTGTCTCTAATAATAACGTAAGGTACTTATCAGTATGCAACACCCTGTCAATACTCATTAAGTAGCGACACAACAGGATTTTCGAAAGAAATATTTTTTACTTTTAAATCCAAACTTTTCAACCACCTATACATTATCATGACTGATAGTAAAACATAGTAAAACTTGTATACATAACGGCTTTTGCGAGTCGTGTGTAATACCAGGACGTGTAGTGTAGACATCGCATCGGTATCGGCATCGGTATCGGTGCGGGTCTAATAAGGACGCTTTGAAAATGCCGTAAAATTTTGGATATTAATTTGTGTAACAACAACAACCCCAACATTACTATAACGATAGGCACCTACTTATAAGTGTATTTAATTAATTGTAGGACGCAAAATCTACGAATAGACCTTGACTCAATAATATGTCTATGCTGCATGCATTCTACAATTCCTGCCATGTAACAAAACAAAAAATGACACATTACACAGCAAAATTTTCCTGCATATGTAGCAATAATAATAGAATGATTCTTCTTTTATTTGCTACGAGAACTGCTCTGTAAACATTTTAATTGAGCGAGCTCCTATACCAGGTGCATGGAGTAATGCTAAAAGAGCTAGTCAAACCTGAGCTCTGTCTATATGGTTATATATCTTGATCGATATTTACTTCCTGGCTATGAATATTTAAATGGTGGTCTTGTGTCCCCTGGCAAACCGGGAGCCGGGCACTGCACTACAAACAGTCACATAACCGGAAATAGGAAACGTGTGTTAGTTTATGGGAATGGAATCTAATGAAATGTATGGAGTGTGTACTTACACAACACAGTATAATAATTTGTGTGTATCCAACATAACAACCGCCCAATAGATCAAAGAAAGGACGCAGAAGAGTAAGAAACGAGACAAAAGAGATCTTTGCACAGTCTTTACCACTAAATGGAACATGCCCACTTGTGGTATTTGTTCAATGACCCTGGAAACTAAAATCGTTAAATAGAAAATATTCTTCTATCCAAGAATAGTCATGTTATGTAGGTACTTGGTTTGAAATTTGAAATAAAAGCAGAAATGGCACTGGAAATGGAAATTATTAGGTAATAAAATATACTCCAACTCCAGCCAAGAAGTATACCTATACTTGGTTTTCAAAACTATTTATTAAATGGTAATAACAATTATTGTTATTGTCCTAGCCAAGAATTTTTTTTGTCGAAGAATTTAATAGCAACTATAGAGACTGAACTCTCCATTTAGCGCACCTAGCCTATATTCCTATATCCCTGCTATATAGTCTAACCACAGGTGATATAAAAGTGTAGTGGCAAAAAACTTCATGGACCGTTACCGTGGCGTGGGTAGGTCCCCACATTATTTATCCAAGACCCATTAAATATTAGTATGGTTATACATCATCGCGATTTCGCGACGTTATAGTGCATGTGATTATTTAATCAGTCAATGTATATGATGATACACACCTCGTTTATTGTTCAGTTGTAAAGGATGTTTTATAAGCCTATCCCATGAAGTTTAAGTTATAGATGCACAAAACGTAAGTACTTACGCTGTCCATCAAATAAATACGAAAAATAGATAGCAATTTTGTATGCAATAACATTCTAAATCACACGCAATTAGTACAACCGCAGCCACAGCCTCCTCAATCCATTTGGCATGAGTGTGACCAATACCAAATTAAAAGGATTCAGAATTTAGAGCAAGATAACCAAGACCTTGAATTAAGCACGAACACATTGCGAAATTCCGATGCGCTTAATCAAAAGAGCAAAATTTTGAATTTTAGATATGGAAAAAAATTAATATGTAATTTTTTAATTTCTATTTTCATTTTTGCTTTCCTTAGAATACATTATAATAAATTGGATTTGAATATTCTTGGTTGGTGTGTTTCATGTTTCATTCCTTCCTGATTATTTTCTAAAACGTCTCCAATCCAAGCAAATACTTTTTATTTCAGTCAGTAAACAAATAAGTAATAGCAGAATAAAAATAATTGATGACAATATATAAATTAGTACTTACAATAATTAAATGGTGCTTGGACAGCTTTTTCCTAGTCTGTCTTAGTCACTGACTTTGAAGAATCTTGAATCAATCCTGATGACTTCTGTGACGAATTCTTCGGCGCTGCACTTTTTTTAACTTACGATTCCAAATGCCCCAAGCAAATTTTCTCAAAGGCGAGTCGTCAATACATAAGTTAATAATAAATAATAATAAAGTTTGTCTGTCCAACGATGAAAGTGTGCGCTATTCCGAAAGCCGAAAATGTTGATTGTTGTTGATTGTTGATGCTGATTAAGAGATAAATCACCACTCTAAATTCAGTTTTAAATATTTGTGTAATCTAATATAATATTTTTTGTATTTAGGTCAGTCTATAGTCTGGAAGACTAACACACAGGAAATGAACCGGAATTACGACGAATCATCAAGAATTTTCGGACATTCCCAATAACATTTTTAATTGTACTTTTACTAATTGATAGTCTTGGATCAGCGGACGGTCAATTGGGAATTGTCTAGTCAGCAATAAAATTATTATTGTACACATTGAGTAACATCTGATTTTTGTTTTTTAAATTCGGAGAAACGTTATCTATATAAAACTTTGTATGTACGATGTAGTACCGAATACCGAATGGCTCAATTTCGTGGCGCGGATACTGGATAAAATCGAATGTATTAGTATTAGAAAAAAATTATCAATTACAACTACATAATTTGATGATTCCAATTTGTACAAATAGCTTTAGACTGTTGACTGTATAGGAATCCAACTCACTACCAGAAGTCAGCTAATACGGACGACGATGTTTTCGATCCCAATTTCGACGAGTTCGAAAGCATTTAAATCGCGATTTTAATCAAAGTCAAAAGTACAACGTACATAAAACGTAGGCTTAATAAACCTAAACAAACATGTCAATACTCATGGGTACTACTGGTACAAGGTTAAATGTTGAACTGCTTCCGAATTCCCAAAAGTAACTGTATTTAACTTTAGAAAGTTCTAACAACGACGACCCAACTAACACGAAATTCGACTACAATCAACAATAAAATTCTTTCGATTATTAATTAATTATCAATTATATAGCACCAAAATCCTCATAGCACCCCACATATTTATGACATAATATGATGTATGAGGGATAATGTCAATTGATGTCGATTGTCGATGTGGATTGTGTCCTGGTTGGTCAATGGTATAACTAAGAACGAAGAAACATGACAATGACGACGACGGGGACGGATGAGGATGAAGAGCGAACACTGAACTGAACAGAACTCAGATGTCAGAATAAATTCCTTGTTTTTTTTAAACAAGACAATCCCGTCTCACTCCCAATTAATCCAAATCCAACAAAGCTCAAAAATGTCAATCCACACAGGTATCCAGGTAGTTAAGTATGTATCTATCCAAAATATTTTGTAAACCCGACCGTCAACCGTTTCTTATTACAAATTACATAAAGTCCTTTAAAATTTAAGTCCTCTCCACAAAAGTATACAAAAGTGCGCATTTAGTTTATATTTCTTTGACGTTATTTAAGTTTATCTTTTTACTTATATTGCTGACTGCCAAATGCCAAAGCGTTTGGATTTCGATAAAAACAATAAATATATTATTATTTTATTAGGAACAACGGAGTTTAAGTACTAACTAGTATTTATTTAAGTACTAATAGACGGTTGCTTGGGGCTCGACAGGACGAAGACGAACTACGAACGACGAACAACACCAGGACCAACAGTCAGCTGTGCTCTGTGCTTTTCTTCCTCCGAGTTTCCTCCACCAAATTCTCCCCCATCGCATCGCACATCAATACATAATTCCACTTGTGTCGTGTCAGAGCAGTTTTTTCAGCGCCCAAGTACCTACTACCAAAGTCAAAATATACACTACGCATCTCGTAGGGGTTGTCCGTAAATGATGTTATTTAAATATTTACATTTCTAGGACCACAGGATCCCCCTGTCATCAGCTTGGCCAATGGTTAATTATCTTTAACATAAGATGTGAGGCTCATTGACCCTACCCGCGACATTATTTACGGACGATCCCTCAAGTCTTTTACAATCTCTATCCTGGGACAGAGATTTTATAGCTTGGCGGAGAAAGGCCCCTTTCCAAGTTCTGCCATTGGTTCAAATTTCCGTGGGAGCCAATCAGAGTTCTCTGTACGCACTTTCTTTGTTTAAATTTATGGTCGGGACTTTAACTTCAACTAGTGAGCAAAGTCATCTTGTAGTGTAGGAAAGATCCAAAGATCACTTTACCTTTGTAGTCAGTCCATGGCTTCCCATCATCATCCTGTATAAATATTTAGCATCACTAATAATGTATACACTCAAACTTACCATTTTACCATTAGCCTTTTCGCAATTTATGTAGCGGCCGTCTTGCTTGTGCTTCATTTTCTGGGCTATTCGCTGGCTTTATTATTGTAAGTACTTGGACAGAGATTAAAGACTGAATACGTGAGGGATGCTGCGGCTTGTGACTAGTGCGATGACGTTTCTGCTAGTCAGTGAAAGATCTCTGTAAGTAGAGAGGATGAAGGTACTTAAATATTATTGTTGTTAACTTCTGTACTTACTGTTATACTGCCTCCTCTCCCTCTGGCCTCTGGCTACTGTCACTGTCATCAAAAAATAGTTACTTTTTTGTTTTTTTGTTTTCCACAGACGCATATATACTTATAGCAGTATCATACAGAATCAGAGCGCAATACTTTTTTTTAAACTTTTTAAACCTTTGTTTTATTATAGTGACTAGAACCTGAAGGCGCTGCGCTGGAGCGAGCAGTGCCTATGTAATAATGTAATCTGTGCTTGTTTGTAAACTTGTTGAATGTAATTTGCTGAAAAAAATCTCAGCTTATTATACAACGCAAGCAAAGTATAATATTACAACAAATAATAATAATAATTGATTTTATTTCGTTGATTTGATGTCAGCTCATACAACACAACCTTATTGTCCTGGGGGCTTGGTGTTGTACTGTTCTGTTCTGTTGCATTGGTGTGAATTTCTCTATAGCTGGATCCTGATAAATCTATAAGGAAATGAAAAAAAAAGCATGTTTGCTGTAGTTGCTGATTGATGATTTGCGGAGCAATTCTTCTTCCTTGTGGTGTTTTCTGAGTCAATACGGGCATCTCCTCGATCGCATTCTACGTATTCTTCTTCCCATGCATCGTCATCTCGTCCTCATAATAATGGAAGAAAGAAGGAGGCGAAGAGGAATAATAGCTTTTAGTGTCCTGATGTTTTGTATGATCCTGATGAGATGAGAGTTGAGAGAGATCGTAGAACGTGGAGAGGATCTAGGAAAGCGAAGGAGGGAGAGTTGGACTTGGACAAGGAACCAACCAAAGGGAATTCGAATGGCTATAAACTTTCCTCATACTTTGTTCAGCATAATTGCTTCATCAGAGACAATGAAGATGAGTACACTAAAGTTGATTGCTTTTCTGTCTGTCTAACATCGCAGTTGTCTCATATGAGTTGTCCGTGTCCATGTAACTTAAGTCGAGGAGGGCGCAGAGGCATTGATTTAGATCTACTAAAAGTCTCACAATGGATTGAATAAGTAGTCAAGTGAAACCATGACTGTGTAAGTGCATCCATCCTCCAGAAATGAAACTACTTGAAATAAACATCAACTAAAATGGGAAGATAAAATGGATTTAGGATTCTATTGTATTGTTCGGAGGAGATGAGGGAAAGACAGCAGAGCAGAGGCGTATGGAGGAAAGATAAATATCAACAAGAATACCATATAAGAACTTGAGCTATACGGATTACAGATACAGGTATTCGCTGCCGCTAATTCTCGTCTTTTTGCAACGGTACGGCAATAGTGTAACTCATAATAATATGGAAATTAAATAGCCAAGCAAAACAATTAACTAGTATTGACTGGCACACACATTATGTTAAAAATTAAAATCAGCTAATTAAAGAGCCTGGCTGAACATTATTAAAGAATTATAAAAGTTTTCACCTTTCAAACTTCCATCTGCGTCCAAGATTTTATTCCTAAAATGGACAAGAAACAAAAATACATTTCAGAACGTTAAGGAAATAATTATTAAAATATATTGCCTATAATAATCATTACATACAGGAACAATCCATGCCTACAGTTATTTCTTTGAGTTCTCAAATTCCCAGGCCAGGTGTAGGCTGTGGAGTTGAGGGGAGATCTGCAGACGTCCAAATTGCCCGAGAGAGAAAGATATAAATAAATATGGTTGTTCAAAATAATCATTTTTTACCCATGCATTACAACAGGCATAGAATGGGCAAAACCTGTCTCCAAATCCCAATCTTCCATAAGGTACATTCGTTTCCAACTAAAATAGAAGCTAAAGTGAAACCGTACTCGTAACGTGAGGATTTGAGAATAACCGGGTGTGACAGCCTGCTTATAAAATAATGCACCTACCCACTTAGATATACATAGATTGGTACATATGCTGTCAGTTAAAAGACTAAAGAATTGCATGTCATTCCACGGGGCCATAGACATGAAGCTTATTGAGGCACAAAAACTCACAGCCACGTATTTACGATCCCATAAATATGTAATTTAATAAAGACATTAATAATGGATACATATGCGTTTTTTTTGAAAATTCATTCCAATTACCGTATATCTTGGAAAAGTACGCCCCGTGTACTATCCAAATTTGGACCACTCAGACCCGCGTACTATTACAACCCCGGGCAATATTATAGGATATACGGTACGTGTCCAATATCCACTTAAGAGTACGTCAGTCAGTGTGAGTGCTAGTAGTAGTCCGTGAGGCCAGTAGTCTTCTACTTCTACCGGTCTCGGTGCCGGTGACCGGTTTCATACGTGAGACCAAGTCTTTACATTGGAAGCCTCCCAGTGCAATGGTCAGAGCAGTTTTTGTCACTTGTGTTTATGATGTGTATGTGGAGTGTGTACGGGACAGGTAGTTAAGTAACTTTAATCAAAATCGAACATATGATTGGTATGTGCATGTGCTCTTCTGTTATGTGACGCGAGTCAATCCGGACTCCGGCTCCGGCGTTAATGCTGCAGTTCATGTTTGAGTTTCTATTTCTCTTTAATAATTTCATAGCGTGTTTCCCCTACATATGTGCATGCACCTAGGGCGACAGTCAGGGCTCATTTACAATTTTTTTATTTGTACTTACACGATCGACTATTCATCAATTTAGATTCTGCTGGGATGGAGCTGTACAGGACAGGTGAAGGGACTTACTCACGGCTCTTGTTTTATGTTGTAATATATCTGTAGTGTGGCACTGAAAATTTGAAAATGGTGACGGGGGGCATTATTGCCGAGTGGAAACGACGTTGTGTGCATCTAAAATGTGAAGGTGTTGGCGTTTTTGAATGTGCGTAAAATTATAGAAATAAAATAGGAAGCGTAAGATTAGGAATGTGCTATGTATATTATATGACTGTAGAAATCCCATCACAAGTCCCGTCCGGCCATGGCATCGTATATAAATGGCATCAAATTCAACTGCGGAAGATTAAGATGACTTGTTGAGTCTTGGCATTTAATTCCACTATTGGTTACTGGTGTAATATATGCTATGGCATTATTTTATTTTGTTTTTCAGCTGTTTTTAGTTGCTTCTACTTCTAACTCGCAGAAAAACCATTGCGTCACGTAATTTTGTACGTCTCGCCCGTCTGTCTGTATATTTTATTGCAATTTTACTGTCCTCTGAATTGTGAAACTAAATACTTACTAAATACATACTGCAATAAAATTAAAGGAATGGGCATGCATTTTTATTTGTTTGCGCAATCAGTTTTCAATTAATTAAAAATGAATTTATTATTGCAACACGGTTTAACTTACATACCTACTCAACTTTTAACTGTAGCGCCAGCGTTTTAATGTATAAATTCTTGCAATAAGCTATTTGTTTCTGTCTATACTAATTAAACGTATGAAATGGAACATTTTGCAATTTTCAAAAAAATTTAAATAGAATATTTTGCACTTTTCAAAAAACATGTAAATACTTCATTTTAGCACATTTCAAAAACATGTAAATGAAACATTTTGAACTATTCAAAAACGTATGAATAGAGAATTTTGCATCTTTCAAAAACATGTAAACGCGACATTAAGGACTTTTTTTTAAATATGTAGATAGAACATTTTAGCACTTTTCAAAAACATGTAAATGGAACATTTTGCACTTTTCAAAACCATCTAAATCGAACTTATTTTCCAATTTTAAAAATCATGTACAAACATAACTTCTTGCACATTCCAAAAAACATTGTAAATAGAACATTTTAAACTTTTCAATAAAAACTTACTAAAAACAATTAAGTAAAAATTGTTTGCGCATTTCAAAAATGGAAATAGAAATTTTTGTGCATTTCAGAAACATGTAAATAGAATATTTTGCACTTTTCCTTAAAAGATTGTCCAATAATTGTTTTGTTCAAAATATTAGTGTTTATACAGATGCTGGAGTTTGTGATTTCATCATTTCAAAATACATTTGTTTGAGTTTGGTTGAATTTCGGAAGTTGGATTTAAAAATTGCGAGCTGTTACAAACAGAGATTCAAAAAGTGCGGTGTTAGTATTATTTTTTGAAGGAAGCAGATGTCATGCTATATAGTACCTACAGATATACAGCCAATCCAATGCCAAGGTAAACAATTCTACTAACTACTAATATAGTAAGCACACACTTCTTGAAGTTGAACAGATTAATGAGAAGAAAACTAAAAGCAAACTCCAACTGTCTGTCCACACATACATGTGAGACTCTGTCTAAATAAATTAAATAATGTGAGAGGCCGCAGCAGAGGTGTCGACTTTCAGAAAGGCTCAAAGCTCAAGCCAAACTCTCATCTCTCTTAAAGTCCGAAGCTCACATCTGCTCTGAGACGTAAGTACCGCAAAGCTACACATAGAAGCCGGGTCTCTAATAGTGGCCAGGTCTTTCCCATAAGCGGTAATGCTATTTTATTCTCAGCCCAAACTTGGCATTTTATTTGTAGCTTTACGGTAAGTGTATAAAGAAGATGAAGAAATTTCGTTGAATGGTTCGATTAGCTTGTTTATACATTTACACAGTCGTTCTCGTTCTCGTTGTTTTTTGAAAGTTCAAGCCCTCACTTGGCGTCGTCACTTTAAACATTTGCATTGGACTTGACAGCTACAGATTTTTTATTTACAAAAAAAGCAACAGTCAGCAGATCAGTTGAGAATCAGGCGACGCAGCCATTAGAATCGAATTCTGCTGATATAGAGCCTCATTGCTTAATTTTTTAAAAGCAAACCTGGTCGTGTACTTACTTGGCACTTTAGTTTTAATGAAATACAAACCAACATAAAAATATCTACCGTATTATTTGTAATACCTCCCGAGGGCTCTATAATAATTTTTATTAAGATTTTTTATGCTTTTACTTAATTCAAGTGGTATTTTTTAAATTACTCCTACATTTTGCACCTTTCAAAACCATGTAAATCGTACAATTTTTGATTTTCGACAAAATTAAAATAAAAAAATGCGCTTTAAAAAGATATAGATAGAGCATTTTGAATGCTTTAAAAACATGTAAATTGCGGATTTTGTACTTTTAAAAAACCATAATTATAAATAGAATATTTTGTCCTTCTTAAAAAAATGTGCAAATGGAGCATTTTGCACGCTCCAAAACATGTAAATAGAACAATTTGAGAATTTCAAAAAATAATGCAAATGCAATGTAACAAAGCCATATTATGTAAATAACACATTTTTGCGCATTTCAAAAACATGTAAATAGAATATTTTACGCTTTTTAAAAACATGTAAATAGAACATTTTGCACTTTTTAAAAACATGTAAATAGAACATTTTACACTTTTCAAAAACATGTAAATAAGACATTTTACACTTTTCAAAAAAATGTAAATAAGACATTTTGCACTTTTTAAAAACATTTAAAAAGAACATTTTGCACTAAACAAACGTAAATACATAAAATATGCTATTTTAAAACAGTCGTTAACATTTTACGCATCTGCTGTTTGATTTAGTGTTATATTTTTGACATAGCTTCTTTTAATTGTAACCTAAATTGGTTAGTATGGCTCATATTGGTTCTTCACAGACGATACGCCATACATGCCACAGTACTCTTTCTTACATAGGTAAAACTATATCAATATCCTATATTATGTCAACCAAAACTTATTGTCACACCTTTCCCCGACCACGTATGACGTATGTGAGTAGCTGAGCATCCGCTCTAGCCCAAGTCCAACGCCGCACCATAGCTTCTGCTCGTAAGTTCGTAAGTACTCAGAAGCGCAAGAGCGTCAGCAATGACATTGTAAATGTTATTGTTATTGTGCCTAAGTACACATCGTTTCTAATGGCTTATAATTGTGAAGAAAAAAAAACAGAAAAAAGAACAAAAATACAAATGGGCACTTTATTGTTGCCCATTTTTCTGTGCTCCTTCACACTTCAGTTTGACTGCTTGAGGTGTGACGTGTGACGTGTTGGACTTGGACATTAAAATTCAAACTCGCACTCGCACTACTCGCCTCACTGTCGATACGGCTGTTGATACAAGGAATTATATTCATAGAACAAAAAAATAAACTGAGTGAGGAGAATTTACTAGAGCAGCATTGCTATGGCTATATACTACAAGTAAAATTTGCATATAGTAATTTATAGCATAGGTATAGTATAGGTAATTTATTTTATTTATAGCAAGTTATATGCAAATAAATAAATTCCATCGCATGTGCCCTTATCAGTATATAACAACTGCTCAGAGTCTCTTGCAGTCGAGACTTCTTATTTTTTTAGACATCCGCATTTCATTTCTTTAAATAATTACATTAACAATAATATTTCATGTCTTATTTGTCTCCTGTAAATTATTTTGTTTACAGTCCTACCCATGCCTGCGTCATTCCATTGAATATAAACGCCATACGTCATGGATGGACTTAGACTTGTTGGACTTTTATGGTCTGGGCATCTTTTTCTTGTTATGGGCGGCGACAGGTTTGTGCATATGATTTTATAGTATTCAAAAGGCCCAGAGTCCAGGTCCATAGATACATGACATATTATGTTTAACTATGCCATTAAATGTATATTTTTAGTACGATAAATCCATATTAAATAATGCAGAGGCAGATGAGGCATTAATAAACGTTGAAGACTCTACTTATGAAGAGTTTTTTTGGCAAAACGGGTCCGTCAAAGCAAATTTTACAGGAACAACGCATCTATAACATAATGCGTGTGACGCAGCACATATTGAGTCGTAGCTCCTGAACCACTGGTCGCACAAAGGTGCAAGTAGTACCAATAGATGCAGAATGACGTGGGGAATACAGAACCAGGGGGCTATTTAGAAAAACGGGCAACCCCAGCCCAAAAATTGAGATTCTCAAAATCCAAAAACAGAAAATCTGGGAAAAAAGGGGGCCGCGCGAAGCGCTACTCCTTTTAAACGGCGCAACGCAAGAACGATTAAAAGGTATCAAAAGATGCATAATGAACTAGGGAGTTCATATAAGGTGAGAAACTTGAAGAAATGTTGCGTACAAACTGCCAAGCTTGAAGCGCTTTATAGGGAAAACGTGATAAAAGGAGAGGGAGTGGCGGGGACAAAAACATTATCTGGCGGTGTGGAAGCAGAATAATACCATGCACCCAAAGAAAGAGAAAAAAATTGCGCAAATTTTGATACCCTACACAATAATGTACGACCTATATGACAGATTTGAGAGGAGGTAAAATGTTAAACCGACCGCAAAAACACGAAAAAAGTGGGCTAATCGCGACCATAAAATTTTTGAACAGCTCAACGCAAGAGATACCGAAATACCGTATTTCCTATATTAGACCACAGGCTTGTAATAGTACACGGACTTGTAGTAGTAAACGGGTCTGCGAGGTCAAAATGTAAAACCTACACGGGTCTGAAATTGTACAGGGATTTATCCATAGGCCATGGCCATTGAAACCGCTACAAGGTTATTTGCATTTTCTGTTTTATATTACTGTAAGTAACTGCTATTTTTTATTTGAATAAGTACGTCCTGGGTAAAATATAAAACTTCATTTTGACTTTAGTACGGGTAATTTAAGTAAGTAGTTCTTGTACTGATTATTTTTAAAAATTAATTTTACCTAAAAACTAAATTATTAAAATCAAGTATTAATTAAAAAAATTATTTAGTAACCGGGCATGTATTAATACACGGGTTGGAAGGTCGGAATTTGGTTCATTAGACTTCTCTTGATACCTCGTAGTACCATATTATAGGAAATACGGCACCTTTAGGTATCAATACAAGCAGAATGAACAAAGCAACACCTATAAGAATAATAATCTACAGAATTACCAGACAGGTAGTAACTGCATATTAAACTGCTGTCTGGCGGCAACTGCCTCACCGCAACTTCCTGATAGCTACTGTCTGACGTTAATTGCCTGATGACAACTGCATGGTGACAGTGGCTGAGCTAATCAGCAAAGCCGAATTTTTCAACATGTAGCTGTCATCTGGCAAGAGTTATCTTTCCAGGCCCATGGGAAAACTTTCTGGAGGTATGTAACTGCTCAGTAGTAACTACCTCATGGCTACTGTTTGACAGCAACGACCTAATGGTAATTACCCATGGCAACCCCATGGTGGCAATTGGTTAAAGCCTGAGCTTCATTGTAACTGCTGCGAGGCATTTGCCGTCCAGTAGTTGCCTAGCTGCAGCTGCATGGTGAGCTTTTGCCTTATGGCAACTTCTTTACGGCCACAACCTGATAGATACTGCTGGACGCCGAATTCCTAATTGTAATTGCATGGTAGCAATGAATTGCTTGAGAAATTCTGCGTGCCCACATTTGCCAAATAGTAGCTACCACGTGTCAATTACCTATTATGGCACGTGCCTAAAGCTAAAGTTAAAATGGAGACTGCCTGGGTGCAACTGCCTGATGGTAGCTCTCCCGTCGTAACTGCTTCATGGCAACTGTCATTTTGCTACTGGGTGATTACTATTGCTACATGAAAGCTGCCAAATGGCAACTGCCTAGATGGCACTTTCTGATCCCAGCTGTATTGGTGCAACTGCCTTGCGGTCACTGCTTGACGACAACTGGCACTTGACATGTGGAAAACTTCACTAGCAATATGGCAATTTTGTAAATTGCAACAATTGCATTGTGGTAATTGCCTGGTGGTAATAACCAGCCAGCAACTGCCGCAAATTATATGCCTAATAGCATTCGCAGTGGCAACGGCCTGATGACACTTGCGTGCTGAGAGCTGCCAGGTGACAGCCGCTAGATGGCAACAGCTTAATTGTTGCTGCATATTAGAAACTGCCTGATAGAAATTGCCTTGCAGCAGCTTAAAGTTTTTAAAAAGCTGCTACAATGCAGTTGGCCGAAAGGCAGTTGATACGAGAAAGTTGCCACTGGTCAGTTGCCAAAAGGCAGCTGTACTACATGCTTGCAAGAAATTTGCTACAAGACAGTTGTCGCGTAGCAGTTGTCAAAACGGTCGTTCCTACAACGGTATCCGCTAGCCAGTTAACGCGAGGAAAGCTGACACAAGCCAGCTTCCCGCCGGCATATGTCACAAGGCAGGTGCCGCAATCCAGCTATCGACAATGCTGTTGCTACGCGACAGTCTTCATACAGCGGTTGCCACCAAGTACTATCCGCGCCGCGACAAGTTGTTTCCCTCTACGCGGCTTCTCCTAGGCAGCTTTCTCAACACAATTGCTACAAAGCGTTGGCCTCAGGTATTCAACGCAGGGCATTTGCAAAACTGGCGTTTACTACAGACTAGTTGCCTCTAGCCTGCCGGCACCAGGTAGTTAACAAAGAAACGGTATCTCAATGCAATTGTTCTCGGCGGTTGCACCACTCCGAACGAAACGTTTAAATAAATAAATAATAAATAAATAATGAATATTCATTGGGTCGATTTAACCGAAGTTCATACAACCAGACTCAACCAGTCACTGTGGGTGAGGAAACAGGAAGCTACCGCGTTATATCGTCTCGGTCTTTGTACCCTTTCACCTATCCCCGTCCCCTCCTCCACAGTAAAGGAGTCCCATTCCCTAGGCCTCTACAGTAAGTAGTGGTCACTAAGGAGCACCGAAGGAGATTGGGTGTCAAGCAACCATCCAGTGACGTTTACCGTACAACACCGAGCCGTATACGATTAGCAGTGGCCGAGGATATAAGCCGGGTCTAATTCGTTACAGTCTGCAGTCCTAACCGCTCACCCAAGCACGCCTGCTTGAAACGTTTAAATACTTTCCTCTTTAAAATATTTACGCCCGTGAACTGCCTCCTACAAAAGACGCAAACATGAGAAGCCAAAGGCAAAACAGATATTCCTGAGGCACAAGAATTTATTCTTTTTTGCAAAAAGCTGTTAATGGATTTATTCCGTTATGCCCAAAAACTTATACTGAGATATTTTAAAAACTATGTTTGGTTAAACCCAAGCCTTTAATATTAAGGACATCGGCGCCTTTTCATGATAGTCAAATAGCTAAAAGTACGAGAAACTAAAAATTAGCTCACATTCACTGCCTTTAGACTGCCACGGGAGTACCAGTTCGTTGGCGGTCGCACCGTGCAGCAAAGGTCTGGTGTACGTTTGGGTCATCTATGTGATCCCACGTGGTGGAGTGAAAACGAAGGTGAAGCGGACTGGTTACTTTTTACGTTAGGCAAAGTTAAAAATAAGTGCACAATGTAAGACTAGCTGGATTTTAACAAAGAGAATGCCGCGTCGGAAAAGAAGTAACGTAGTTGGCGATCAGCGCGTAAAAAACAATCGCAAGGACAACAATAAATGAACACGGAGAGATGAAAAGACACTTGCAACAACACCGCAATAATACAGAAGCGAAAGAAAGCAGTCATGAAAGAAACGTCCCTGTGTTTGCCCACAAAAAAGGCATTCGAATACTGGAACAATATGTTGCTATCGTAGCCGAAGAAGACAAGGATAAAGCTGGTTGAAATGCAGAAGCAGAAAGTGTGGACGAAAATTGTGGCGAGGACACTGAAAAAGAGGAAATCCACGACACACCAATACAAAAAGAAGATCGCCACCCCAAAAACGACCTCAGAAAAAAGGACGTGAAATGCAAATTGTGTGGGAACTTAAATTTTTCTGAAAAACTACTCCGAGATCGTAAATTTACAAAATTTCGTCAAAAAGACACAGTAAAACTGGGCTCCTTTAACGATTACCGACGTGAGCTCAAACAGTACATAGACTGCAAAAAATGCAATGCAGTGGAACTTTCAAAAGTTTATACGGCAATATAACAGTGCCGTATTATTTAGTATCAACTGCTTAGGAGGGCCGTTTGTCCGCCTGCATAGTCAATTATACCATGTATTGACCGCAAAGCCGCATCTCCGGAAAGGAATAAAGCTGCGCTATGCTTAACTGTATATTGTTGACCCGGAACTAGCAACGGCACAGCGCTTGGGTAAAGTTGAAATTGAAAGATGCTTGCCCCACATCGTGGCAAAAATAGACGCAGCAATACTTGCTGTCAATGACTATACTACAGCAATGAAGACGATAAAGAGTCAAATACGAAGTAACAGACAATCCTACAGGACGCACCGTAAACACTATTTGCCAAAGAACTAGGAGAGGACTATCAAATGTATAATATCAGCACCGCAGCTGATATAGCAGCAGTGTTTGCAAGCTGCGCCGGGGGCCCAAGGTGCAACAAAGAATTGTGCATTTACAGTAGAGCAGTTAATAGAACGCAGCGCGAGTCGATACTGGACGCAAATCTTGATTTGCTTGTGTACGCATTAATTCACTTCACAAGTAATCTAACTTACGCATGTCAAATTAACAGCATCCTGCCTATGGAGGCCCGCCGCCCCCATAGGTACAGCGGCCACGGCCTGCAGAAGCAGTATGTCGAGCCAGTCCAGCCAAAGAAGCTAAACTGATGAGTGGGATGGAGGACGGGATGGAAAAATTACTGTGCGCAGCAGCGGCAACTAAGGACCATCCGCCCTTGGCCCTCTAACCGCCTCTTGCATTACCCGCGCCATCGAGTCGCAAGAAGTCCACTAAACGTCCCCGCAAGCCATCCCCAGCCGGCGCATTACCATTGACTTGTCCTGATAACGCCTCCGCAGCAGTGAGATCCCCAGTCTTTGATAAAAACCACCCACCAAGCCTCTGCTACAACTAAAGAGCCCCTGGACCCCAGCCACCACAAGCTCTCAAAAACCCACCTCGAAAAGAAAGCGGGGTAACCTTTTAGCTGTCGCCTACCTGTACCACCTGCCAGAACTTTGCCACCATGCATTTTTGTACTCCCTCATCATTTGTGTCACGCAATTTCGAACTTTTATTTTTTATGCCATATTGCCGTCTCTGTGTATTTAATGTCTCATGCGTACTGGACTGTGTATGTATGTATGATTATTGAGAGAATTTGAACCGCCGCGGTTATGTCTCTATTAATCAGTTGCTCTACGATGTGGATAACTGGTGGATATGTATGCACATGTCACTCAAGTTCCGTATCGCATATACACGCTTAGAAAAATAGGAGTGAATTGAGTACTTTACTGTTAATTTCTAACTACTTTCTTGTTACTCCGACATCCACAGTGAATCCTGTTAACCACTGTCAACAGGATTATGGTTAGTGATTTACAGTGAAAACTGTTAGACTGAGTATACTAGAACGGTGTTGGATCACGCAACACTAATCCTGTTGAACGATTTTATTAATTAAAAAATAACACCAAAAACTGGCATCGTACTCCTGGATTCGAACCCACACCCTTTAGAGTACGAATCTGACTCCTTAACCACTGGACTGCCACAACACATTAACTATGGATTACTAATTTAGCATACATATACAGTGATATAAATGCTTCAACAGGTTTAGTGTTGATTTAACAAGATTGGTGTTGGGTTTTGCAACACCAGTCTTGTTGCATGTGGTTAACAGTTTTCGCCAACCTCAAAAATTTCAAAAATTACTACTAAACCTGTCAAAGTTAACAGCTTAACCTGTTGCCACGGCCTAACTACATTCGTGTCAAGATCTTTTCTAAGCGTGTACTTATCTTTTTAAACATGGATAGTGTATACTTAATTACGACCGAATGGCAGCGAGTGGATTATACTTATCGACAGGAGATGTAACATCGTCAAGAATTCCTGCAACTGCAGAGGGATCGAGCACTGGTAACTCCACTAAATCATCTTGAGCCGCCAAGTCAAGAAGAGAAAGGGATCCGCCAGTACTCAACACCCACCAGCCACAACTCAAATGCGAAAGTTATTGGATGGTAACCCCTGTAGCTACAGAGCAGAGAGAGTGGGCATGCATGTATTGAACTACATATATGAAACATACAGTGAGAGGCAGTAGGTACTTACATTAAGCCATCCAACATCTCTTTCTCAGACAGTAGAACTGTCATAGATAAATGCATGGAAAGCACCCACTCACTTTAGTTCTCCACAGCACCCCTTTGCTCCCCCCACCCCTCAGCCAGGAAAATCACCAACGCCAACTCCAATCCTGAGCGTGACCGGCTGGCCCGACTCAGTGGTATGACCATGCCGTAGCATCGTCAAACCACCAAGCCGGGTTTCTCATGCGTACTGCCTGAACTGTAAATTAAGCAAAAACACTTGCCATGCGCCTTACTTCTTTTCTCCGTCTGGCCGCCTCCACCCTCGGGGTGGTCCTGCCGTAGGCAGGTGGGCCTTTCTTCTAGTAATGAATAAAAGGTGACAGGATTATTTTTTGAACTCGCTTTTTTCTACAGGTACTGTAATTGACGAAGCACAAGTACAAGCAGTTTCGTAAATCTATAGACTGACTCTGAATTTTTAAGATTTTCAAAAATTTTAAATTGTGGACTTTTTCCGCTTTGCCTCAATTTCAGTAACTTAACATGGAGGAAAAAGTTCGTGAGATGAAATTTTAACCGTTTTGAGTGAAACCAAACTTGTTTTTAACTTTTAAACTTTTTCTTGCATAAAAAATTTATGCACGGCAATTGTCTTCTGCAAACTATGAAAACACTGAAAAACCAAATTTAAATCAGAAGTGCAAGTTTTAGGAGGACTTGACCCATTTTGCCCAAAATCCCTTAATGGACTTGGCCCGTTTTGCGAAACAACTCTTCATTTTGTGACAGAGTGAGTACGAGTGCGAGCAAACAAAAGCTTCTTCTCGTGGTTAACCTAGACCTAGAATTTGGAGAATAGAATAATAAATGAGCTCTGTCAAGTTTTCAAGTACGCAGCAGTCCACATTCGTTCAATCGACTGCATGAAAACTGGAAAGAGCCATAAAAAGAAACATTAGCAAGTTATTAATGCTCCAGTCCAAGAATACTCCCAATTCCTGAATAATAATAATAGGCACACATAAATAAAGGAACAAATTTTTCCATGTAAAAACATAATGTAGCTCCTGCACTATATTTTTAGCCATGTACAATGTATACTATGTCGTGAGTGAGGAAGCAAAATGATCCATTTCCAGTTTAAGCTAAAATCAAAATGAGCCATATTTAAAAATGACACTACATGAGATAGGGGCATAAAATGTCAATATTGCTAAAGAATTGCTAAGCGTTTTATTTACATGTTTTTTGAAAAGTGCAAAATGTTCTATTTACATGTTTTCTGAAAAGTGCAAAATGTTCTATTTACATGTTTTCTGAAAAGTGCAAAATGTTCTATTTGGCACATGGTTTTAAGATCTTCAAATTTTTTTGTAGAAAGTGAATTTTATTCCCAGCTAAAAATGAATATGGGGCATTGTGTGTCTTCGCTCACGATATGCTATAATCTCAAACCCACGGTAAGGGATGGTCCATCCATTACGACACCCAAATTATGACTGCTTTAGAAACTTCCCACCCCCATGTCATCACTTGAACATTGCGTAAACGGCCATCTTTGACATTGCATGTCATCAGTACCCGACTAGACCCACTGACCCCACCGATGACATCATTTATGGACGATCCTTATGTAAGTACACCTTTTTGAGCAGTTTTATCCAGCATGGAACGCATTGCAGCACAGCAACAGCTTCCCGTCTGGCTAGTGAGGCCGGCGACTATAATATTTTCCAAAGTGCAGTGGAAACTGGAAACAATTGAATTTTATGCAATGATCGCAGTCGTAATAATGAACAGGAGAATACAATATTTATCTTCATTTTTAAATTAATTCGATTTTCATCTGCATCTGTATTTTTGTTAACTATGGTATTTTCAAAAATGAGGATTACAATTAGTTTAATGACTGCTCGCGATCTATGTATTTAGTCCTGGTCCTGTACACTGTATTCTTGGTCAAGTACATAATTGTCACGTTCAAAAATTCAAAAATTGGAAAACGGGTAATTTAATCAAGCTATTATTGCGTTGTTAAATGCATATGTAGTTTAAATATGATAGAATTTAAAGTATAAGAAACATGTTCTATCTACATACACTGTCTGTTAGCTCTCGTTTCTTTTTTCCAGCAGCATCACAAAATTAAGTGCGGAGGTGATCTGTATAATTATATAACCAATGTATTTTCATATGAACAACAACAAGCAAATTAGACACCTTGAGTGTGAGATGGAAGGGAAACGTGACCAGAACCATGTAATGTGCTACCCATCTCAGAGAATATTAAAATGAAGGCTGACGCAGGGGCGGATCTAGCCATATTTTTTGGGGTAGGCCACACATATCGTGAGTGCAGAATCAAAATGTTCCTTAATCCGATTTCAGCTAGAATTAGAATGAGTTACGTCGAAACAATTACATGGGGTAGATGCGCAAAATTTTCTGTTTACATCTTTTTGAAAAGTGTCAAATGTTGTATTTACATGTTTTTGAAAGGTGCAAAATGATCTATTTGCATGTTTTCGAACATTGTAAAATGTTTTATTTAGATGTTTTTTAAAGGTGCAAAATGTTCTATTTGCATGTTTTTAAAAATTGTAAAATGTTCTATTTAGATGTTTTTGAAAGGTGCAAAATGTTCTATTTGCATGTTTTTGAAAATTGTAAAATGTTCTGTTTGCATGTTTTTGAAAATTGTAAAATGTTCTAATTACACATTTTTGAAAGTTGCAAAAAGTTCTAATTACATGTTTTTGAAAAGTATAAAATATTCTATTGACATGCTTTTGAAAAGTGGAAAATGTTCTAAATACATTTTACTGAAAGTTGCAAAATGTTCTATTCACATGTTTTTGAAAGGCCCAAAATTGTCTATTTACACGTTTTTGAAAGCTCCCAAATGTTCTTTTTATACGTTTTTAAAATGATCAAAATGTTCTGTTAAAATGCTTTTGGGGTCATAGTGATATTTTTTTTTTTTTGTAGACAGTATAGTGAGTAATTGCAGTATACTTACACGCAAAATAAATATTCACTTTTGCGAGTAGTCTATCTTCCATCCTGTCTCCCTCATTATTGTGTCACCTTCTTGTGAATTTTTGAGACGTACACATTACAAGAATAAACTTTGAATTTCACCTGTACTAATTATTACCTCTTGTAGTGTTTCATCAAATATATAGTATGTAAGTCAGAATTCAGACGTGGATGCGAATGCGTTCAGCCGTTTGGAACTGCCGAACTACGGGCTCAATTTTGGAGTTTGGTGTGACTATTTATTGGCCTTCCCGTGTACCTACTTACGAACTTACGGCTACGGATCAACCATCAACATGTCTTTTGCTATACCTTAATACCTTTATAATTTATTATTATTAAATTATTAAATGCTACACACAAATACAGTTGGTGCTATGCTGGTCCTAAATTTTAGATGACTATATAATTTTATAATTGAAAATATTCTCGCCTTCATATTATGCAGTCTCCCGTCTCCCTGACTGGTCATAAAAATGCTGAGTCGTGGACGTAAGTGCAAAATTACAACTGGTGAAGAATCACATATTATAACATGGTTTAGCATCTATGTATGTCATGCACTTTAACTCATATTTTATGTCATTATATTCCCATTCCAATTCCATTTGCGGCAATTTCTGTCTGCAAAGCTGAAAACCGTTGTGTTGTGATGGGTCATTATTTTTTTTTTGTCGGATTACTAAATCAAGTGCCTATTATCTTTACATTCATATATATTTATAAAATAACTCGTGCTACATTGCATATCGCTGTACTGAAGAAGCAAATATAAATATCTCCAATTCACTGTAAATGCAAAATCATACCCATTTCCATTTTTTGACTGCCAATCGCCTCTGTCGATCGCCATTGGCAGGGTCGATCGGCAATGGTGATTGCCGATCGTTATTGGCAGGGTAGATAGGAAATTGTAACTGCCGATTGCCTCTGCCGACCGCTATTGGCAGGTTGGACCGGCAATCGTGACTGCTGATCGCCTCTGCCGATCGATATTGGAGGGGTTAATCGGCAATCGTGACTGCCGATGTGATGTCAATACTATTAAATAAAGTGCAAAATGCAATATCCATTTACTGTACATATCGTATTTTGAACTTTAACGGTGCAGATAAACCATTTTGCACTTTATTCGTGTAGGTATATCATTTTGCACTTTAATGTTGCACATAATATATTTTGCACTCTAGTGGCAAAAACGTACACATGCGGCAACAATATAGTGCATTTATGCATTTCGGTGGACTTGGTCAAAGATGCTTTTAAGAAACGAATGGATTTTGGCAAAAATGCTTCTTCACCTCCGATTTATGATATGCCAAGGAGAGTATAATATAACGTATAACGTATAGAGGATTAATTTAATTCTCAATTTTGAAATAAGAAATTCTCAAGTGTATTTTATTTTTCAATAAAATCCCATCGAGGTGAATAATTCCTGACAGTCGTACCGTCGTATCGTAATACCAAAATAAAAACGCGCTACGCAAGCACTATAGGAAAATATAAGGAAATTCTGAAACATAAAATTAAAATTAGACTGTGAGGGAGGGTACATAATATACTACGGCTATGACCGCTTACGTGGCCGTGGCGGCCTAAAATTACGTTTTACACACATCCATGATGAAGGACTGAGTGAGAGGATACAAAAGTGAATGACTTGAGTATGTAAACTTGGCTCTGTAATGATAATGGCAAGTGGCATCCTCCTCAATTCAATTCATTTCCATGAATACAAGGGAAGGAGATGATGAGAAAATCGATTTCCTTTGAAAAAAGCTCCTTCTCGGTTCGGTTCGGGTGGGATTGTAAATTGTATGGATTCTATATAGGGATCGTACACAAATGGCGTCATTAAAAAATCACCATTATTAGGACACTGCATACATATAAGACGTCCCTGTCATCGTCATCAGCTATATTGATTGCGCAAATGGCTATCATATAACCAACTAGAAGTCAGGCCCCCCTGACTATAGTAATTTACAATTAACGAGACTCAATTTCAAGTTTTCAAGCAAAATAATCAGCAAGGGCTGAGAGAGGAGTATCCTTTTTGTATTGTGTAGGTGACTGGAATTAATGGAATATGGAACTTTGAAATAATATAGGGTTTATACTTTCTGTATTTTTTTCTGTTTTCTTTTGTGTTACGAACGAACGTGCAACTGTAACTAGGTACCGTGAAGCTTCTAATAACTTCCGGGAGACTAACTAACTTCAAACGTTGCTTTATTAGACCCACGGGAGTTATTAGAAAGAAGCGTATTAAAAAAGAGAAAATCCTCTATATTTGATTCAATGCTAAGGATCCCGGGAGTTATTGGAGACCCTGGGAGTTATTAAGGACCCGGGAATTATTAGAAGCTTTGCAGTAGTACTAGGCTAAATATGTAATTTGAATGCTTGTCCGCACAGTGAGTTTTTGTGTGGATTATTAGGTCTAAGGATAAGTGGGGAGGGAGAGACTACTCGTGCTATTAGTTATTATTATTTCCCTCTAAGTACTTTTCTATTGATATTCCAATTGCTATCTCATATGATTACACTTATTCAGTCACCCGTCCTTCGCTCCGTCTTTAGCCCTTAATTTGTGGGTTATGTAGTTTTTATGCATAGTTTGCGTTTGAGTCAATGGCAGGTGCATGGGCCACGAAGATATCAGTGCCGTTCAATTCAAATTCATATACTGCGGACTCTGTCGACTGTGGGTATTCGTATATCTCGTCTGGGAAGAATCAAAATGAGCCATTTCCAATTTTAGTTAAAATTAAAATGAGCTATATGAAAAAAAGCACACTAAATAGAGAGTTGGATATGTAAATTACGAGTTCTCTCTGCTTCTGGTTGTGTACACCACATGGCTGTTATGCACCATGTTGTAGGTATACACAAAATTTCGAAACAAAAATTCATAACTTTCTTTCTCATTTGCTATTCTATTTCCATGATTTTGAAAAGTGTAAAATGTTCTATTTACATGATTTTGAAAAGTGTAAAATGTTCTATTTACATGTTTCTGAAAAGGGTAAAATGTTCTATTTACATGTTATTGAAAAGTGTAAAATGTCCTATTTACATGTTTTTAAAAAGTGCAAAATGTTCTATTTACATGTTATTGAAAAGTTTAAAATGTTCTATTTACATGCTTTTGAAAAGTGTAAAATGTTCTAGTTACATGTTTTTAAAAAGTGCAAAATGTTCTATTTACATGCTTTTGAAAAGTGCAAAATGTTCTATTGACATGCTTTTGAAAAGTGCAGAATATTTTATTTACATGGTTTCATGGTCATGGTTTTAAGTAATTGTTTATTATGTAGATAGTGCATTCTGTTTTTAGGTAAATAAATAGATGTGAAAAACATGAATGGGTCATTTTGATTCTTCACATGCGATATTATCAAGTTTATTTGGGTTCGGGACGGAAGCGAAAGAATGATACGCCATTATCAACGAGCAGCACATTAAATTTTGACTAGCTATTTTATGTTATTATATGGTTTTACACACATGATGCTCGTACACACTACTTCATTTATGAAGGGTTTTTATTATTACTGTGAGTGCTCAAAAATGTAATGTGTTTCATATTATTTTAGCTTGAGTTTGCTTGAAATTCAATAACAATTTTATATACTCGTAATACATTGTACGGTCGACGGTCGTAGACTACAACTACGACTTCGTCAATGTGACACACTGAAGAATTTGCAGAGAGTTGGCTATGCTATAGGTGCTTTAATTTATTATGTAACAACATGCCAGCTTATAGTATAGCTTTTGCATCAGGTGTGCGTCCCTATCTTTATTACAGTTACACCATTACAAAAGTACTTACCCACTCTATGTTTATGTTTGCAATTTGGAATTTCATCACAAAGCCCGAGAATGCTACTAATGCCAGTAAGTACTAATTCTCCAACATTCTTATGATTACTGTAATTTTTTTTTGAGACAGCAAACAGTTTTCTAGAACAGTCTTGAATATGAATTACAAGTTAGAACCAAGAATAAGAAACGAATCAGGTTTCATCTAATCCCACACGACACAATATAATTCCTAGTAATACACTGGGCAACACCAGTGTGTACGAGCCACGAGCATAAATCCCTAAGAGGATTAATCTCATTTAGAAGATATATGTATGGCTGTGAAGGAAAACATGGACTTGACAATGTCAATTCCAATCCAATATTTAGATGATACACAGATTTTCCTTACACGTCTGTGAATTTTTGAAACTTGTTGTACGATTGCACTTCTGTCATTGTAATCCTATAGGGACGTGGACGGAATTGAGATTCTTGACTTGATGTCGGTCTCGGTCTCGGTATTTAATGTGTGAATTGTGTGCACTGAGAATTACATTATTTGTGGTATGGGTATTATTACTAGGAACATACGTGAGCACGCAGCGTTGTTGTAAGTAGTATAGTATTGCATCTTAAATTAAGAAATTCTTGGGTCTATCGCTATATAATTAGGACCTACTACTGATAAGTACCACGTAGTATACCTACATATGCATCGACTTGCATTGGGATGCTAAAATTCAAAAAAAAAAGTACAGTGAAATTAATATTTTAACCTGTTCCGAGTTCGACTACATTTCCATTTTGAGTTTACGTTGCATCGTAGTTTTGTATCGTTGTACTTATGTACCTACTTAATTGAGGTGTACTGCATGCATGATAAATGATACGCAGAGAGATACGATACGAAATGAAGAGATGTCTGGCAAAACGGGACAAGTCCGTCAATGCAAATTTTACAGGAACAACGAATAATGAATAAAAGGTGACAGGTTTATTTTTTTAACTCAATTTTTTTCTACAGGTACTGTAACTGACAAAAAAGCGTTATTACAAGCAGTTTCGTAAATCTAGACTGGATCTGGAATTTTTTATAAAATTTTCAAAAATTTTAATTCGAGAACTTTTTCCGTTTTGCCTCAAAATCAATAACTTCACATGGAGGAAAAAGTCAGTGAGAAGAAATTTTAATCGTTTTGAGTGAAACAAAACTTTTTCTTGCGTAAAACATTTACGCATGACAATTGTCTTCTGCAAACTACTGAAATACTTAAAAAGCAAAGTTAAATCAGAAATGCATGTTTTAGGTGGACTTATCTCGTTTTTCAAAACAATTAAGAAATTTTGGCTATTTTAAAAATTAATTTTGTTGAGCTTTGAACTTTACCATGCAACACAGTAACAGTACACGTAACGCAAATAATCTCATTTTTGAAAAAAAACGGATTTATCCCGTTTTGCTAAAAAATTCTTTAGATATAGACGTGTACAGTGCACAGGTGCAGCTACTAAGAGGTTAAGAATCTCAGCGCTCCGATGATGGACGAGTTTAATGGAAAGGATCACGATCGACAGTAATCGACACACACAATAGCATCATATCTTGCTTATATTTTATCACCTCAGTGCATGTGTCTCATATGTAGCATTCTACTTTATTTAACTTTTGACTTTGGCTCCTGAGAGTTTAACGTTCAGAAGGAAAACGATCTGCTGGGAAGAAAAGTGACTGGATAGTTCCGAAACCCAACTGAACAGTAATAATGCTCACATATATTTGTCAAGTGAATTCAATGAAAGGCTCGCCTCCTGTTACGAACAAATGAAAATACAGTCACATAGTACAAGATTATTATATATTCCAGTTTCCGGTACTACTCACTTTTGAATTTCGAAACGAGCAGTGAACATGAAAGATGATTTAAGTACATTAATAAACAATAATGGGTAATCGTTGACCAGAGCCAGAGCGGGTAGCATGATCGATTTGTATATTATTATGATGTGACGGTGAGATGATAAATTACGTGGAGTGTTTAAAGGAGGTTAGTAAAAGGAATGAACTAATTGCTCCATCGATTTCCCTCGATTGACTGACTACATTAATTATTTAAACCGTGAACACTAATGAGTACAGCACCTTTCCTTATCACGGACCAAAGGGTTTAGACTCAACAGACCATAACGGCAGAGTTTTCCTAAAGAACGCAGCCACTTGCAAGTATTAAAATGTGACACGACACACATACGTAAGCTTAAAGTAATTTTGACTTTCACTAAATATATTGTACGCCCGACGGCCATTATTTATTTACACACGAATATGAAAAATTCATACTTTCTCGGTTTAAAGTAAGGATTGACGACAAGAGATATATGTATAGGTACCTTCAAAAAAACGCCGAAAAGGTATTTCTTGAGTCATTACCGACTTTTGTTAAAACCTAGCAGATTTAGAGCAGTAGCAAAGGTGGCAGAAATTACAATAGGGAGAGGTGTTTGGAAGGGAAAGCTGGACGTCAAACACCGATTATAGTCACTCACACGTCGCTCTAAGAATAGCCATGTATCTTGAAAATTATCTGACTTGTCTTGAATTAAATGCAATTCCGAGGCAACATAGATGGATGCTAGTCCAGCTCGCCTGGTGTACCATGATATCTATATCATTTAAAGTAAGAAACCAATAAATTAACTACGAATTGTATGTGTACAAATAAATACAGAAGTCATCAAAATAAAATGTATGGTTATGGTTAACTTACGTCAGTTGATTTATCCGTAAGGGAGTGATGAGCGATTGTGTCAGCTATAGATTCAAGAAGTTTAAGAGAGTTTGGTAAGTTTTCTGGGAGCGTTACATGCCCAAGAGCTTCACTGAATTTTGGAGTGTATGGGACCACTTTTTCGAGCCTCCATTGGAGAGCCTGCCTCACATCTAATTTATTCTCATTTAGATGAGATTCCAGTTCGTCATTGGATTTCTTTATAAAAAATTTAACGAGATCGTATTCGGTAAACATGTTGCTTACTTCACCCGAAATATCTAATTCTTCCGCCCCTGAAAGCATTAAAACAAACCACAGAGCCAGAATAAAAATTTGAACTTTGATTCAGACAACACTTTACACTTTACACGGTTCAAACAACTATAGTGTATTCAAGTGTATAATAAGGAACACGAACCTGCTTGAATAGCGTCACGATTCCAACCTTTACTGTTGACATGTCTCAACGCCAAAGTCAGTATTTCATCCTTCAACATTTCATCCTTACTAGAATGATCCTGGTCTTGACTGTTTCCATTGAAAGTATTTTCTGCCTCTGCTCCAATGCCTGACTTTTGTCTCGCTGCTGTAACCAAAAATCTGACTTGTCCAAAGCCTGAGAAATTAGTAACACCTGCAACAATGATAATTAATTATCAATTACTAACATTATATTATTAGTATTAGTTATTCATATTATTGATGGTTGCAATGCACGACGGTCTTTCAAGACTTAAGTGTTAAAGGACCAAAACCAAACGTATTAAATGTTAAAACAAATGCATATGAGTATGACAAGATATTTAGGGTTGCAGAAAAAGCCACCAAACCGTCAATTTTTGTAACCAGCCGGCTAAAATGGCTAAAAGCCGGCTAAAATGGCTAAAAGCCGGCTAAAATTGTTAAATAGGCAGATTTCTGACAGATGTAATAATCATGTGGAAATAATACATTATAAAGATAACAGCACTTTTAATCTAATTTATCTCTAGTTTATTTTTGCTCTAGGCTCCATCACTTAATTTTTTAAGAGATTACAAACAAGTAATTTCAATAATTCACTTAAAAAAAGAAATAAAATGCTTAAAATATAGTATCGAGCCCTAGTAGACTATTATTAATACGATCTTAAGGTACGAAAACAGTAAGCAAGTTTTGTCAGAGTTGTGTGTGACAAGCGATTTCGAATAATAATTAATACGGAAAAACAATTCGACCATTTTTGCCATTTTAGCCAGCCAAGGCCCAAATTAATAGCCGGCTAAAACCGGCTTAATAGCCATTTTAGCCAGCCGGCTAAAACCACCTCGTAACCCTACAAGATATGTGCACTTCTGTATGCATTTCAATTTACCTACATCAAAATCTAGGAAAACAACACGTTTTATCATGAAAATACTGACTGAGCAAAATACTACTGAAAACTTACGAAATTTGGTTAAGAATGCCATCGCAATGTACTATGTATCTATTTTTTCAATAGTCCTTTCTAGCCCGTTGGACTCGTCCAAAGGCAAATAAATGGAGAAATATTATAATCTATAATCACACTAGAAATTTTATGGATGAAAACACCAGCGGATTGCTTTTCGTTTCAAGACACGGTCACGTCACTGCACTAGTGCTGGTCACTCGTTAACTTGCCACGGTCATATAGGACTTATTAATATATTTAAACAGTGAAGTCAAACCGAACCGAACCGAGACTGATACTGAACACTGAACCGTCCGAAAAAAAATACTGATAACTAATGTTCCCGGGCCGGGAAAGTGCTCAATAACTCAAGCTCTAGCAATGCAATGCAACCTCAAGCAAAAATATTACTCTATGGATTCGTAGAGCAGGCAGGAACTCTTTTAGTGTTTTCTACTTTGCTTTGCTTGGTTGCATTTTTTTAGATGCTAATCTTTAACTAAAAATTTAAAAAATGCATAAACGTGGACTGAAAAGTGAGATTCTGAGAGTAAGTACTTAGGTTAGGTGGTTTCAGTAAATATGCCCATTGCTGTTTTGCTAATTTGCTCTATAAAGCTTCCCCCTTTACCTTTTATCTTATTACTTGATATTTTCAGTTTACTTGCTTGTATGTTAGTCATTAGTCATAGCACTAATTTCATGGTGGAGCTTATAAATTCAGTTTCACAGAAATACTTCAGTGAACTATGAAGGCTAATAATATGAAATTACGAGCCCTTAAACAGGAAGATCACAAGATGCAACCACAGACAGATAGCCTAAAACCATACAAAATGGAAATATATTTTATGCAATGCAAATAGGTAGTAACAAAATTCAAGAATTCAACACAATTTAACAAGTCCACGCAATTCCACTAGAAAAAAAAACATTTCGTACAGCTGGATACAAAGAAACAGAATTGGAATATTTTAATCTATTATATTGTTTGTGAAGAATCAAAATTGCCCATATCCAATTTAAGCTAGAATCAAAATGAGCTATGTCATAAAAACAAAATGCGAAACATGCGTCAAATGCAAATTAAGAGGTTTTGGAAAGCGTAAAATGTTCTATTTACATATTTTTGAACAGTTTAAAATGTTCTATTTGCATTGTTTTAAATAGTGCAAAATATTCTATTTGCATGTTTTTGAAAAGTTCAAAATTTCAAAAAATATTTAGATATTCTTTAAAAGTGAAAAATGTTCTATTTAAATGCTTTCAAGACATATTTCACAATGTTTTTGTAGATAGTGGATATTGCTTTTAGTTACAAATGGATATGGGTCATTTTGGTTCTTCATACACGATATGTAATAACTAACAAGTGCACCTATTAATACTAAAAATGTATAGTTACTTAATAGAGATTTATAATAATTTGAGCATACTTGTAAAGGTAAGAATATGCAATTTTATTGGTTTGCAATACATGAAACAAAATTAAGATATATAAAAAATTAACAAACGCAGCTCATTCACTGTTTATAAATACGGTGAGTAAATACACAGTAGGAATACCACTACCAAAGTATTTAATTCTTATGCCATTAAATTCAGTTTTATAGTATAGTTAAAAAATTAAATGCTAGTTTAAAAATATAAATCAGTTTTTCAAAATCCCTCAGTGACGTCGCCTTTTCTTAGATACTATCTTCTCAGAATCTGCATTGGAGGACGAGTTGCTGTCACTGTCCGAGTCAGAGTCAGAGTCAGAAGAACTACTCTCTGAAGTACTACTGCTTTCAGATGAACTACTTTTCGCCTTTTTCTTGTGCCTCCGCCTTTTCTTGTCTTTTTTATCAGATGAATGTTTTCTCTTACTCTTTTTGCTGCTCTTGCTAGTTTTTTTTCTAGAAGAGCTCTTCTTTTTGTGCTCCTTTTCACGATGTAATAAGGGGGATGGATTGCGGACGGACTTTGAACTTTTACGACCACTTCTATCTTCATTTCTTTCCCTGGACTGATGAGCACTAACACGTCTGTCGGATGATTTTTCAATTAATCTATGACTGGATGGAAGGTGACTTTCAGGAATGTCAGGATTTGATCTCGAACTTGCACTTGCAAGACCTTTCAAAACACTGTGAGAGCCAAGCCCATCATCCCGATCTTCTACTTCTTCACCCTCACTGTCAAGGAGTTCGTAACCGTCCACGGACTTGGGTTTTAACGAATCTGCAGTTTGTGGAGCACAACCTGGGAAGGAAATGAAACATTATTGAATAATTAATTGCTCCTGAAAATACCAAAACTTTGTATATATCGTTTGTGAAGAACCAAAATGACCCATATCCAATTTAAGCTAGAATTAAAATGAGATATGTCATAAAAAAATTAGAAACGTGCGTAAAATGTTAATTAGGAGTTTTTGCAAAGCGTAAAATGTTCTATTTACATGTTTTTGGAAAGTGTAAACTGTTCTATTTACATGTTTTTGAAAAGTACAAAATATTCTATTTAAATGCTTTCAAGATATGTTTCAATATTTTTGTAGATAGTGGATATTGTTTTTAGCTACAAATGGAAATGGGTCATTTTGGTTCTTCACAGACGATATGTACATTATATAGCGTAACTCTCTCTTTAAAAATGAAAATTAACTCGTCCCTTAAGTATTGATGTCAACAAACAAAGAAGGATAAACCAAGGATAAACATATTCTGCATTTAAAATAAAATGAAAAAAATACCTTGCTCATATAATTGCCTAGTTATGTCATCCAATTTGTCTGAATCTTTCGGAGGCTTGTAGTCCTTAACGTGGTCGACACGTATCGTTCTCATAAGTAACTACAAGAAAAAAACATTCACGGACATGAAACATAATTTCACCATCAAGTGCAAATTCCAGTCAAAATATAATACACAAAAAGTATAATAATCTAAATATAGTAAGGAAGCAAAAAGCATACTTACTTTAATTCCATTAAAATTGTCTACAGCAAGTATAGTTGACTTTTGATTTTCATAGCAGATAAATCCAAATCCCTTCGACTTTCCAGTACCTTTGTCCCTAATTAAGTTAAGGTTCACAATCTCTCCCCATTGTGAAAATATAGCCAGGACATCCCCTTCGGTCAAATCATAAGGTAAACCTCCGACAAATATCCATGCTGAGTCCCTGTACTCATCATGCCAAGACGTTTTCCCATGAGCCCCTGTTAATTCTCGCTGACTCAATTTCGTCACATTTCGTACGTTTCTGTAAAGGCAAATTGAGAGAAAGACAACTGCATTAAAATAAACTTGACACTGTCCTTCAACAAGGATAGCCCACTGGACTCGGACTCAGTAACAAACTTTTGTGAAATATAAGTTATGCTTTTTATCATAATAAAATCATGTAATAATTTAATGGGAATCAGTAGGCGTACTAGATAGAATAAAAATTACGTACGCATATTTGAGCAGTTTTCTTAAAAACAGAAACCACTATTATACATTCAATTAATTTAAATGTTTGAAGTATTTCATTAGAGCAGTCTGAGCATGAAATTTACTTTCACGGTCAAAGATTTAAAGACCTATCAATTTAGTTTACTCGATAAATACTGTTGGAATTATAATACTTTCACATGTCAGTTTTAAGCCATTTAGTTTTTTAATCAGTCAACAGTGTCAAATGTATGCAGTTTAATGATTTATCTATTTCAATTTACAAATTACTGTTATACGAGGGCGAGGGATTCTCAAATTGATGGAAAAATGCAAATGCATATTTTCAATTAATGCAATTCCCAAAATTTATATTAGTGATTACATGCAATTTTACTGTTAGCAATTAGCCTTCGTCATACAAAACCTTATGTAAAATTATAAGTTAACGATATTTACAAAATCAGATACTTACGTCAATGGGTTCATTTTAATAAATTACACATTCAAAAATTTCGAAAAATGCGCTCATAAATGTACAATGACTGGAGGATAAAACTGATGACTGTCACTGCTGACGGCACATTTTGATAAATCTTTTAACTTTTGAAGTCTAAAAAAATAATTTAAAGACGAAACCACACTTGGTCGACTTTGGTGTTAAAGAATACGAGCTAAACGTATTTCCCGCGACAACCATAACTTCTAACAGAATGTTCTCTTGGAAATGTATGTTTTCTATGCTGAATATATACTCTACGTCTACAGTTACAGTTACAGTGGAGCCTACACTCTTTCAGGGACGATAATTTAAATATGAGATACTTTTATGAATGTATGCAAATAATAATTAATTATAAAATAAAATAATAAAGACAGTCATTGTAGGACATGCATATTATGTGATATGAATTTATTATATAGAAATAGCTCTGAGACGGAAATTAAGTAACAAACAAAATTAAAAATTCATTGACATAATCGTCAAAATTTTTGTAGTGTACAGCAGTTTTTACTTAATTAAATTGAAATATTTCGTGCTCCCTACACCCTTTTCTATTTTTCGATTATCGGTACCAGCAAAGCAAGTTGTTAGTTATGCTAAAAGCTTCGGATCGCTCTGGCAGGCTTCTTCTTGACTAACACGTCCTCGTTAATAGGTTTTATAACGGAGCCTAATTTCGTGATTATTTTTGGAGCAATCAAACTTTTCATTGCCTTCTCAGGAAGCCATGTTCTACCCACAGGAGCCCGAATAATTTTCTCGTAGTCTTTGACCCTGCTAAACGGGAACGGCAACTGCCGTACTTGATGATCTTGAAGCATTCTTTTGACCTTTTCGTTTATAATCACATGGGGTAAACGTTCATCTTTTCTGGTTGGCTGAGGGTGAGCTCTAAGCAGAAGAGGTTTTTTCTTCCTAGGACGAACACCTTTACCGCCCCACTCCCCCCAACCAGGGAGACTCAAATTCACGTCCTTGGGTTTAGAGGCTTCGATCTCATCCGCCTTCCGTTTGTGAAAATCTCCAATTACATCATCGTCTTCAAACGCCTCTGCAATGACTGCTTTCTGGTCCTCATCGTCGTCGGCCCCATTGTCATCAAAATCAGCGTCCTCAATATTTAAAAATTCGTTATTGACAGTAACATTTTTTGCCACGTCCTTAGCTTTAGGATTTATAAGTACGAAACTACTGGTATCTAATTTAACATCCTTTGCGGCAATAATTGGGGCAGGGTCAGGGACAGATGGGGCTGCTGTCGTAACGGGAGAGGAAAAAGATCGGACAGAACCTAAACTAAATGGTTTGCTTGGCGCTCGTCCACTTGTCTCAAAGTTAATTTCATCCTGGTTAATGATGAAATCCTGAACATCCTTAAATTGCTTTTCCTTTTCTATTATTTCATCCTCACTGTCATCATCGTCACTGGCACTACTAGACTCGGCATTTTTCTGAGTCAGCTCCTTGCTGATTTTAAGTTGGTCTGATAGAGCAATGCGACTATCCTTGTTGTATTTGGCTCGAGCAGCTTGCATTTTCGCCCATTTGGAAGTATTACGATGTTTTAAAGTCATTCTTTCACGAATACGAGATTTTTCCAGGATGTCCAGCTTTTGGAGTGCCCCCTCAGGATCCGTCTGTTTCATCTCTTCAAACTCTTTCAGCTGCTTCTTAATTTTTTCACGCCGGAGCAGTCGGTGATATTTTTTACTCTTAATTTTATTTCGCCTCTTTGCTTTGGCCATTTCGTAGGACTGAACGGCTCGCAGACGAGCCAATTCACTGTGCTTTTCTAGAGCCTCTTCTACCGATAACATATACGCCTCTTCGCTAGTTCGATTCTCACCAGCAGAATGAATTTCATTTTTCTTCCGTGTCACATATTCTTCACCGTACAGAATTTTTGCCATTTCTTCTTCAAGGGGTGTTTGGGGCTATGATGAAAAACAAAATGAAATGGAATCTATAAGGAATACTATTAAATAATATATCAACCATATTTATGCAACTTAATTAGGCATTCAACTGCATAATATGAAGAGTGTTTTGGCAAAACGGTTCAAGTCTATCAAAGCACATTTTGCAGGAACAACCAATAATTAGTCAAAGATGACAGGATTATTTGTTTGATCTCAATTTTTTTTACACGTACTGTAACTGACGAAGCGTTATTAAATACAGTTTCATAAATCTAGACTGACTCAGGAATATTTTAGAAAATTTTCAAAAATCTGAATTTGTGGACTTATCCCGTCTTTCCCCAAAATCGATAACTTAACATGGAGTAAAAAGTCTGTGAGATGAAATTTTAATCGTTTTAAGTACTTTTTTGTACTTTGTTTAATCCATGTCTCGCATGAAAAATTTACGCAAGTGAAAGGTCACCTACAAACTACGAAAACACTCAAAACCTAAAAAAAGCAGAAATGAATATTTTAGGTGGACTTATCCCATTTTGTCATAAATCATTTAATAACCTTATCCCGTCTTGCAAAAAAGCTTTGGCTATTTTAAAAAATTACTTTGACTGAACTTTCATCTTTACCATTCAAAACAGTAACGTACCTAGTTTGCATAGTACACGTAAATCAAATCTCATTGGGCCATACGGGATAAATCTCATTTTTGAAAAAAATGGACTTATCCCGTTTTGCCAAACAACTCTACATTATATCTGGGGAGCCAAAGCACAACAATTATGTTGTTCTCCGGCATCCCTCTGAAATGATTCGCGGAAATGTATTACAATATATTAATTAAATAACAGTATTTAATTCGCTTCAACTTTGCGTTAAATTTAAACAAAAAGTTTTGGCCTTTTGCGGTGTAAGCACTCACCACAAATTCTGATGCGGAGTCCTTAATGGATCGTTTCGTAATCTTGGTATCATTGCCTAGTGGATAAACAATCTGGTCAGACACACGATTATGATACACCACTGAGTTCCACTTATTAACATCTTTCTTCGCGTTTTCGTACAAGGCTGAGCGCTTTGCCTTCTCAAGAACTGGCTTTGTAACTGAGGGATCATCATAGACTTCATCCAATATAGCTTGTTCATCAATTTCCTTCGAATTTTTCAACTGCTTTTTCGTGGCCTTCTTCGCCCCCCGAATACTTTTGACTCCCCGGAAAGAGGGAAGAACACCTCTGTCTTCGCTAGATAACGACTGATACTCGACGATTTTTGAAGAAGGTTCCTTTCGACCGCGATCACCAAGTTTACTATAAAAACAGATGACAAGACTTTGTTTAAGACATCGAATTTTTAACTTTGATTGGAGTTTATTCGTTCAGATTAAAATAAAAACTGAAAAAGTGTAATTTTCAATTACATAATGATAAATGCAAATCACTTTGTATTTCAGTATAGCTAATTAATTATTATGACTTACGTGAGAGATCCCAATGATTCCCCAATAGAATCGAGCAAATTACTGTGAGATACCTCTTCTTCATAATCAAGTTTCTGAAATTTGACACCACCTTTCTCTTCGTCCTCATCCCCGTCGTAGTCATCGTCCAACGAGTCCATACTATCATCGTCGGACAATCCGCCTTTTAATAAGCTGCAGACCAAACACGACAAAATAATTTAAAAATTGATGATTATTTTACGTAATAGATTTACATTAGAGAAAACATTACATTATAAAGAACGCATTTAGCGGAATATTATGAATTTTCGGTTCCTTATTATACATGAGAACAAAAAATAGTTCGTATTGCATAAGAATATGCGATGAAATAATGAATTTAATAATGAAGCGAATAAAATTTAGCTATACCTTTCCATATTAGGATTAGGCTGGTCGATTCCTTCTTTCGTGAATAATATATTATAATATCAGAAAGTTGATTGTAACCGATAGCGCTTTCCCTTGTGTTCTCGCCTCCTCTGCAAGCCCGTCTTTTTTAATGTCTCCCCTTCAACTGGAAATTTAAAAAAACTAATGACTAATGCACTCGCACGTTTACAATGTTACCTTCAATTCCTACTGACTGCGTCCTACGACAAATTGTGTGAAACATTAAAGTTCAGTTAAATAGTCAGCAGTATCGGTCATCAGTGAAGTAAATTATTTCTTACTCTATTAAGTACTGACTATAGTTTAGGGCTAAACAATAAAAGAAATACTAGTTAAGTCTCATAGGCTAAATGGCTATAAAAGTATGAGTAAATATCAGAATATTTTTGTCTTAACACTTAAGGTGGAGAAGTGCCTCCGCTAAATCTGCTCAAACTCAATACTATTTTAATTCAGCCATAGGTCATAGGTTTCGGTCGGGCTACTTTCAGTATTTTACTGCCTAGCTGCTTCTTTTATTCGGATTTCCTTGCTTATTAAATCTATAAATTGAATGAATTCTATAATAATATGTATAATTACATAAATAAAACTAATTCACGACAACTTCAAACTTTAAAAACTAAAACAAGAAAGCAAAACACTCACTTCAAAATTACAAAACAAATTCGACTCAACATACACCGCACAACATGTGCCATTTATGTGCCAGGCAAAAATGTGCCAGAGAAAAACAGAGCGTGCAATTCATAAACAATTGAAACTTCGCGCTGTCCAAGGATCCACATTTACGGCAATCGCAGGTTATAGCGGTTGGGTTGCCATCCATTCTGCCATTCTGCCATTCTCAAAGTTATATCGTTAAATGTAGCAATAGCAAACCTAACTAGTATTTCTATTTTATTTAACTTAAATTACTGAAATCAAAATTAAGATTATAGAAAAGCATGCACTACTTCATGATCCGTATATTCTTCACATACTGTCGAAGTTAACTATTCACGAAATTACGAGCCAAAAATAACTATGAAATTATGAAATTAAATGCTTGGGATGCCCAGGGGCATTTTGTACCATGTAAAGTAACCATATGTATGAAAAGTCCAACAGTTTGACTTTTTATCCTGTAATGATTGAAGAAAAATTAAGAGTAAAAAAAACAGTGCAGCTTACTACTGTAGCAAGTGAATAAATGAAGGTGAGATGTGACTAGTGAGATTCTTACTAGAATTGGATGCAATATTTTATGCGAAGCTTTGGAATTAATTGAAAAATGGATATTATCACACAAGATTTAAGTACACACGAATTAATTTTAATGTCATCAAAGTAGCAATACAACGAGAATAAATCAATAAACAATCAATATTTGTAACATTCTAATTTTAAACTACAAAGTTTCTAATAATTACCTACAGTCCAAATAATAGTTCATCAGTTTACGAGTACCAAATTGTGAAAACATTATATATATTATGTAATATGTATGTATGTATGTTAGAAGTATCGTACTTGCAGGCCAAAGCCTATTGCACACTTCGAACAATTTATATATGTAATATGTAGTAATGAAATGTTATATTTGAAAAAAATAAAAATAATGTCAAAATATTAAAATAGCGAAAATAGTAAAAAATAAACAGTTTTAATCAGTCTACATCTAAACATTTCTTCTTTTCATTGCGACCCGTACTTGATCTTGATCTTCTGGTTCGCCAGCATCAGATGTGTCAGTTACCCGCTTTCGCTTTCGTGACCGACGTTGAGTTGTAGCAGTAGATGTAGTTGCAGAGAGAGCATCTCTTATTCGGACAGATGCATTTGCACTATTTTCAGTGTTTTCATTTTCATCCATAGAGCCAGTGCCATATGCAGGGTTAACCACATTTATAGCAACATTTTCAGCAACAATGGTTTCTTGCAATGTTGTTTCTTCCGTCTCGTCAATAAAACAGTAGTAATTTTTAGTGAGTGCACTGTTTTTCTTGGCCGGTGGATCAGTTATCGGGATATATTCATATAAAAGATTCTTCAGCAGAACTTTGAAATTAAAATAGAACGGAATATGCAACAAAACGTAGTCCTCGATTTTAACCCCACTCACAAGAAGGTCTCCATCAAAATGTTCTTTCACTCTCTCAAACGCCTCTTGAGCCGTATCCTTTTTTTCTTGAGGGAAATCTCGAAACTGACCTTTCTTCTTGATATATTCCGAAAACTGGAAATCTTTGCATGTATCAGAGTACCTGTACATTGAGTACTTCATCTGCTTCAAAGTCTTCTTGTGAGAGCATAGGAAAATCAGATGGTAGACGTGGCCGTTGTTTTTTCCACGCATAGCAAATTTTACATCCATTAAATTATCCCTCCGATAGCCTTGCTTAATATTTCGTATGTATTCGGAATTAATATGCTCCAGCTTCTCATCAGAGGATAAACCAGAATTGTGCAATCCACTTCCGGATGAGCCGGGAGGCGGTCGGATCTCTCCAATTGTTTCCCTCAGTGAATCTTGGTGTCCCTCGTGATCATAGAAGCGTCGAATATTCCCGTCCATCAAATTAATAAACAAGTCTTTCGGGGCGTCCCACGTGGAGGTGGACAGTATTCTTTGAAATAATTCCAATGGGATTCCGCCTGTGAAAATAAAAATTACATTTAAAAATATTTACAAAAAGAATAAATTATAAATCGGGGTAAACGCAATTTAATACATATGCAGTTGATTCAACATGCATCTTGAGTATATAGGCACTTACTCCAGCCAAAAGGATCGGCGAAGATGAGCATGGGGTTATCCGCATAGACGTCCAAAACTTCATTCATCTTGTCTTTAAATTCCCCACGTTCCACAATAACGAACACTTTAGCTGCAAATAAAAAATAAATAAATGGATAACGTGAGTGAATGTGACATGTGACCCATATCCAATTTAAAACAGAATTAAAACGAGCTGTGTCAAAACAGATCTAAATGGGATACATGTGTGAAATGTTAATTACGAATTTTTGAAAAGTAGAAAATTTTCTATTTACATGTGTCTGAAAAATACAAAATAATCTATCTACATATTTTTGAAAAGTGGAAAATGTTGAATATACAAGCTTTTAGGATAGCAATACATGTTTATGTTTTGTAGATAGTGCATTTTGCTTTTAGCTAAAAATGGATATGGGTGTATGGTTCATGTTGATTTGTTTTACTGTGTACTGTGTAGCTCATTTCTTGTGTAATTTATGTGCACACTAATACATAGTGTCAAGAATGTGTTGTAAATGCATAAGTAGGTAATCATAGAAAAGTTCTTACGACATTGAGAGAGCTGATACTCGAGAGAGTCTCTCCATTCCCGAAACATTCTCTTTACTTCTTCCAGTTTCTCTTGAAACGTTTCAGATCTGTACTTGTAAATAAATTCAATCTTCCCGCCTGGAAATAAAATAGAAAATCCAATGAAAACGAATGATAAAAAAATATTAGGGATCGTTCGCAAATGTTGACATTTACCACACAGTGGTTAAGCTGGGGTGGGGGTCATAAAAGAGTGAAATTTTGGGGGACGTCATTATGGGCCATTCCCTACTACACCTGTGATTGTCCATACCTACATTTGGACGTTATTTTTTATTAGCAGAAAAAATAAAACCTGCTACCAGCAGCACTAATCAACATACCCTCACTGTTGTGGCGCTCCAGGCTCTCGCCAACATTTTTCACGAGCTTCTTATACGTCTTCATGCTCTTCTCTGTGAAGATCATGAGGAGGCTGGAACCTGGTTTGAGATTATTGTGTGCGACGAGTGCGTCGCAGATGAGAAGTGGAGATCCATTCTCCAAGGATCCATACTTTCCAGCACCAGCAAATCCATCCACATAAACTAGGAGCTTCCTTTGAATCCCACAGAAGTAAGATGACATACAGGGAATGTAACCATCCATAAAGGTTTTGAGGATCCCATGTTTAACTGCCCCTCTCTTTCTTTTAGCATGGTCAAAATGCACACGTTTAGAGGTTGGATTTGGTTCAGGTTTGGTAGGTTTCGACTTGGGTAACGACAACATTATAGCTTATGAATACGACTGTTGACAGTAGACAGGTATGGAATTTGGGAATACTGTAATGCAAGACCAATGTACAAAAATACTAATTTGAATGCATCGACCAGCAAACTTTCGAATTGAGGGATGAAATATTTCAGCTTTAACAAAATGTAAACAGTAGCAACCCTTTTACACGAACCTTCCTCGGTGAGAGTCAGTGAGCAAGTGAAAAAAGTATGAATTTGCATCCCCTATTTATGCACTTTTTGATCGGCTAACTGAATCGTTTTCATAACGTTATTTAAACGTTTTTTTTTATTTCCAACTTAAATTCGAGTTCGAGTCGAGCGTTTATCAAAGTGTATCAATGAAAAGTCTGGAATGTTCTAGATTTACTTGACTGGATACATTTCTCAAAATCTCCAATCTGACTGACTAACTATTGATAGTAATAAGTTCATAGTGAGTTGCTTTGCTTTTCTCGACGGTTTTATACAAGTCGAAACCAAAAGTGATAATTCTTTTTTTACAATCACTCAATCAAATCAATGGACAATAACAACATCGACAATTTCATGTAAAATTCACTGTCAAGTACACACATATTACTGCTGTATTTTCTTCACACAACTTGTCTTAACTTGTTCCTTACAAGGAAATTAATGCTGGTAAGTGTGACACTGTCGACTGTGTCACACTTTTGTATAAATTCCATTCGACAGACACTACACAGTTTTAGATGGGTGTATTTAAAATTACCACATGTCGTTTATTTTACAGACTTTAAAAAAAAATTAAGCATTAAGTTTGTTCAACTGTCAATGTGATATTATATACGTTTTACATTTTCGTTTTCTTGCTAACTAATAATGCCACGTTATCTTCTCTCTAATCTACTACATCAAGTCAAACTGAATTCGAAACCAATGAACGTTGTGTAATATGAATTAACAACTAATACACTGTCTAATCTATAATTGCAGTACATTGTAGATCTTTAACGATGACGATACCCAACACTGCTTCACCTTACAAGCTTTCCGATTTAAAATTTAAGGATAATTATTACATGACCAACGGACAGCAATAAAACTAAAACATGGAAAATACAAAGCTAACAGAATCCCAAATGAAATTAATGGATTCAATAACAATTAATAATTATTTAAATTGCTTATGCATAACTATTATTGAACATATTATATGCATATGCAAAGTATAGTAATTTTTAAAGAATTAAAGGAAAAATTATTTTGATAAAAAAAATCAAAATTTTAAAAAGTGAATTGTTGATTTCGAACCTTTGAAAACGGGAATTTTGGTTGACAAATGCTATGAAGATGACCTGAGGGGCGCAGTCCCACTACGTGCTACTGCGTTTTAGAGTATCTGGGAATTAGTTGGGATCAAATCGGTCAACTGGGGACCGAGATGTGACATTTCATGACATTTTTGGGGGGTAAGTTTCCCCTTGACCAAAGAGGTGGCTCCTCAGACTTAACTTGTCCATGTTGTCGTCAGTTGAGCAGTGCTTCGTACTGCGGAGTAGCACTGAGAACGTGCAAACAAGATCCAGTTCCAGTTCCAGTTGGTAGATGGTTTCCAGTCCATTTTCCAGTTTTCCAGTTGAGCCAATGCAATGCAATCCCAAGGATAGTTACATGTAGAATGGTGTGTTTTGTGTGAAACATTTCCGGCAATATTCCCCATTCCCCCGTCTGATTTATTTTTAAAATTTACAGCAATGTTGCTAAACATGTTTTTCAGTTAAGTAAGTACTTTCCTACTTTTAAGTATACTTCTTATTGTCTTACTTCAGATTTTAAGAAACTTACAAACTCGCATTTGTCCCTCAAAAATGCTCCTTTCTACTTACATTTAAAAAAAATATTTTATTTCTTTAAAAAAACCATCGACGCATATTTTTTGCTTCCATTTATGCAACTTTTCACAAAGCTAACTGTTTTACAGTGTAAGTACCTACTTAAGTACTTACACAGTACTGCTGCAATTAAATTTAATTCATAGCTCATGTGTTTAGACAGTGTACGCTATGTAAGTAGTAATTTTTCTTTTACTAAGTATTTCAGTGTACATGAAAGCAGGCGAAAAGTCTAAGAGCAGAGTTTGGCTTTTTACGCGGAGACGATTTATGAAAAACTAACTGGTAAGTAGGGGTAAGAGTAGAACAAACAGCTACTGTAAAATAGTAAGTGTATAAATGAAAATGATGGCGAGATGATATCAGTATTAGAACTCCGTGTTAAGCTTGATACAAAGCTTTGGAATGACGTGAAAATGGGTATTAATTACAATAATTACGTACCACATATGATTTACACAATAAAAACGAATTTTACTGTCATCAAAACAGTAATACAACGAGAATAAATCATAATAAATTTAATAATAATAATATATAGATGTACCTACATATACAAAATATTTGCTATATTCGAATTTAAAACTAAAACTATAGTGCAAAAATAGACAGTTCTCAGGTCTTTACGAGTTCCAAAATTATCATAGAAACATTGAAGTGTAATTATTGTAAAAACAAAGGGTAAGATAAGTAAAATTTTTTCAGTTATTTGGTATCTACTAGTCATTACCTTTCGAATTGTATATAACACGTTGAACATGGTTAAGTATTTCAAAAGTATGAAAACTCCGGTAAGTTATGTAGATATGTAGGTAAGTAACCATGTTATATTTGAAAAAAAAATGAAAAACGTGGTCAAAAAATAAAATTAACAACAGTTTTTACAAGTGCAATTAAACATTTCTTTTTTTCATTGCGACGCGTATTTGCTCTGATTCGCCAGCATTCGACAATATGTCAGTCATCCGCTTTCGCTTTCGTGGCTGACGTTGAGTTGTAGCAGTAGTTGTAGGGGGATCATCTATTCTTCGGACATAAGCATTTGCACTGTTTCCATTTTCGTCTTCCCCCATGAGGCCAGAGCCAGGGTTCTCCACATTTATAGCAAAAACCGTCTCAGCAACAATGGATTCTTGCGCCGTTGTTTCTTCGGTCACGATCTCGACGACCTGAACGACTGTAAAATAGTAAAAATTTTTATCGAGTGCGCTGTTTTTCCTGGCCGGTGGATCAGTTTTCAAGATGTACGCATTTAAAAGTTTCTTCAACTCAACTTTGAAATTAAAATAGAACGGAATAAATCGCAAAATGTAGTCCTCAATGTCTTTCCCTTCTACAAATTTCCCATCAAAATGTTCTTTCACTCTCTCAAACGCCTCTTGAGCCGCATCCTTTTTTTCTTGAGGGAAATCTCGCAACTGGCCTTTCTTCTTGATATATTCCGAAAACTGGAAATCTTTGCATGTGTCAGAGTACCTGTACATTGCGTACTTCATTTTCTTTAAAGACTCTAAGTGAGAACATAGAAAAATCAAATGGTAGACGTGGCCGTTGTTTTTTCCCCGCATAGCGAATTTTACATCCATCAAATCCCTATTATATCCGCGCTTAATATTTCGTATGTATTCAGAATTAATATGGTCCAGCTTCTCATCAGGGGATAAACCAGAACTGTGCAACCCACTTCCGGGTGATAAGCCGGGGCCGGTGCCGGGACCGGGAGGCGGTGGTCGAATATCTCCAATGGATTCCCTCAGTGAGTCTTGGTGTCCTTCATTGTCGATGAAGCGTCGAATATTCCCGTCCATCAAATTAATCAGCAAGTCTTTCGGGGCGTCCCACGTGGAGGTGGACAGTATTCTTTGAAATAATTCCAATGGGATTCCGGCTGTGAAAATAAAAATTGCATGTAAAAATATTTAGAAAAAGAATAATTTATAAATTGGGGTAAACGGAATTTAATACATGCAGTTCACAGGCGTGACAGATATTGTATCAAAACTGATTCAACATGCATCTTTTGTGTATATAGGTACTTACTCCAGCCAAAAGGATCGGCGAAGATGAACATTGGATTATTCGCATAGACATCCAGAACTTGATTCATCTGATCTTTGAATTCCCCACATTCCACAATTACGAACACTTTCGCTACAAATAAAAAATAAATAAATGCATAACGTGAGTGAAGCTTCAAAAATGACCAATTTTCAATTTAAAATAGAACTGAGTTGTGTCAAAAAAAGAACTAAATGGGATAGATGTGTGAAATATTAATTACGATTATTTGAAATTTTAAATATTCTATTTGCACGGTTTTGAAAAGTGCAAAATATTTTATTTACATGTTTTGAAAAGTGGAAAATATTTTATTTAAATGTTTTCAAAAGCGGAAAATGTTGCATCTGCAACCTTTTAGGATAAAATTGTTGTTTTGTAGATAGTGCATTTTGTTTGTAGCTAAAAATGGATATGGGTCATGTTGATTCTTTACTGTAGTTCATTTCTTGTGTAATTTTTGTACATACTAAGGCATAGTGTCAAGAATGCGTTGTAAATGCATAAGTAGGTAATCATAGAAAAGTTCTTACGACACTGAGAGCGCTCATACTCGGGAGAGTCTCTCCATTCCCGAAACATTCTCTTTACTTCTTCCAGTTTCTCGTGAAACGTTTCAGATCTGTACTTGTAAATAAATTCAATCTTCCCGCCTGAAAATAAAATAGAAAATCCAATAAGAACGAATAATGAATAAATATTAGGGATCGTTCATAAATAATGTCATGGGTAGGTTCCGTGGGTCTAGTCTGGCCTTGATGTCATGTCATGCAAAGATAATATAGCCATTTACTGCAGTGTTTAAACTGGGATGGGTTTACGGGCCTGCCCCGACACATGTGATTCCAATCTTACGTTTGGACGTTAACATTATTATAGTAGAAAAAATAAAACCTGCTATTTGCAGTATAGTAAACATACCCTCACTTTTGTGGCGTTCCAGGCTCTCGCCAACATTTTTCACGAGCTTCTGATACGTCTTCATACTCTTCTCTGTTAAGATCATGAGGAGGGTCGAATCCTTCTTGAGATTATTATGTGCGACGAGTGCATCGCAGATGAGGAGCGGAGATCCATTTTCACTAGATCCATGCTTTCCAGCACCAGCAAATCCATCCACATAAACTACCAGCTTCCCTCTAACCCCACAGAAGTAAGATGACATACAGGGAATGTAACCATCCATAAATGTTTTGAGGATCCCGTGCTTCACGGTTCCTCTTTTCCTTTTCGCCTGGTCAAAATGCAGACGTTTAGAAGTTGGATTTGGTTCAGGTTTAGTAGGTTTCGACATGGGCAACGACATCATGGTTTATGTATGAATATGATTCCAGGTTTCGAAAAATACTAATTTCAGTTTGAATAAAATGACCAGCGTAATATGTTCGAGTAAAAGCCTTTGAAAAAAAAATTAAAAAATAGCAACCGTTTTACATAAACATTCCTCGTTGAGAGACAGTGAACAAGTGACAAAAAATATGAATTTGCATCCCGTATTTATGCACTTTTTGATCGGCAAAACGAATCGTTTTCATAACGTTATTTAAACGTTTTTTATTGTCAACTTAAATTCAAGCCTTTATCAAAGTGTGTCAATGACAAGTTTGGAATGTTCTAGATATACAGATTACTCATTGTCTAATCTTGTTTAAAAGGAAATTAATGCTAGTAAGTGTATTCATAATTGACATTTCAAATTATTGGTTAGATATATATGTATCGATATATGTATGTGTATATACATGTATCCATGATTAGGGATACATATATGTAGCACGTTTGTAAAAAATTTAAACTGCGGGCATATGGCTATGGCTGCATTATTGATGTATTTTATTATTATTCATTCATATGAAAATACTTTTTGTAATAAAGTGTATGTTTTTGTTACGGTGTCGTTTAGGCAAGTGCAATTGTGTACCAGTGTAAATAAATTTTTTTACGCTCTCCCTTTATATGCACTTATGCAAAACAGTGTGATTTTTAAAATATAAATACAAAAATCACTTCATACAAAAAAAATCAAAATTTTGAAAAGTGAATTGTTGATTTAAAACCTTTGAAAACGAGAATTTTGATTGACAAATGTTATATAGATGACCTGAGGGACGCAGTCCCACTACGTGCTACTGCGTTTTAGAGTATCTGGGAATTAGCTGTGATCAAATCGGTCAACTGGGGACCGAGATGTGACATTTCATGACATTTTTGGGGGGTAAGTTTCCCCTTGACCATAGAGGTGGCTCCTCAGACTTAACTTGTCTCCATGTTGTCATCAGTTGAGCAGTGCTGACTACTGCGGAGTAGCACTGCGAAAACGTGTGAAAAAGATGCAGTTCCAATTCCAGTTGAGCCAATGGAATATGCAATGCCAAGAATACATGACAAGTTTGTTTTCAAAAAGCGGTAAGTCCACACTCTATCCTATCCACTGGACTTAAGACTTAACACGCATTGCTAACAAACTCTTAACATGTCGAATGATGGTTTTGTTTTGTGAAAAACCTTTCCGGCAATGTTTCCACGTCTGATTTATTTTTAAAATATCCAGCAATGTTGCTAAACACATTTTCAGTTACATTTATACTTTTTTTGCTGAGGCTGAGATCATATTAGAATTGGATACAAAATTGAAAGCTTATATACGATGCTTTAAAATGAAGTGAAAAATGGACATCATCACTCAGGGTTTATACAAAAACGAATTTTAATTTAATGTCATCAAAATAGTAATACAACACAAGAATAAATTAATAAACAAATATTTGTACTTAATATCCTAATTTTAATTTTAAACTATGAATTATCCAACAATCAGTCCAAATAACAGTTCTGTACTTTACAAATGTAAACATTATAACATCTAGTACTTAATGAATTGTTATGCTAAAATAAATGTGGTCAAAATACTAAAAACTTGTAAAATTAGTAAACTTTTTAAGCAATTTTAATCAGTCTACAATTATTAAAAATTCCTTCTTTTCATTGCGACGCGTACTTGAGCAGGTTCGTCAGCATCACGTAACGTGTCAGTCATCCGTTTTAGATTTCTTGGCACACGTTGAGCTGTAGTGAGAGCATCCATTCCAATTCGGGTAGAAGCATAATTTCTACTGTTTTCAATGTCTCCGTTGTTATCCACAGGGCGAGACGTATAATTTATAGCCACAGTCTCAGCAACAACGATTTCTTGCGGCATTGTTTCTGTCCGTTGGCAGACATTAAAATTGTAGACATTTATATTGAATGCCCTCCCCACCGATGGATCCACATTATATGTGCGCAAAAGTTTCTTCAGCTCAACTTTGAAGTTAAAATGAAGCGGAATATGAGTGCAAATGTAGTCATCAATCTTTTCTCCACTCACAATTTTCCCATTGAAATGTTCCTTCACTCTGTCAAACACCTCACAAGCCGCATCCTGTTTTTCTTGAGGAAAATCCCGAAAGTGAAGCTTCTTGTTCCATTCCGAAAACTGGAAATCTTTGCATGTGTCAGAGTACCTGTACATTGAGTACTTCATGTGCTTCAAGGACTTAATATGAGAACATAGGAAAATCAGGTGGTAGACGTGGCCGTTGTTTTTTCCCCGCATAGCAAATTTGGCATCCATTAAATTATTCCGCCTATAGCCTTGCTTAATGTTCCGGATGTACTCACAAATAATATGGTCCAGCTTTTCATTTGGGGATAAACCCGAACTGTGCAATCCGCTTCCGGATGATGAGCCGGGGCTGGGGCCGGAGCCGGTGCCGGGTCCGGGAGGCGGTGGTCGTATCTCTCCGATTGCTTCTCTCAGTGAGTCTTGGTGACCTTCGTGATCAATGAAGCGTCGAATATTACCGTTCATAAAATTAATAAGCATGTCTTTTGGGGCACCCGGGGTGCAGTTGGACAGTATTCTACGAAATAATTCCAATGGCATTCCGGCTGTAAAAACAGTGAAAAAAAATATAATTAAAAGAATAATTATTAATAAATTGTTATAAAAGAAAAAAAATACTTGACAGTGATATATATGCACTTACTCCAGCCAAAAGGATCGGCGAAAATGAACATTGGATTATTTGCATATACGTCCAGAACTTGATTCATCTTGTCTTTGAATTCTCCACATTCCACAACAACGTAGATTTTCGCTAAAAAATAAATTTGGATATTAGAGTGTGTGAATTGGAGATGGAGGATTTTGCTTCTTAAGTACAGCGAAATAAATATGCATATTTATTACAGGTTTAATTAGTATACTTACGACATTGAGAGCGCTGATACTCGGGAGAGTCTCTCCATTTCCGAAACATTGCGTGTACTTCTTCCAGTTTCTCGGGAAATGTTTCAGATTTGTAATTGTAAATAAACTCGATCTTCCTCCCTGGAAACAAAATAGAAAATCTAATGAAAATATGGGCGTAATATAATGAACGAAACGAATAAAAAATATTTGGCATTAATTCAATGCCATCACACTGATGATAATGATCTACCATGGAGTATTAAATAAAAATTAATAAACTTTTACCCTTATTGTGGTGTTCCAGTCTCTCGTCCACATTTTTCTTCAGCTTCTGCCACGTCTTCTGGTCCTTCTCCGTGAAGATCATGAGGAGGCCGACGAGTGGCTTATTCGGTTGGCGGAAATTCTTCTTCAATTTACTGTGTACGGCGACTGTATCGCACATGAGGAGTGGAGATCCATTCTCGTTAGATGAAACATGTTTCCCAGCCCCAGCAAATCCATCCACGTAAACCAGGAGCTTCCCTCTCTCCCCACAGAAATGAGATGACACACAGGGAAGCCAGCCATCGAGACACGTTTTGAGGATCCCGTGTTTCACTCCCCCTCGTTTCCTTTTCGCCTGGTCAAAATGCAGACGCTTAGAAGTTGGATTTGGCTCAGGTTTATTGGGTTTCGACTTGGACGACAACATTGTTGTAGCTTATGAATATGACTGCAGGCAGGTTTGCACTTTGGGTATACAATGTAATTCAAGAACAATATATAAAAATACTAATTTGAATTTGAATGAATTGACACAAGCAGGATGTTCGAATGAAAAATTGAGAGATAAAATATATTTCACCTTTGATAAAAAAAACAATAATGTAAACAATAGCAACTTTTTTTACAAGAACCTTCTTAGGTGAGAGTCAATGAACAAATGAAAAAAATATGAGCTTGCCTTCCGTATTTACAAGCTTTTGGTTAGGCCAACAAATCGTTTTCATAACGTTATTATAACGCTTTTTTTATTTTCAAACTGTTCAATGAAGAGCCTGCTGGAGTATTCCCGTTTTACAAGATTTAACTGGATACAATTCTCAAATACAATTCAAACGTTAGATTACAGGTGAGTTGCTTTGTTTTTCTATAAAAAGCTTTTGTAGAGATAGGTAAGTACTTAGGTAAGTAGTGATTATACCTGTGTAAAAAAATCAAAAACGACACTACATGTTTATAGCGGCTTATGGAGACTTTTTATTTATTGAATGGAGAGAGTGGTTAATTAGAAGGAAGATGAGGAAGAAAGATTAAGGGTACTGGGAATCTGTAGGCTGGAGATGGGAGGCTGGGATCCGGGCAATGGAGTGAGAGGGAGGTAGGTATGGTAGGTGCGTAATAAATAAATCCGTAATGTATAATGGGATTTGAAGTAATAAGATGCAATTCAATGAGACAAAGAAGAAGGAGAGTTAATGCATAGTAAGTGTTGCGAATTATTTGTGTCTTTGCCAAGGTGTGCCAAATATAATGCAAATTGAGACAGCGATGTAAGCATGTGTGCAGCGCCATATAATAAGATGCATCATCCAGGCCAATCAAATTGTGTATGGGCTGTATCAGTACACAGGCTGGTTTATATACAAAATTACAATGTTTTTGAATTTATTACAATTTATACAACATTTATATGCATGAAATACAGGACATTTAATTATTCAACGGTATACTTAACAGTGTATACATTATAAATCTAGGTTACATCTACACTATACTAATTAAATACACTTCTTACAAGCTAGAGCCTTTTATTTAATAAATATATGTAGTTCACAAATAACATTGACATTAAACAGCTAGGTTGCTTATATACTAAACAATTGAAATACACGAGTCTTACAAATACAGAACATTTAATTATTTAACTGTACACTTAACATTTATATATACATTATACATCTAGGTTACATCTACACTATACTAAAAATATATATACACTTCTTACAAGCTAGAGCTTAGTATTTAATAAATATATGTAGTTCACAAATAACATTGACATTAAACAGCTAGGTTGCTTATATACTAAACAATTGAAATACACGAGTCTTACAAATACAGAACATTTAATTATTTAACTGTACACTTAACATTTATATATACATTATATATCTAGGTTACATCTACACTATACTAAAAATATATATACACTTCTTACAAGCTAGAGCTTAGTATTTAATAAATATATGTAGTTCACAAATAACATTGACATTAAACAGCTAGGTTGCTTATATACTGAACAATTGAAATACACGAGTCTTACAAATACAGAACACTTAATTATTTAACTGTACACTTAACAGTATATACATTATATATCTAGGTTACATCTACACTATACTAATTAAATACACTTCTTACAACCTAGAGCCTATTATTTAATAAATATATGTAGTTCACAAATAACATTGACATTAAACAGCTTGGTTGCTTATATACTAAACAATTCAAATACACAAGTCTTACAAATACAGAACATTTAATTATTCAAAGGTATACTTAACAGTATATACATTATATATCTAGGTTACATTATTATAATACTATAAATATACAACTATTACAGAATAATATATTTACTTATTTAACAAATCTTTATGGCCAAAGGGCAAACTAAAATTACAATCATTGGGGTCTGAAAATACCCGTGATATATCTAATGTGTTAAATGCTAATCTATTTACACTCACAACGTACATGTTATGATCTACAGATCGTATAGAATTTACAATTATATTACACGGCTTGTCTGTTTCAAGCATTTGTTTATACTTGTCGTGCCTGCATTGGCGTAACGCAATAGCCGGGACACCTCTGCATTTCTGTTGTTGGCTACTATTTAAATATAACATGCTATACATTTTAGGCTTAAGTGTAATTAATTCTGATACATCTAAGCTCTGTATTCTTATTTTGCCACTCTCGTCTTTATTTAAAAGATGCAACTCTGGATACTCATTTTCGTACCGTTGAAAAAACTCGTGATTTCGTGGAATTTTGCTGAAATCAAATTCTGCACGTGCACTAACTATATCATCCCACAAAGTATTTGAGGGATCTAATATATCTAGCTCATATCCGTCGGTATCTGAATAATCCAAGTAAGCTCTATTCTGGAATATTCGACACAGCATATCAAACTTTTCATAGAAGTTAACTTTTGCATTGGCTAAAATTGCCAGTCCTGTAAGTGACAAGTCATCTGCACGATACCTCTTAAGATATTGCGTAATAATACTTAGACAATCAGACAAACCATCAAAATCTTTACATCGTGGTGATGCAAGTAGTTTTTCAGCATGGGCGGTACTGGTGCAAATACTGGTTTCAACATAATCTTTAACTTTTTTTAAAGTCTTGCCATACAAAACATTGGATTGGAATTTAAGTAATTTGTTTTCAAAAGTGGTTTTTGCTTGCTTACGTCTTTCTAAATTGGCATCTATATATGATTTGAAGTAACGTTGCTGTTTAAATCTAACACCACAGTGTATTTTTAAGAGTACCATTCCCTTTAAAAGATAGTAGCGCAATTCCTTGAAATGAACTGTGTAATTGAATTTGTCATAAAGTGTTAACATAAGTCTTGGTCGGGATATAAAATGTTTAATTGAAGCGTTTTTGCGGTATTTTAAATTTAACTGGCTCGGCATTTCTTCAAGCTTTATTACTCTCTGTTCCATGGCAAGAGGCAAATTTGCGTCGCGATTATGCAAATGCTCTGGGTATTGCAAGTCACAAACCAGTACGTACCCATAGCTTCCTTCCGTACTACCCAATTCAGGGTCTGTCCAGTCAATGTTTATAAGATCTTTTGTTTCCATGTACTCGTAATCAGACACTGGCATCAGTGCTTTCATACTATGTGGATATAAACTATTGATATCTAGTGAAAGTAAGTGTCTACGTGGCTGTGATGTATCTAACCCACCCGGACAACGTTCGTGATTAGCAGTCACATGTTTCTTTGCAAATATACATTGACCTCCCCTTATTCCGTTTTTTGCAATTTCATATACCCTGTAATCTCTTATGTAATCTATTTCAGCTTTTGAGTGCTTTAAAAAGCATTGCCATGAGAAGCTTGGCAAAGTTAAAGAATAGGTAGGATCCATTTCGTATGTTTCCATTCCAAATTTTCGAAAGTTTTGCCAAACTTCTGCAAGTAATACTGTATCTAACAAACAAGTAAAACGCATGTAATCAGCTAATGTAAAAAGGTTGAATTTTGCACAGATGTTTTGAACAAGCTCCCATTCACTGTCTGGTATTGGCATATCATCAAGTAAAGATTTTCTGAAACACGATCTTGTGGGAATGGGAATATCAAGACTTGTATTTTTAGTAAGAGACAAGAAAGGAAAATAAACTGGTTTTTGCAATAACACAAGATCGTCATGGCACGGTTTTGATACTTTAAGTTTCTTTGCAAAAGAACCATGGCTTTGTGTAGGTAAAAATTTATATAAACACTGCTGTACTATTTTAAGTGACTGAGAGGTTTTTGCGTTAAGTGATTCTACAAGTTCGAATAAATCAGAGTCAAAAAATAAATTGGCATCCATAAAACGTATTTTAACTTTTGAAGCAAAAGATTTGCCAGTATAGTTGGGTTGTTTTGAATTTTCAGAGGGATATTCTAAATTTAATTTAGGAAGCCATGTATCCTTAGCAGTTATCGTTATTGAAATAAATTCTTTTGGAGATTTTGCAAGAGCTTTTACGTTTTTGGACGAAAACATATTAATTTTCATTGCATTAATTAAAAGGTGATAATCAAAAGAACCTCCGTAGTGCGAAATAAGTGGGATCTCGTGCTTGTATTTAATACTAAGGTTGCAACTACTACATGCAGCAAACTCAAAATTACCATGGTCGTGGTTATGGTGGAAGGTCCTGATCGTCTTGGTTTCTTTACTAAATTCGCGCTCACACAGATGGCAGTGTGTAGCTTGTTCAAACTGTACTCTTACACTTTCTGTTAGTTTTACTTTGTTATTTGTTTCTCTAATATGTGTAAGTAACCTGTTTGCCCAGTAAAATATACGTTTAAAAAAATGTTTTACTACATCTTCCCCATCAAAATACTCTATAGAAACAACGTTGTCTTTATCTTGCATTCTTCTAATAATAATAAAAGAATAGGCCGCAGGTGTAATTTCAGTTGTATACTTTGTGTTATTTTTTGCAAGTTTAAAATCTTGAATAGGATTTGCAAACGTGAAGAACTTATAAACAATGACAAAGGGGTACGGAAGTGTTTGCCATGGTTTTGCAAACTTGACTCGTTCCCATGGTTTAGGAAAAATGATTTTTCTTTCTTCACGAACTTGACAGTTGTCAGAGTGCTGTTGTAAATTCTTTTCAGAGTTAAAACTTCTTAAACACAATTCGCAATAAAAAGCTTTTTTGTGACGTCCATTACACATAAATTTATCAAGATCAGTAATAAGTACTAAATGGTACGACTTGGTCTTGTCGTCCTTTTCTTGGTTAAAAATTAAAAATAAATTACACAGTTCAGTTAACTCAGAATTACGCGACCGTCTTATAGGGACAATGTCGTTGTCGCGGTGACTCCAAATATTAATACCAAGATTATTTTTAATTTCAAAATTATTTAAATCTTCGCCAATACGCAAAGGACAATTAATATCAGTAAAATCAAATTGCGAAAAATAGGGAATATACTGTTTGGGACTCTCTAGTTTTTGTTTGGCATAGCGAGTAGCATTAGATTTAGACTGCTGCTTATTTACTTTATATCCAGCTAAGATTTCATCGCGGTATCTGTGAGCAGCAACACAAAATTTAAAGCAATTATCGCATTTGTTTTTAATATTTAAGTATCCGTTTCTTCTATAATTTAACTTTGGAAATTTAATATATCCTTTTGCTTCAGCATTTGAAAATAAATTTAAAACTCCTACTTTAAATTGAATAGAATTTACTTGCTGAACTGTCCAACCAGTACCGTACTTATTAAAATCATTTAAGTGTTGTATAACTTCACTTGCACTATTGAATATAAAGTTTTCAATTTCGTCTTCATTCATTATATCGTAATTCTTAGACACAAACTCAATGCTACGTTTTTCTGTTTTTGGTTCGTTTTCTACTATAGTTTCTAACTCTAATGCTACATCTAATATAAGTTGAGCCTTAATACTAATGTGTACAGCTAAGTTTTGAGTTAACAATTTCACAATAGACTCGTATAGTTCAGTCAAAATGTATGTAATGTCTTGAAACTCTTCAGTTGGTTGATGAATGTAGGTCACCATTAGTCCCTTATGAGCTCTTGAGGACTCTTGAAATACATCTTGATCTATCAGTGACGAACGACGAGGGCGACGAGAAGGCCCTGCAGGACTATCTTCACTGCTGGTAGTAGTATCAAGTCCGTAGGTTGCTCCTGAACGACTGGTTCCACCGCCAGTTAGATTTTGATTTCTGTTGTCATAGTGTGCAAGACGCTCGCCGGGGTGCAGACATGAATGATAAGTTTTGTCAGAACAGAATCGGTTGCAATCTCCACAGTGATGAACATCCTCAACGTGAGCTTGATACGCCACATATCTTCTGCATTCGAACAGACATCTAGGCATGGAACACTCAAAGCGCTAAAAATCAACAAACACAATATGATTAGAATCAAACTTATATTAAACAATAAAATAACTACGGAAGGAAATAAACAATGTAATATCACATGTACTTGACACCAAAATATACGTACATAGTCAGTCGTTCCAGTTTTGCGAACAGTTGGGAAGTTTGGTTGTTCGTGGTACTGAACGGTCGTGTCTGGTACTAGGGCTGGTTGATCCATGTTGAACAAATAGTGTTGTAGAGTCGATGCTTTTCGTATGTTCTAATGCTGTTCTGAGAGGCGAGTGGAGTAAGATGGAAACGTTGATGTTCGGAGGAGTGCTTGAGATGGTGTGAGGGTCCCTATGAGTCTGCCGCGGTACTTATAGTTGATCCGTGGTGGGTGGTAGCCACCTGTTTCTGGTAAACCCCTTCTGCTTTAACTAGGGACCATAGTTTACCATTGCGATAAATCTTGATTATTTTGAATACAAAGAGTAGTAGGACCAGGATAAACGACACGTAGATGGCTGCACATGCGCAGAACAAGAAACAATAACAAATGCACATTTAGCAATGGTTTAAAAATGGACACGTGGTATATGCGCATCAAATGTTTAGTACAATATATATTTGTATTAATCGTATTGGTGAATTTTGCACTCACTAATCAAGTCAAACGTTGTATTTACTACCGGTTTTGCTTCATGTTGGTTGTACTTGTCAACTACATCAAGTATAATTCCGTTTTGCGTATTCAAATTTTCAAGCATATATTTTAAAGCTTGAAGAATCAACTTGTTGAATGAACTGGGCTTGGTCACGGCAGATGGCGTAATATCAGGGCTGGAAAATGACGGTTTGTCTTGCTGGAGAGTGTTTTGTATTGCTTCTAGGGCTATCTTTTCCTTTGTAAATAAACCATTGATGCTTGGTGTACTTTCAAAGCTTGGAACGGTGCTTTTAGTGTCAACTATTGGATTATTAAATTCATGCTGGGCATGCACTACAGTGTTGCAACATGTTGCAAGTAGGAGAAGCACAAGTGCGCAGAAAAGAAATACTACACGTTGCAGAAACATTGTATAGCTTAGTATTGAACACTTTGGCATTACAAGGTAGACTGACACTGTCTAATTGATGGCAGCTCTATTTATATATATCGAGATTTAACTTTCTTTGATGCACTTGTATTGCTGCGATTTCTCACGTATGCATTTCCACGGTTGCGAACTGATTTTAGCTGTGGTTTCTTTATATTAGCTTGCGACATTACTTGCTCGTAGCTGAGCCACTCCTGAACTGGTAGTTGTTTTAACCTATCGACGCCAGATGGAGCACTGATGGAGGAACTTTCACTTGGTTCTTTGTAGTTTCCGCCAACGTGCATTGGAACGTCTTTGTAACAATTGAGTTTATTCTCTGGCAAACAGCGGTGTTGCTTGGCAACGTTCAAAGCCTTTTGCTCTTCTCGAATTTTCATAAGCTCAGCATAGAGCTTGGGTTCAATTGCTTTTATAACAGTAGCCATAGCTATTCTAATTGTTTGAATTGTATATTTTATCAGCACAAATTATATCTGACAGTAGTGTAACACGGCAGATTTCACTGTTGTAAACTTTATGGAATATCGTTGCTAAGATTCGACGCACAAGGTTCTTGTTTCTTATATATAGTTTTTCCATGTTATCTAGACCCGTTTTTTTCAAAGTTTTTACAAGTCTATTTATTTGATTTGAATATCGCGGATCTATATGTTTGCAAAACTTATCTACGTTGAATATACACTCTGCTATAACATAAAGCAAATCAACAGTTGCACACTTAATGTAAGTTGAATATTCTCTTGGTTTTGAGTTTGCTAATAGTGATAGATATTCAAAGTTTTCTTCAAACAGACTTCTTTGCTTTCGTTCCACCGGCATGATGAGTTTTATTTGTATACATATATGTCAGTACCATTTACAGGGAAAATGTTATTACGTACAAACATGTGTGGGTTCGGGCACTGTGGATGCAAGTCCAAGAACAAGTAACTATGTTGGCGTAGACTGCATGCTTTTTCGTATGCTTCTTGCAAAAACTTCTTACGACTAGGTGCAATTTGTCTTGCAATTTGGTTAATTATGCTACGGTCTCTAGGCACGTCAAAGAGAACTAGATATTTCGTACTTAAACTAGTGGTTCTCAGTTCTTTAGAAAAGGCGTTTTGCAGAATAAGTATTACACTGAAATTCATATGATGAGACAATTCTGTGAATATTTTCTGAACTAATTGTCTAGCCTTATGATTTGCTTCCATAAAGTTTAAATGATCGTCTAAAACAACAAGACACGGGCTGTCTATTTCTTGAATCAGTGACTCAATATTATCTATATCAGATGTTAAAGTTATATCTTTATCTTCTAGGAAATCAGTGCTTGAAAATTCTGGTTGGTCAGTATGAACACTTATATACAACACTTTATTAATATTATTTCCAATTATTTGCCTACGGCGCTTAACAATTTCTAAACACAGAGTACTTTTACCAGAAAAACTAGGGCCACATAGCATAGCCGTAAAAGGGTGTATTAATTTAAAGTCAACAGTATCTGATGTTGCCATCGTCAAGTGCAAACAACAACTGATCAGAACTCACAAAGAACAAGTATATTTAAGGAATATTTACAATATATTATAATAGCTTATTATTTATACAACTATTTCTTATACAATTTGCTACTAATTCTTAAACTATTTACATTTTATACATTTTTATTATTATTTATACAATTAACATACGTTTATTTAGACATTTTACAAATATATATATAGTACTCTGTGTATTTATTTACAATTTTACTTAAACATAACCTTATGACTTATATTATATACAAAAACATATATATATATAGTTTATACAATGTAATTTCTATACTATTACTATGACTATAGTTTTACATTAAACTGTGGTTTTTACATTAAATAGACAATGTTTCATTCTTAAATGTATTACAATACACAATAGGTTTACAAAAACGGGTGCTTAATTGCTATATATTTACAATATACACTTCTTATTGTTATATCTTAAGCCTAGGGGTACCATAACATATTTTTACAAAACTCGGGACAACATACTTTACATGTATTAGACTGTAACTTATATCTATGTGTAGAACACTTGCTTAACATAGGGATCATATTTACAAACTTTTTAACTTTTCTATCATTAACTAGTACAGAACATGTAAATACATTTATAAAATCTTGGTGTGAAATACCAATTGCACGCGAATATAAGAAATATAAACAATACATTCCGCAAACAGTAGATCGTCCACTCTGCAGTGCTGTACAATTTTCTGCAATAACGTATCTGCCTGGCACCTGGAGGTTTTTGTATTGCTGAATTGGGAAACCATATGAGTCGAAATATTCAAAGGATTCTCTCGAAACGATCCAGTAACAAATCCAGTGACGCCCAGTGCCCTCTAGCTTGTCTGTATTTTGTATTATTGCAATTGGATACGATAGTTCCCCGTTGCTGGTTTCTTTTCTTGCGTTTTCTAATGTAATCTTCATTTCGTCTGCAGCTATTACGTAGTATTTGATGCTTGTTCCGCCAAGTAAGATTCCGAGACATTGCTCCAACTGTGCTGTATTCATTCTGCACGCGCGTGTTGTTGTTGGTCAGTCAGCTTCTATTTAGCAACAGACATGTCTTGAATTCGCACACTTGATTTTATGCACAATTGTCTAAGGTATTTTGGGTCTAAGGTGTTTTGGCAGAAAGCTTGATGGTTTGCTACATACATCTTAACGGTTGATGATGACTTGCTTATTTCGGTCAATCTCAACTACGGTTTGATACTGGCTAAACAGTATAGCCGTAACAGACGTGGTCAATGCGGTTCTGAATTTCAACTGGATTTGAACTTGACCAGATTTATTTACACTCAGTGCATTAGCCTGTGTTGGTACCAGCTCAAATGCAAACAAGACTCTTCCTTTGGTGTAGTTCTGCTGAGATATGCCATTTCCTAGGGTTGGGTTGGCTGCGGTCTTCTTCAATGTGTTTAAAGCAAGTAGATAATTATCTTGACCATTACCAGAGGCATCTTTGAAACTCATAGGCAATGTCTTGTACTCTATTGCTTCTTGGTTCATTGAAACTGTGATTTCGCTGAGATTAAAGTGTTGAAAGTTGCAAAATGACTTGGTCAGCTTCCCCAAGTACGCTGCAGAATCAACAAGTCCAAAAACTATATACTGCGGCAACCTGCCGTTAATACAGTTATCCAATGAGTGCGAACTGACTCCAGATGGAATGACAAAGTTCTTGATCTCAGGTTCAAGGCAAGGATACTTCAAAGTCCCATTGTTGAGATTAAGTCTATGCTTCTCAATTGCCATTGGAGATACTGTCTGCCGCTTCAAGTACAGTACAGCATTCACAATGTCTACACGGAATGGACAGCCAGAATACCCAGACCTTGTTTCAGTTTCAGCGTCAATGCAGAAGGCAGAATGAGACCTGCGCATGATAATTCGGATATCAGTTTCTCCAGGCAGCATTCGCGTTTGTTCGAAGAATGGTGACTCGGGTCTTCCTACCATAGTAAACGGTTTTGACTGTGTTGCAATATTGTATCTTGCCAAAAATCCGGTGTCTGTTTTCTTAAATTCGTCGGGAGTAATGTTTGGGTAGTACAGCTGATCCAACATTCCATCCTTCTTTTCAATTGGGTTTGATGAAAGTTCCCTTTTTAAATAGGAACTAATGGCATAGTGATTTGAGTTGTCACTCACGAGTTGGCCATTAAGAAAGAATTCCATGTTACTGAATAGGCCATAGAACAGCATGGAACATGGAGCGACCACGTCGGTAGCTGCGATCTCCTTGCCATCTGCTAGCATTACACGGCAAGCTAGTTCCAAGTGGGATTCGTTCAAGTTGTAGTATTTTCCAGGAGATTTTAATATGTCGAATATAAGGGGATTCTCATTATCCCTTGGACTGAGTACTGGATAATATGGGTAATATTCGGGTGCATCTTCAAGACTTATATTGGTCGGGGGAAGTTTATCAAGCACTAGGTTGCTTTGAATAGACTTCTGGGACCCCTCGTACACTGTCGGTTCGTCGTAAAAGCCTTGTGTTTCCATGATTTGCGGAGCTGCTAATAGACTTTTGATACTGCTTCGTGGTAGTCAGGATGTTGAATGACAAAAATTTCAGCAAACAGTAGTTTATAACTTATCGTCGTCGGCTGATGTTGCGCCTACGTCCTGCCCCAGTCTGTGTAGAATTCCTGCTTGATACAGTTCGTCTTACACGAGAGACTGGGGTTTTTCGCAGCCGACCCCCAATTTGCGTTCTCTTCTTAACACGCCTGCCCCGTGATCCTCCAGCTTGAGTGCGCCTGTACACCATCCTTCCTCCTCCACTCTGACTGGCTCGAGCTGGTGGTTTACGTGATGTACTTCTGTGTTTATTGCATGAAGTGCGACAATGAGATACTCTGCATTTACGGCCTGTGGCAGTTGGTTTAGTGGTTCTACGTTGCTTTAATGGCACAAGATATTGATTTTCTTCGACACTTGAATCGCCTAATGAATTTTCGATAGGTTCTGCAGTTTCAATTGCTACACTGTTATCGCCTGCCCCCATTTGGCTTTTGTTGCTGTCTTTATTTTGATTTGCAGAAATAGGTTCAAGAACACAGTATTCACCAAGCAAGCTATCTTTTACAATGTCTTCGTCCACTACACTTGAATTTGTGTCGTAAATGTTTTTGCACAGTATCTTACGCATTATTGATAAACAAAAATGTTTATTTAAGCACTAGTTTGAATGCATTTGGACTGGTTTGCAATAATAGGATTTTAGAACTTGCTCTTCAAAAGATTTGATGTTGTCACTTCAAAGGTTAAATAAGAATAACTGCTAAATTCGCACGTCTTCGCCTTTTATACTTGGCGGCATGTTGTTTGCTTAGAAATTGCGAGGTCGAAACTGCAATTCAATTATAGTCTGAGTATTGGCATCAAGTTGCACAAGAGAGCGGTACTCATTGACCAAACTGAATCTCATTACTTGATGTTGTTGTCTGTGTAATGGCACGAACAGTATAGGGACAAAGCTGTGGACAGTCTCATTAGTGTAGTCATTAGATATATCAACTGCTCGCAGTAACGGCAGTGAATGAGAGGCGTATAACTGGTTTTCAACTAGGCTGCATAATACAAGAAGCCTCTTTGCTGGTACAGTGTGTTCAGGCTCAACGTCTTCTTCAAATTGTTCTTTTTCTACTTCTCGTTCTTCTTCTTTTACTAGTTCCTGTCTCAGTTGCGCAGACTCGCCAGCTTTGAATATAAAATTGTCATCAAAGCCGAAAAATCGATTCACAAGTAGTGGCAGCTGTACTGTGATATCTTCGGGCATGCCTGGTATACTCAGGTGTCCATCCGCATGTTCAAACTGTACTTGCGTATCAGCCCACAAATTTTTCATTAGAGTACGATTAATTTCATGCACCACGTGATCCAAATCGAGTTCTTCTGGTTCGTTCATTGGAATAAAGTTTGCATATTTTTTGAATAATCGCAAGTCCATATATTCATAGTCCACAATGTTATTGTATAACTCTTCGTCTAAATCAAATTCAGATTCGTAGACGCCATTATAAAACTTGTCGTGCTGCTGCAGTCCTAAGCACAATGCGATAGGTTCAGGCAAAACCACATACTCGTTCTCACTGCCTTCAAATGTAAGCTTGCACTTTGTATTACTTTCATCTAACGGAAATTCAATCTTTAGATTTATATTATAAAACTCTGAATCATTCATTTCAACGTTGAATCGTTCAAAGAATTTGCGAAAATCAGAGTCTCCATGGTTATTCTCTCTTCTAAACATTAAAAAGTTCTCAAAGCCTTGGTATAGCTGTATAATGTTTTCCATATTTTGAATTTTCTCAGCTCCAAAATTAAAGTTTGCACCGATGGGAATACTTTCCATGTCAGTTTCAAGTACATTGGCATACGGATAATGGTTTCCTGACATAAATCTGGATCTATTTTGCTTGAAAAATGATGAAAGTGATTTGGGAATTTCAATAATGACACTATTTGATGGGGACAGGTTCTGGAGTAGCATATGTATATTGCCAGGGTTTAAGCTCAATGCTTTCTGTGCAACGTCTAATGGCACAGTGTCTTTATTTAACCTTAGCTTGGTAGTGAGTCCACTCATAAATTCTTTCAAGGTCGTTTCTTGGTTTTGAAAGTTGACAAATGTCTTGATAGTTGGCTTGTAGTTTGGAAATAATTTGCCAATTGCATCTTCTTCAACGGCAGCTGTGTTTCGCACTTTACGTGCTCGTGGTCTCTGAACAGATTGTATCATAGCAGGTTGTGGGCTTGAAGTATATCTTAGGCTTACGAGTCCAACGTCATAGTTTTGCAGATCCAAAGGGTATGGCAACACAGCTACAAAGCTTGCTGGTGTGTTATCTGTATATACACTATTTTGCTGGTCACTTGTAACTGTCACGTATATATTTTCGGAACCAATGGGATCTCGGTCTAACGGCGAGCAGTAATGGCCGTCCAATCTTCTTCGTTTTTGCGAAAATTGCTGTTGTATAGCATTGGAAAACAAGGGCAAGAATCCAGAAGGCTCCATTGTAGCAGATATTAGGCTAGGCTCAGCTCTTCACTATAGAATGCTCCTGTTATAGGCGTGTTATTCAAATCTTCAAGGTAGTAGGTTATAGGTATAGTCTCAAAGTTTACTGACTTTACAAGGAACAATTCCTCCGAGTACGATTGGCTATATCCTGTTTGAAATACAAACGACGAATGCATGTAAAACCTAAGTTGCATCTCCTTATATATACTGTGTTTGTTCACCTACGTGTATTTATTACATGTACCTTTATCAAATAAGAGTTTTGTTCGGCTAATTCTAACACGGTCGCCGGGGGAATACTTTGCCTTTCTTTTGTCAGTGTTGTTAATTATATCTGAAAACATTGTTCTCCAGACTTGGTTCTCGTTCAATCGATTAACTTGAGAGGGCGCCATCTGTATTGTTGAGTGAAATGTGTTGTTGTATACCTTTACAAAGGCGGGAAAAATATCTATAATCCTAGTTGTATTTCTCTCAGTCATGTACCTAGCAATCCGCTGAAAGATGGTCCTATACCAAACAAAGCATGTAATCATTAGTATACGTGACTATATAATACTGTATCTAGATATATACAAGCTTACAATCTGGACAGACTAACCTTATAACCCGCTCTACTATACTAGACTTTGTCTCGCTATATGTGTTATAGTACTTGATTCCATAAGTTTTTAAAAACTGTTTAAACGACTCGGCGCGAAATTCTGTGCCTGTATACAAATTCATATAATAGGGTCAAGCTACAATTTATAATAATTTAAATTAAATAGATTTATATAACTCTGATACTAATTTATAATATTATTATAATATACGTAAGACATTGAAGGCTGACACACCTTGGTCTGTAAATAGGTATATTGGAGTCTTCTTTGATTCTTTAAAAATATCTTTAAAAGCTTTGATGACTGACTCGGGTTTCTTGTTTTTAATAAAACGGCAGTACAATTTCTTTGAAAATGCATCAATAACGAATAGAATATTAGCATAGCCGGAATTATCTTTAGCAAATTCTTTCCCCAAGATTTTCAGATCCGCACAGTAAATTTCCCCTTCCATATTAACTAAAGTTCTTCGTCGTTTAAAGTTTTTGCGTACAGGCCGGTGCATTGAAAATGAACGCAGCTGACTTAGCTCCTTATTTACTACTGCTTTATCATGAAAGTTTTTGTTATTCTTGAGAAAACCACTGAGGGCCGAATACGAACCCTTGAATCTAGAGTTTAAATATGATTTACGTATTTCTGCCATATTTAGAGCTGTAATAATTACTGACCATCATTGAACAACTGTCGATTGTAAATGCATACGGAGTCTTAAAATCAATGCTTTTTATACACTCCCAGCCACATTTACATTTATACACTATTTTTTAATAGACAATATATTATTAACAAGGTGTACATAGTATTTTTTGGGCTTTTAATTTTAAAATTCAAACTACTACAGACTTGGATCATATTTTATATAGAACTGTACAGTATTTTGGCAGGTGAGACTCAGTCAGTTACATTATTTACAATACGCATGTGAAATTAAGTTGAAACAATGTCTAATAATAAAACCATGACGTTTTGAAAAGCTAGTCTATCTACGTGTGATTTTTCATTGCCTACTTAGTCTAACAAATTTCCGCTTGTACGCAGTCGAATTTCAAATAATAGGTAAATGTAGTTTCTCCAACACATGAAGCACAGATCCCGATAAATTAAACAGTTCCAAATGAAAACGTGCGATCGTGACTTTGTTTTTGTGACAGTATATGATTTATTGTTTTTAGAGCCGGAGACTTTCCAGCTCCTAGAGTACTTGTGACAATCATTCTCAACGCGTTTTGGTAAAACTGGTTTTTAGGCAACTTAATTTGATTTCTCACAAGATCAATAATTCGTTTCTGAGCGGGTGACATAAAAGTATACGACACATCTGGAGGTTGAGACATTTGTAATATTGCAGCTTGCGTCAAATCGTCAAACTAAGTTCGATCAAATGAGTACAATGGTTCCCACTTTAATGTTTTATCAGAAATAGAACTAGACAAATCACACTCACATTTACAATCTTCGTTGTCTCTGGCGGTAAGTCGATGCTTGTAAAAACAGATTGGGCAGAGCGAGTGATTTAAATTGAAAGCATAGAAACGCGACTGTGGCATCAGTGGTTTGTGTGGCAATAGTTCTAAAATTAGTCTAGGTAAGCCCCGACGAATTGCCTCCCTATATTCTTTCAACGTTTTTTCAACAACCTCTGCAAACTCAAAAGAAGTTCGTTTACATGAGCAGCATTTTATGTGTCTACAACAAACTCTTTCCGCTGGCTCATGCGATTCTCGTTCTGAGGATGGCAAGCTTTGTAATACTACTGGTAGTGGCTCTAGCCAAAGTTGACTGTCGCGGGTGTTTGCACAAAGAAGTTTCTGAAGTTGTAAAGAAAAATATATACTTCCGTGGCACTGTCCACAAGTGAATCGATGTTGAACTGAACTAAAATTGTTAGTATGAAACCTAGCATTCAAGTCTCTATTAAAGTATTTGGGTTCTGTTGGTCGAGCCCATAAACTTCTCTTAGCAAAAACCGAAGCGCCACAAAACTGGCAGCTTATGAAAGTCAGCATGCTACAGTACAAATTGCTCGGATCCACAACATTCATACAATAGCAGCTCTCCTGGAGATGGACTTCTCAATTGAATTGTGCTGGACAACTGAATTTAAAATATACAAGTATTGGAACTTTGTTATTATAGTTTCTTGTTCTTGGACTCGTAAAAAGGGGTGGTGGGTAGGACTATGGTCCACCTTAGCCAATCACAGGACGCAATTTTTAGACCCCCATTTTGATCACCCGTCTTCATGAATTAGCATAACTGCATACACTAAGGGACCAAACTAAAACATCGCTACATTAATAACCTCTGGCCACTACAATGAATGATATTAATAGGCAAAGCTTGCCATTTTTAGAACCATTCTGTGTTTAACTTTCAAAGTCAACTTGTCTCCTTATTTTTTGGTCTCTTTCAATACTACAGTCAACTATACCCAACCATGCAACGAGGAAAAGAAATAAAGCAAGCTCGACAACATCAAGACTACTTTTACAATTCCAAATTAACCCAAGGAAGAAACAGACTTTTGATTTTGCCAAAGCAAACAATTCAAAACAGTCCTCGTGTGGCACCATATGGACTTGACAGAAACCATGGACATGGCAAGTGGAACTCTGACTGCAAATCAGTCAATGCATTGTCAACTGAAAACGACAACTACAACAGCGAAGACTTGACCGGCTTTAATGCGCGTAGCATTACTGCTCAAGACTGGAAGTTTTTCGAGACGCCTGACACTACTGTTATTTACGAGACTCTTAAAGTTGAAGACCAAATTCGAGCACGGCTTGTCTACGACCAGTATCTGCAGGCCCATGTCTACTACTTTGGGCGCAAGAACTATGGCAACTCTAGCCATTCCAAAGTTTCGTTCACTGTATTTGAAAGCCATAATATTCTGGACTGGGCAATTGAAATGCTGAAGCAAAATAAGAACCATCCGCTGCCAGGGAAAAAGATCACGGACCATTTGCCGTATTTTCAAAACAGAAGCAGTGCTGAGCTTTCAGAAGAACCGCGAAATCCAGCCAAGAAGTTTACTTACTGGCAAAGCCCACATTACACTCTACGCTCTGTGCGAGTCCGCTTTTCATTCAACACCATGACTGGAGCAATCAAAATGTTTATCAACTCTAACCCATCTGAAAACTACGCTCAGAAATACCCTGGGTATGGTGGCAGCACTGTGTCATTCAGTCTGATGGAAATCAACGCTTTGGTTGACTTTCTGTCTACACAAAACGCAAAGCTTGCTGCATCTGAACCCCACGATTTTACACCTCGGTCTCGTCAATTAAATGCCCAAGAAGTCACACAGGAAGAACATAACCCAGAACCAGCCGTCAAAGTCCAGCCGGCACCACAACGTGTGGAAATTGATTGGAATGGAGTTATTACTACTGCAGTGTCAGGGTTTCAACCGTCACCGGAACAACCATTTGACTATTCTGATGTTGCTGCCGTCACTGATTCAGACATTGACGACTCTGACAATTCTGACGAAGACTGCGATGCAGAAGACGAAAACAGCAATGAAGAATATAATTTGTAAACTGCAACTCACAAGTTTAAAGAAATAATAATATATAACATTTGTAGTATTGTGAATTTTGTAGTGTGTCCAACGGCAATATTAATTTGTGTGTGTACTAGTCATGTCTCGTAAAAATGTTGCCAAGTTCTTGTTATAAATTTAAAGTTTTGTTCAATTTTAAAAAGCAGTAGCAAGTCGTGTGTGTAAAATATAATAATACTTTATCAATAGCTTATTACCAACGTGTGAAATATTTTATACTCTGAATTTGTATAAGTGAAAGTTTAAAAAGTAAAATAAAATGTATAAAATGTAAACCTTGGGTTCTAGACTCGAACGTTTATAAATTAGATTTAATAATAGTGGCATAAATATACTGCAGTTGTAGTTAAGTTGCAACAGCGAATTCTATTTCTTGAAAAATATTTATTTCGATGGCACAAAACAAAGCAAAGAAACATAATTGTAAGTTTCTATTTATTTGCAACGTTAAAAGCGAGGACTGACATTGCATTTCCAATCATGTTATTTAGTAGACATGCACAGGAGAACTACTGCAGTGACCGCCTATTTCAAACCTTTACATTTTGCCTTGTGTAATACAACTTATATAAGAAACAGTGAGAACAATAGCCATTCCTAAAAAATAAGAGTTGTATAGGGGTACACTGAGATGGTTACATGTGTGAACATATACACCAGCAACAACGAGTATACCCTGTAAACAAGAAGTTTCTACAACTAAAAATATAAAGGACACACATTGCACCAATACATATTGCTACATGGGCAAAGACATTTCGTCCATAAAATCCGCCATATTTTTTAACATCAAAATATCAAGTCCAAATATAAATTTTTGTTTTGGAAAAGAGAAAGTTTTGAATTTTTTGGGAGGACGTTTTGCACCCCTATTCACATTGCCCCTGAAAGGTCAAGTGCCAAAACACTCAAGTTTTTATTTTTACAACTTTTACATAACATGACATGACATTTACATACGTATACATAGAAAGCTCTATTTACGCTAGTGTTAACATGTCTACACTATACATTTTGCTACAAAAGCATAAAATCTTGTGTCGGGTAACTCACAGCAAAATATTTTTAAACACAACATATTTAATTATATACCAACTTTACTTAGACCAGAATATTATTTTTACAAAAGAAATATTACTACGGAACTTTTAAAACTACAAAAGAAGCAGAAAGTAAAGGTGAAAGTAAAAGAAAGTGGAGAAAGAATAAAGTAGAACCAAAAGCTAAACGTCAACACGACAGAATTCAAACCAAAAAATAAAGCACAAAGGTAGAATGTTAAAGTTGGGAAATGAAAAGAAGGAACAAAACAAAGCAGAATATAAGTTGAGGGAGCAAACAGAATCCAGGTTGGTTGTAGAAGTGGAGAAAGAATAAAGTCAAACCAAAAGCTAAACGTCAACACGACAGAATTCAAACCAAAAAATAAAGCACAAAGGTAGAATGTAAAAGTTGGGAAATGAAAAAGAAGGAACAAAACAAAGTCAAATTAAAAAGCTAAAAGGATCCAGGTAGGTAGTAGTAGTGGTGAAAGCAGAGAGAGAATTTGGAACATTCAGTATCGTCCATCCTGGCCATGGGACTGGCACCAGTCAAGAAATAAAATAATCATATATTACATTTTAGTGCTGTGAAGAACATGCGCGCATCATAGCTTTACATTTCTCATACTCCGTCCCGTCAGGTCCGGGCACTGTGTACATGCTACTACGTTCGTGCGTACCATACCATTTGCATTGCCTTTAATTGAATTATGCGTAACGTGTATCTTCCTATATACATACATTTCTCTCCCTCCCTCTCTCTCTCTCTCTCTCTCTCGTGCCACTTAATTGAATTAGTCATCTCTTGCCACTGTCTCCTTTCCCCGGCACTCTCTGTCCATCCAGGCCCAGGTTGGAATTATTGATTGTTTTAATCGATACTACAACTACGTACGTACCATATCAATCGCATCTCTCTCTGTTTACCGTCTCCATGCAGAATTTAATAAGGTATTATTTGCATTTGCATACCTGTCAACATATCTCTCTCTCTCGGTCCCATTGAATTGCATCTTATTACTTCAAATCGGACTATACATTACGGATTTATTTATTACGCACCTACCTACATAAAGGCCTCGGCGGCGTTGGTCCATTTGGGACCGAACCCCTGTCATATAATAATAATAATAATAATAATAATACCTCTCTCTCTCTCTCTCTCTCTCTCGCTCTCTGTCTGTCTCTGTCCCATTACACTGTACCTTAATTGAATTATATATATAATCTCTCTTCACTCATCTCCTCGCCCTACCTACCTACTAATCTACATTGCTCCCTATGTATCTATTTTCCTCTGTATCTCTTCCTATTCTCCTTGCCTTCCTTTCTCCATTGCCCGGATCCCAGCCTCCTCCAGCCTCCCATCTCCAGCCTACAGATTCCCACTACTCCTAATCTGAAGACGTACCCCCCTCTTCCTTCTAATTAACCACTCTCTCTCCATTCAATAAATAAAAAAGTCTCCATAAGCCGCTATAAACATGTAGTAACGACAAATAATATTATTTCAATCCTTCAATCAATGGACAATATGGGTAATACAATACTTGTGTACACTTGAAATTTTTCTTATGCGATTTAGCATAAAACAAAATTAATATTGGTGCCTAATTGACAATAAAATTTGTTCGTTAGGTATAATTATTTAAAATGGAAGAAATAACGGACAAGTATAAAACCAAAAGTTGAAAAAATAAAGCCACAGTAAAATATACATAAAAACGTCGTATGGAAAAAATTTAAAACAAAAAAAAAAGTTTATCAAAATTTTGAAAAGTTAATTACGGATTTTGAAACTTTGAAAACGGGAATTTTGGTTGGGACAAGTTATAAATATGACCTGAGGGGCGCAGTCCCACTATGTGCTACTGCGTTTTAGAGTATCAGGGAATTAATTCGGATCAAATCAGTCAACCGGGGACCGAGATGTGACATTTCAAGACATTTTTGAGGGATAAGTTGCACCATGACCATGACCATGACCATGACCGGGCCCGTGTCTCTTCGCGATTAACTAGTTCGTGTCGCGGGTTGAGCAGTGCTGAGGAGAACTGCGGATTAGTTCCAGTGAGGAGAGCTCCATGAGATTTGAGGGATGGTCCATAAATGATATCACCTAAATTATCACTCTTTAAAGACCAACCCACCCATGTCGTCACACTTTAACATTGCGTGAAGGGCTACTTTTAATATGGCATGTCATCAATACCTGGCGACTGAACCCACCAATCACACCATTTATGGACGATCCCATAAGAAAAATTGTATGTATGGTCAGTTTCTACACTTTCATTGACTTTCATAACGTATTCGATTCTATGTTCTATCCACCACTTCTACTAAACACTGGCTGACGTATCTGGATTTCTGGAGCCTGGAGCTATCGCTGTCGTTGTACTGGATGTTATTCATTAGTTTTAACAACAGGATCCGTGTACTTAAAAGATGCATTAGGTTTCCATTGGGACAGTACAATGCCAAGGGAACACGTAGAAGGTTTTGTGAGGAACATTTACGGCAATGTTCCCCCTATTCAAATTCCGACCTCCCAGACCAGTCCACTGCTACAGGTCCGTCCCGTCGTCCGTCTGCTATTACAGGGCCGTCTATTGCCATACATAGTGTGTTTTAAATAGACCCGTCCACTATTCTAACTTCGAGGCCCCTTATACCCACCCACTATTACAGGCCCCTCTACTATTATAGGAGATTCGGTAAATGCTTCGACGCCCAGACAAACAGTTCAAATGCTTTATTTTGTTCATGTGCGATTGTTTGTATTTTACCAATGAAAATGGAAATATTCCACATCTTATCACATATTATTTACCCAAGAACGAATTGTAATGTCATCAAAATAGTATTAAACAAGGAGAATAAATCATAAACATTTATAATAATATATACACATATACAAAATATTTGCCATATTCGAATTTAAGGCTAAAGATATCTTATAGTCCAAATTTAATAGTCAGTTCTCAGTTCGTTATGAGTAAAATTATTATATTATAAACATTATTGAAGTATAACAGTAACAAAACAAAAATTTGAAAAAAATGAAAAATGTGGTCAACAAATAAAATTAGCAACAGTTTTTAAAACGATGTAAAATTTCAAGTGCAACTAAACATTTCTTTTCTTCATTGCGACGCGTACTTGATCTGGCTCGCCAGTCCCCGCCAATGTGTCAGTCATCTGCTTTCGCTTTCGTGGCTGACGTTGAGTTGTAGCAGGAGTTGTAGGAACATCATCTATTCTTCGGACAGAAGCATTTCCACTGTTTCCATTCTCATCTTCAGCCATGACGCCAGAGACAGGGTTCCCCAAATTTATAGCAGAAACAGTCTCAGCAGCAATGGGTTCTTGTGCCGTTGTTTCTTCGGTCTCGATCTCGACGACCTGAACGACTTTAAAATAGTAAAAATTTTCATCGAATGCGCTGTTTTTCCTAGCCGGTGGATCAGTTTTCAAGATGTACGCATTTAAAAGTTTCTTCAACTCAACTTTGAAATTAAAATAGAACGGAATAAATCGCAAAATGTAGTCCTCAATGTCTTTCCCTTCTACAAATTTCCCATCAAAATGTTCTTTCACTCTCTCAAACGCTTCTTGAGCCGCATCCTTTTTTTCTTGAGGGAAATCTCGCAACTGACCCTTCTTCTTGGTATATTCAGAGAATTTGAATTCTTTATACGTTTCAGAGTACCTGTGCATTGAGTACTTCATCTGCTTCAAAGACTTTAAGTGAGAACACAGGTAAATCAAATGGTAGACATGGGAATTGTTTTTTCCCCGCATAGCAAATTTTACATCCATTAAATTATCCCTCCCATTATAGCCTTCCTTAATGTTCCGGATGTATTCAGAATTAACATGCTCCAGCTTCTCATCAGAGGATAAACCAGAATTGTGCAATCCACTTCCGGATGAGCCGGGAGGCGGTCGGATCTCTCCAATTGTTTCCCTCAGTGAATCTTGGTGTCCCTCGTGATCATAGAAGCGTCGAATATTCCCGTCCATCAAATTAATAAACAAGTCTTTCGGGGCTCCCAGTGTGGAGGTGGCAAGTATTTTATGAATTAATATCAATGGCATTCCGGCTGTGTGGAAATTAAAAATAGTATAAAATCATTAAGAAAGAACAATATTTTATGCCGCCTGTGTATATGCTTGTGTATATGGGCAAGTTCTAAAAAAGTTTTTGGAGACAAGAATTAATTTGAAAATAAAAGTCAGCAGGGTGCATTTTGTTTAGAATTGTGTATGTGTTTATATAGGTACTTACTCCAGCCAAAAGGATCGGCGAAGATGAACATTGGATTGTCCGCAAATACGTCCAGAACTTGATTCATACTCTCATTAAATTCTCCACATTCCACCACAACCCACACTTTCGCTACAAAGTAAAATCAAATAAATGCATAATTTATTTCATATTATTATGCACCGTAAATGTTCGATTAAGATCCGGATCGCAAACAAATTAAAAATTTTAATTACATTTAAATACATTAAAAAATAGAGCAGGACAATTTTGCTTCTTCAGCAGCGATATGCATATCATTATATCACTGAAAAGTTCTTACGACAGTGAGAACGGTGATACTCGGGAGAGTCTCTCCATTCCCGGAACATTGTGTCTACTTCTTCCAGTTTCCCATGGAACGTGTTAGATTCGTAGTTGTGAACAAACTGGATCTTCCCCCCTGGAAATACAATTGAAAACCCAATGAAAATGTGGGCATAACGATTGCATTAATTTAGTGGCATCACCTTTGAAGTTGTAGTCCTACATTTGGCTTTGACGTTTGCAGATAGAATAGAGTATAACCAACACTAATGTAGGTGAAATAAGTATAATTGATATATTAGTAAACTTACCCTTATTGTGGCCCTCCAGACTTTCGTCAAGATTCTTCATAAGCTTTTCATACGTCTTCTTATCCTTCTCTGTGAAGATCATGAGAAGGCCCATTGGATTTGGTTTACCAAAGTTTTTCTTCAAATTATTGTGGACGGCGAGTGCATCGCACATGATGAGTGGAGATCCCTTCTCGTTATTTGCATGTTTCCCAGCCCCAGCAAATCCATCCACGTAAACTAGGAGCTTCCTCATCTCCCCACAAAAAAGAGATGACATGCAGGGAAGCCAGCCATCCAGAAATGTTTTCAGTATCCCGTGCTTAACTTCCCCCCTTTTTCGTAGGGCTTGATCGAAGTGGAGCCTTCTGGATGTTGGATTTGGCTTTGGTGGCTCATGTTTAGGTTTAATGGACAAGGACATGATTCTGATTCCCTATGAAATCGACTGCAGGTGCTCAGGTTTATGGAGCTTGGATACACACTGACACACTGTAGTGAAGAAAAAAAACAATGGAACACAACTAAACACTTGCACGCCACGCTCACTCAGTGAGAGTCAATGAACAACTGGCAGACAAACTGGAACTTGCCTTCCTTTTATTTATGCACTGATGCATCCACAACTCGTTTTCATAACGTTATCAAAACGTTTTATTTCGATTCCAATTCCGAGTGCAATTCGAAATTTGAGACTTGAAGCTGGTTTCAAAAGTCTGAATGTTCTAGAACACTAGAGTTTAGCATTTTTTTGTGTATAGTTCTCTACTGATAATCTCACAAAAGTGAATTATTATACGTATAGGTACAAATATATAAATCGAAAACCACAATCGATAAATAAACTTCACAACATCATTCAATGGATTGTGTTACTACAGTGTCAGTGTCAGTTGCAGAATGGAATAGTCTTGTTTCGTTCACAACTTAAGTTGACTAGAGTAAACTGGTTCTTTTTCTCATGATATTTAAAGTGTAAGAAGTTAAGAAGATGAACACTATATATGTAGTACACTAGTACATATTGGCCAATAAAAATTATTAGTTAGATAATTGAACCATAAATAATATAATTATTTCTTCCTATACCTTATTTAAACTGCATGTATTATAATGTTAGCCTTAATATAAGTAAATCAAAAGGTTTAGTGGGCAAAGGATGGAAGGTAATATAATGTAATGTAGTAGCTTTATTGTCAAATTCATTCAGCGCAAATACACTGATTTCCAAGAAGAGACATTATTAGGTTTTAATTAACTATCCTAGTATTAGAGTAATAGACTTTTAAAATTAAATTATATTGCTTTTACATTATACATAGACATTATCCCGTTGTTGAATAAGCCATTTACTTAATTAAAATTGAAAATCCTTTAAATTTTCTATACTTGTAACATACGCTGGAAGAGAATTCCAGATTTGAACAGCTCTGTATTGATAACAATTGTGAAAAAATGAGGATTTTCTTAGCACTATTAGCTTATTTTTATTACGCAAGTTTAATTTTCTAGGGTCAATAATTTCTAAAATACAGTCAAGCTTGTCTGATTGCTTTGTAAGCATCCGGTTAGCTCAGGAAGTTCATTATTATGTTGGAGAAATGAGTTGAGTGAATTTAATTACGTTACTACGTATGCTAAGAAAGGAAAGGACACATTTAATTATATTTGATTTATTTTCAATGCTGAAAAACTTTGAAGTCACCTGGAATTTAATACCTAAAAAGCACTTGTAAAACATAAAATAATTCTTTTTCTTTAGAATTCAGGGATTATATTAGGGAAATTGAAGGTTTTGAAACGGGAATTTGGGTTCACACTATAGTTATTAAGGTGACTCCAGAGGCGCAGTTCCACTATGTGCAACTGCAGTTTACAATATTTCGGAATAAATTCTAATCAAATAATCCATGTGGAGGCCGAGGTGTGGCATTTGATGACATTTGTGGGGGGCAAATGCACCCATGACGGCACCACTGTTCCCACTTCGCACGTATATTAACAACAGGGAAGGGTGTAAACCAAATTCAACTGGTAAAGACAAAGATGCAGTTGCAGCCTTGACAGGCAGGCAACCATTGAACCACTGCAGTGCAATGTCAAGGATACATGTACAGATACAGATACAATAGCAAGATGGTTTAGTCAGGAGCATTTACGGCAATGTTTCCGCGTCTTATTTATTTGTTAAATGTACTGGGGCAGCTGCAAAGTTGCTAAAAACATTTTTGCTTTACCTGCTTAGTATTCGTCGGTGAAGTTGTAAAGACTAATTTTGTTATAAGTCTAACAAAAGTCCACTAGACTTACGATAAAATGATTCTTAACTCGTGTTGTACTGTCTCACGTCTCACACTGTCAGTAGTTCATGACCCAGGTTTAGGCTTCGATGAAATACGATTTAACGAACGTAAGTAATTAAGTAACTATCTACTTACTAGTTAGTTTTGGCTTGTTGCAGATTCCAGTCCTGTTGCCAGTTCTCAGTGTCAAAGTTACTCGTGATACCTTGATCATTCTGTATTTATTAGCTTCTTATCGTTAGTTAAAAATAAGTAAAACATCTGTCATCTGTGGTAACTACTGCGAATTAATACTAAAACTAAAAGCGAAATTCAAAAGCGTCTAAAAATAAGTAAGACAGACTTCAATATTTTACTGGGTCAGCCCCGGCTTGACAGTTCAGTAGTTCAGTGGTCTGACTACTGGATTGCGGAGTCTGGGAGTCTGCCCCACACTTGGATTGTAAACAAGTTAAGACGGGACTTGGATGCAGTGAGGAAGATTCAGTTTGGGGTAGGAAGACGGTATATATATGGTGGCATGTATGTTGATCCGTAGCCTATTAATTTGGAGACGGAGATACGTAATATACGCGTTAATACAGGTATATGGATCCTATAGTCATGCCATGTACACTTTGTATATACCTATCCTCTCAGCAGCGGTTCCTAACTTGATCTTCTGTAGGTCGTCTCTCTTGTTTACTCTCTCTGACTGCCTTACTCCATTTCACCACAACAACTCAATTATCGTCCATAAATGATGAAAACCAAATTATCACTTATTTATTACTGACCAACTCCTATGTCAAGGGAAGCAAGCAAAATCCATTTATACCCATGGCGACACGTTTATAGTTTGACATGGTCCATTAACGAAAAGCGTAACAGGTCAAGTTGCCTCAGTTGCCTCGCCTCAAAACCGCCGTTGCTATGCAACGAAACTGAGACTGAGGTGCCCTCAGTTCCCTTCAGTTACGCTTATTGTTTTAGCTACATTTCTTATCCATTTGTTTTGCACCCGTCCTGCCTCCTCAGTTTGTACGCTTGTATCAGAGAAGTTCCATGAACGATGTCCAAACATAAATTATCACCTATTTATTGCAACTCTTGTTCAGACCTTAAGCACATAATGTGATGGGTTGTCTGTCTGTCCGTCCATCCGTAGTCCGTAGTAAGAGCTCTACAGGTTTCACAACCAAACCGATTTTGCTAAAACCAAGAAGTTTATGCAAAAAATGTTGCAAAATACAACTTTAGGACTAACTTTTACCGTTTCAATAAAATAAAATACATGTATTTCATGGTCATCATTGAGCGTTACTGAAATTATCTTGTTCCTTTGTTGAAGCCAATGTTCACTAAAGTTCAGCATCTACTTCGGGCCTACGGTCGCCAAATCCGGCGCGAAATAAATGACGTCACAAAAATTATTGCTCTCTCAGAAAGCACCTACTCCCTTTGTCACAAGGGGTGTCATAAATACCGGACAAGACCCACACACGCTAAATGTGACATCATTTATGGATAACCCATTATAAATATTACAATCTTAAGATTTCAGAGTACATAATTACAGTTCTTGCTCGACACTAAACAGAAATAAAGAATACAGAAAGCAGTAATCACTAGAAAACCACCAGAGGAACATAAAATACTCGTTAGTGGAAAAGGAGAATCTGAAAATTTGAAAGTTTACGCTGTTTTCAGTCTGTAAAAGGTTGACACATTGATTCAGATTATTATTAACTAATGATAAAATCAATGACCAAAAATTTTAAAGTTCTAATATTTATAATGGGTTGTTCATAAATGATGTCACATTTAGCGTGTGTTGGTCTTGTCCGGTATTTATGACACGCCTTGTGACAGCTAAGCACTGATAAAGGGAGTTGGTGTTTTCTAAGAGAGCAATAATTTTTGTGACATCATTTATGGACGACCCCTAAATAAAACGTCTACTTCATAACATGCTGCATTGACACATATAGTTTTTCTTGCCTCCTTTTAATGGAATTTGGAGAAAAATTGAGATAGTCAGTTTCACTGGGAGGGGCGCTAACATTCAAAGTGACAACAAGTACTTTCCAAAGCTCAAAAAATACAAAAAATAAATCACAAATTCCCCGGAAACGAAAATAGTTACTACTATCTAACAAGCACCAAAGTATTCCAAAGTTTATACTCTATCAGCATCAGATCGAAGTTTTTAGTGACAACTACTAATTTGTGAAATTTGAGGTGAAATACGTAATCGTGATATTTCTCAATTCTCGCCTCGTGCTGAAAAGAAACACCAAACAAAACCTGGAATACACAATCGCCCCTCCACTCCACTCCTATATCAGAAGTACACGCAATCAGTTCCTTTTGCATAGAAACAAACATCTCACACAGTGGAACCAGTAGCAGACAAGTTGTAGGTTTTATTACTCTTAATCACTCAACAAATATTAAATACTATAAAAGAATCAAGTTAAAACCATGGATAAAGAAGAATTTAACGAATTAAAACAACTGCTGTTGCTCCAAATCGAGACCGTGAACAAAATCCATTCTGATCAAAAGAAGGAAATCCAAAATATTATACAAGAAATACGATCAGTTGGAGATAAATTCAACATTCAGAAGATGGAAACTAATTCATCGGAATCTATTATGGCAAAGGATATGATAAAAGTCAACCAATGTGATCCACGTAAAAAAAGGATGGAAAATCATCATCATGGCATGGATATAAGTATAGGATCCGACAAAGCTTGCTTAATCCTACATGGCACAAATAAACAGGACGGTCCGTCAAATACAACCATTCATAATATTAAACATACCATGGGAAAAAAGGTCATAAGTAAACCTTGTGCAAAAGAACTAAGAAATAAAGACGGTAAACCATCATCCATCCTTATCCAACCTCCCAGTACGTACGCAGATATGGAAATTGTAACCAAAAGACACACATTAGGTGGATCAAGGTCTGGAATAAACGAACATTCAACTAAAGAAGGAAGGGAAATCAAAAAAGAAATGCTAGTGAAAATCAAAAAGTTAAGAGAGGACGGGAAAACAGTCAAGATAAAATCCCAACTTACTTCGCCCTCTCCCAAAATATTCCCTAAGTAATCGCCGTAAACCCAGACAAGAGGAAAATGAACATCGGAAAAGCGCCTCCATGGAAGTACATCACAACATTCAACAATAATGCAAAATTGTCAGTCCGGAAAAGTAAAAAATATTTCCAAATAATACTGCAGCAATATTATAAACTACAACTTCTCAAAACATCCATGGATTTAAGAAGCAATTAGCCTATTAGCCTAATAGCTTAACAACATACCAATTCTTCTGCAATCATTTCCTCAAAATAAATCAATAATCATCACCTTTAAATCTGCAAATTCGTGCACTCATAACTTGTCATAGAATATATCTCAATTATATGTCAAATAGTAATATCAGTTAAATACAAATTACAATATTTTAAAATAATAATAATATACAAATTATCAAACATAATTAATTAAATAGGAAGGGTCGGGTAACTGTGTTACCCGACCCTACCCTAAGCATTAACCAATATATTGGTAAAATTAATAATCAATCTCAAATTAAACTCTGTTAACTTTGTGTGATGGGTGTTATGCCTTTAGGCACAATAAAGTCTTCAATCAATCAATCAATCAATCATAGTCAGTTTCACTTTTAGCTCGAAAAGGAGATAGTCAGATTTGATTCTTCGTCGACGATACACGACACCCGGAAATCTTTGTTTTATAATATTCTAATATGCAAGCTTTGAGTATGTAAGCTCCGCCCTTATAAAGTCAGCGTTACGGTGTGTTCAGTAGTTCAGTATTCAGTATAAGACGACAGACCGGACAGACATCAATCTTTCTGTGATTATGATATTAATTTTTAACAACAGGATCCGTGTACCTAAAAGATGCAGGTTTAGGGTTTCCATTGGGCCAGTGCAATGACAAGAGCAGATGCAGGAAGAAGGTTTTGTGAGGAACATTTACGATAGTGTTCCCCCGTCGGCCTCGTCTTATTTATTTTTTAAATATATGGGGAATGGGAGCAGTTGGAAAGTATCTAAAAACACTATTTTCCGTTACCTAATTAAGTATAGGTGCTTCTTCTTACTGTCTTAGGATTTTAAAAACCCCACAAACTCGCATTTGCACCTCAAAAATACTCCTTTCTACTCACTTTTAAAAAATGCGGTGACGATTTATGAAAAACTAACTGGTAAGCTGTGGTAAGTGTAGAACAATCAGCTACTGTAAACAGTAAATGTATACATGAAAATGATGGTGAGATGATACTAGAACTCATGTCAGTCTCAGGTCAGCTTGATGTAAAGCTTTGGAATGAAGGGAAAATGGACACATGATTTACGCAAGAACGAATTTTAATGTCATCCAAAAAGTATTACAAGGAGAGTAAATTATAGTAAATATTTATAATTCTAATATTTATATACAAAATAGTTTAAATATTTGCTTTATTCGAATTCAAGACTAAAGTATCTTATAGTCCGTCATTTCTCAGTTCTTTACGAGTTCCAAAATAATTATAGAAACATTATTGAAGTATACATAGTGGAAACAATATGTAATATTTGAAAAAATGAAAAATGTGGTCAATCAATGAAATTAGCAACAATTTCTAAAGCGCTGTCAAGTAAGTGCAATTAAACATTTCTTTTTTTTATTGCGACGGGCACTTGATCTGGCTCGCCAGCCCCCGACAATGTGTCAGTCATTCGCTTTCGCTTTCGTGGCTGACTTTGAGTTGTGGCAGCAGCAGTAGTTGTGGTTGTAGTTGTAGGGAGATCATCTATTCTTCGGACAGAAGCATTTCCACTGTTTCCATTTTCATCTTCAGCCATGACGCCAGAGACAGGGTTCTCCACATTCATAGCAGAAACAGAAACAGTCTCAGCAACAATGGGCTCTTGCACCGTTGTTTCTTCGGTCTCGACGGTTGGGACGACTTTGTTGAAATCGTAACAATTTTCATCGAGTCTACTGTTTTTCTTAGCCGGTGGAACAGTTTTCGGGATATAGTCATATAAAAGATTCCTCAACTGAACTCTGAAATTAAAATGGAACGGAATATATCGAAAAATGTGCTTCTCAATGTCTTTTCCTTCTACACATTTCCCATCAAAATGTTCTTTCACTCTCTCAAATACTTCTTGAGCCGCAGCCTTTCTTTCTTGTGGGAAATCTCGAAACTGGGATTTTTTCTTGTTCCATTCAGAAAATGTGAATTCTTGGTACGTTTCAGAGTATCTGTACATTGAGTACTTCATTTTCTTCAAAGACTCTAAATGAGAACATAGGAAAATCAGATGGTAGACGTGGCCGTTGTTTTTTCCCCGCATAGCGAATTTTACATCCATCAAATCCCTATTATGTCCGAGCTTAATATTCCGTATGTACTCGGAATGAATATGCTCCAGCTTTTCATCAGGGGATAAACCAGAATCGTGCCACTTGCCTTCGGCCGATGGGCCGGGAGGCGGTCTGATCTCTCCAATTGATTCCCTCAGTGAGTCTTGGTGTCCTTCATTGTCGATGAAGCGTCGAATATTCCCGTCCATCAAATTAATAAACAAGTCTTTCGGGGCGTCCCAGTTGGAGGTGGCAAGTATTGTATGAAATAATTCCAATGGCATTCCGGCTGTGGAAATAAAAATCGTATAAAATAATCATCATGACAGAATTTATACTATATATACTATATTATGCGTATGGGAAAGTTCTAAAACAGATTTTAAAATTAAATAGAAAATAAAAGTCAGCAGGGTGCACTTTGTTCATACAGGATGGGTCATTTATTTCTGAAGATTCTAACAGGCTATAGAAGCCAAGTTTATTATATTTGAATATAACGAGCAATATATCAAAATGAAGACAATTCCTGAAGGATTTGTTTGACACCTCATCATTAAAAGAATAAGTTACAAACTGGCTTCACTAACACAAAAATCACAGTTTAAGACTTTTAGGTCAATTCTAAAATTACTTTTTAACAACTTCGATTTAAAATTAAAGCGTAAAACAATGCAGACTAGAAACAACAAGCTAATCATCCTTTTAAGACTTAAAAATAATGATTCTCTAATGATTTCCATTTTATTCGATGCACATTCGAGCACGGGTTACCATGTGTTGCATAACATTGGGGAAAAGTTCAAGCGGAATATTGTTTGTTTCTTCCTGAATTTTTAAACGAAGCTCTTCCAAATTAACTGATCACGAAAATGGAAAAGAAGTCACTCAATTTGACTACACAAGTGAGAAAACGGAAAATTTAAAATGCAACCCATTAATCACAAACGGAAATACTGACAATAAATGTTGACATATCAATTGCTGCAGAAAAGTGAAGTCGCATGGGAAAACCAAAGTACTGAAGAGACAAAGGGAGCAATGACTTTTGCTTTGAGGTGCAGATTGCTTCATTTGGTCCTTTAATTTTTCACCGTCCGCTCAATTGCATACCGCTACTTTTAAAAATCAGAAACAGTTTGACATTACATTTATACAGATTTATCTGAAAAAACTTGGTTTTTAATCAGTTAGGCCATTTTTTAACTTGTCCATAACCGATTTTAATGAATGAGGTCTCAAACAAATCTCCCAGAAATTGTCTTTAGTTTGATATATTGTTTACTAAAATCGAGTGATAAACTTAGAATTTATGGCATATTAGAATCTTCCGACAAAAATGGCCCACCCTGTATGTATTTATGTAGGTACTTACTCCAGCCAAAAGGATCGGCGAAGATGAACATTGGATTGTCCGCAAATACGTCCAGAACTTGATTTATGCTCTCATTAAATTCTCCACATTCCACCACAATCCACACTTTCGCTACAAATAAAAAAAACAAAGAAATGAATAATTTATTTCACATTATTATGTAACGTAAATGTTTGATCACGTTCCACGGGTCTCAAATAAGTGCTGCGGGCAATGCGGGCTGTCAGTCCAAAAAATGCAATAAGCGCCGGGGACCGGGAAATCGGTGCCGAGGATAAAATAACCACCAGGGATTTTCAGTTTTCATAGCAGCACTAGTAGCAGTGGGAAACAGTTCTAATTCTGTAGACGTGCCATTGGACTATTAAACTATTAATCGTTAAACAATTAGGCATTCATATACAATCACAAATTAAATTCGAAAAACCACAAACTTAGATGTAAAAGTAAAAAAGGCCAGTAAGCAAATTTGCATGTTAACTAACAATCGTCGGTGAAAGATCAAATCCATTTCCTTCCAGTGGTATTGTTAAGGAAGGAAACGGATTTGATCCTTCACCGACGATTGTAAGTTACGAAATATTGGTTTCTCTATCAGTGAACATCTTAATGTCTACAAACAAAACCTTTATTAGATCCTTAATTGAATATGCCATAGTATATAGCTGTACGGGGATGTAATTATTAAGCAAATCTAACTCAAAAACTAACTTAAAAAAGATGTCTGTCAATTATTCTATATATACAAAAAAGTTCGTTCTGTCGTTCTCCGTTTTTTGACTTAAATAGTTTATAATTTGTTTTTTTTTAAATATAATTAATCAATAAGAAATACCTACGTGTTTATATATTGCCGGAAAAAAATTATACACATTTAAATACATTAAAAAATAGAGAAGGGCAATTTTGCTTCTTCATCAGTAGCGACGATATGCATATGATAGAAAAGTTCTTACGACACTGAGAGCGTTCATACTCGGGAGAGTCTCTCCATTCCCGGAACATTGTGTCTACTTCTTCCAGTTTCCCATGGAACGTGTTAGATTCGTAGTTGTGAACAAACTGGATCTTCCCCCCTGGAAATAAAATAGAAAATCTAATGAAAATGTGGGTATTAATAGAGAAGGAAAACGATTGCATTAATTCTATGGTATCATCTTTGATTTTTTAGTCATATGTTTTTGTTATCAGGTAAATTCATTCTTTTCATGTTTAATGAAATGCATTAGTATAAGCTTACCCTTATTGTGGGCCTCGAGACTTTCGTCAAGATTCTTCATAAGCTTTTCATACGTCTTCTTATCCTTCTCTGTGAAGATCATGAGAAGGCCCATTGGATTTGGTTTACCAAAGTTTTTCTTCAAATTATTGTGGACGGCGAGTGCATCGCACATGATGAGTGGAGATCCCTTCTCGTTACTTGCATGTTTCCCAGCCCCAGCAAATCCATCCACATACACTAGTAACTTCTCTCTTTCCCCACAGAAATAAGATGACATACAGGGAATCCAACCATCCAGACATGTTTTTAGTATTCCATGTTTAATATCTCCCCTTTTTCGTAAGGCTTGATCGAAATGGAGCCTTCTGGATGTTGGATTTGGCTTTGGTGACTCATGTTTAGGTTTAATGGGCAAGGACATGATTCTGATTCCCTATGAAATCGACTGCAGGTGTTCAGGTTTATGGAGTTTGGATACACACTGACACACTGTAGTGAAGAAAAAAACAATAGAGCACAACTAAACACTTCTCCGGTTCTACGCCACCCACCCTCAGTGAGAGTCAATGAACAACTGGCAGAAAAACTGGAACTTGCCTTCCTTTTATTTATGCACTGCTGCATCCACAATTCGTTTTCATAACGTTATCAAAACGTTTTATTTCGATTCCAATTCCGAGAGAAATTCGAGACTTGAAGCTATGGTTTCAAGTCTGAATTTTCTAGACCTTTAGCATTTGTTTGTGTAGGATAGGATCCTCAAATGTGACTACAGTGAGTTATTATACATATAAGTACATATCTTCTGTGAAGAACCAAAATTACCCATTTCCATTTGTAGCTAAAAATAATATCCACTATCAACAATAATATTGAAATATGTCTTAAATGCATTTAAGTAGAACATTTTACACTTATCAAAAATATGTTAATAGTACATTTTGCAGTTTTCAAAAACTCTTAAGTAACATATTACGCATGTTTCTCTATTTGATTTTAGGATATATAGCTCATTTTGATTGTAGCTTAAATTGGATATGGGCATATGGGTAATTTTGGTTCTTCACAGACGATATATAAATTTAAAAAGTCGATAAATAAACTTACAATCATTCAATGGAAATGAACACTACATAGTGGTACATAGCACTTACATTAGTACATAATGGTCAATAAAAATAGGGGACCGAGATGTGGCATTTGATGACATTTTTGGAGGGTAAGTAAATGCACCCATGACGTCACCACTATTCCCCCTTCACACGCTTTTGAATATTAACAACAGGGCAGGGTGCAAACCAAATTCAACTGGTGTAGGGTGTAGATTTGTAGATATTATTCTTGTTGGATGCAGTTGCAGGTTTCCATTGAACCATTGCAATGTCAAGGGTACATGTGGCAAGATGGTTTAGTGAGGAACATTTACGGCAATGTTTCCACGTAAAATATACGGGGGAAGCTACAAAGTTGCTAAACACATTTTTCCTTTACCTAACTACTAACTAGTATTCTTTCGTTAGACGACTTAAGATAAAACGATTTTTAAATCTTGTTGTATTGTCTGACATTGTCAGCAGTTCATGGCCCAGGCCGGGGCTACGACGAAACACGATTTAACGACCGTATGTAAATACTTTTAACTATTTACAATCTACAAAGTTTTGACTTACAGATTCCATAGTTCTACTGCCAGTTTTCAGTGTGAAAGTTACTCGTGATACTTTGATAATTCTGTATTTATTAGATTCTTAGTTAAAAATAAGTAAAAAATCTGTGGTAACTACCGAGAATTATGTAGTACTAAAACTAAAAGTGAAGTTCACAAGCGTCTAAAAATAAGTAACGTATAGACTTCCATATTTTACTGGGTCATTTGTTCGAAAATTAATTTTGGTTACGATACAAACATAACATGGGAAAAGTTACGTTAGCCGTAAAACCTGGACTTTTAAGAAGTATTAAATTTCTCATTCTTGCTTGCAGCGAAATATGGCCAATAAAGGTCCTCCAAGTCGAAACCTCCACATATGACTTTAGTTAGCAGCAGGGATGGAGTAGTCACATTGAACACTGGGTATTATTATTTTGGTTGTAGGATTATTCCTACCCGGACTTTTCCTACCCGGACTATTCCTACCCGGATTATTCCTACCCGGACTTTTCCTACCCGGACTTTTCCTACCCACGACATAACCTAGGACTTTTCCTACCCATGTACAAAAAAGAAACTACACATCGCGCAAAGATATACCCACAGAATACAACGTTATTATATCTTTTGCTGGTCTTTCGTCCTTTATCAATTCTTGTAGGCTATAATGTAATAGGTACTTTAGAGTGTTTCTTACACCAAAGTTTTCAGTTTTAATGCTAGGGATCGTTTACGTGAATTCACATAATTAATTAAAGACAATAGTCGCTATTATTTATAAAACATTATTCACAATTAAGTATTTATTCTAATTAGTAATAATTTAATAAACTCGTTTGAAACTGCCGTGTTATTACGGTACACTCGTAAATAGTAATACTTGTTTTTTGTTTCATGGTCATGGGTAGGAAAAATCCTAGGTTATGTCGTGGGTAGGAAAAGTCCGGGTAGGAATAATCCGGGTAGGAATAGTCCGGGTAGGAAAAGTCCGTTTACCATTATTTTATACTTTGAATTTTTTACTAATTTAGCAATTAGGGGTAAATGCAAGATGGTGATCGGCTTTATTTTTCAAAACTTGAAGAAACTGCGTTACTTGTTACACAAAGGACGTAGGCACTTACTTTGGACTTTGGATCGGATTGTATCATTATACATGCCTATTAATCCTTTATGTGTACAGAAATATTTAGTTTCTAAAATTAGAATGGCTGAATGGCAAGAGATATAATATGCAATTATCGCACAAGTGTCCTATGTATGATCTACTTGATGGCTCAAATTCATTTGAAATTAATCCAAATGTAATCGGTATAAAAGCGATTTGTTAAGTGTTCAAAACTTCCATAGTTTTACATAGACAGAGCTTTGAACTTTGAAGAAAAGGGTACTGAATACTGAATAGAGTGCGAAATTTATTGTTTATAGGGCCGATTTTATTACCCTTAAGGGGGAAATAGAAGAATTTTGCGCTCTACGATAAGCCTGTAGAGACTTGGGACATGATAAATAATATTTTTTCTCTCATCTTGTATGCAATATCTAGGAAACCGCAAAGTTTTCAAATTGTCGCTGTTACGAGTTAGAATTTTTTAAAGATCGAAATTTTTACCATAGCGTCAAATGGTGGAATCGTGACACGCCAACTTTGACCTCTTAAAAAAAACTTACAAGGCATAAACCAAATAAGACTCACCGAGGATCTCTAGATAAATGGTTAAGGTATGTGTTTGGACGAAAAAGTGTTTCAAAATTTTCTTAAATTGGCTATGAAGTAGCTCCAAATTCATCATAGGAAATTCATCCCAGATGAAATGTCAAAACCTGCAGGTTTAAGTAGAAAAAACACAGTAGAAGTGGATAGTTGTACTGGGGTAAGAAGAAGCAACTAAACCTGTGTGAATGTCGTCGGGCCTAAACAATTAGGAAGCGTGCAACAACTACGTGGTACGTAATTGTTGGGGTTCGGGGGGTAGGGGTTCAAGTTGCCTATCCTTTTAACATGGGCGTACATACCAAAAAAGGGGGATAGGGGTTCAAAATTTTGGATTTTTGTACCACGTAGTTGTTGCACGCTCCCTTACTTGATTAAAATATGGTATTATCATTATGGTATAATAAAGTTTCTGGTTCAATGCGACCGTTCAAGTGAGGCATGTGGCAGTTGGCAGTGTCCAGCCGAGACCGGGACCGGAGAGCTGTTTTTATTTGTTAGAAGAAATTGTGCATAAATTACGTGATTCAAAAGTCTGAGATTTTGAACCCTACCCCACTTCTTGGTATGCACGCCCATGTAAAAGAATAGGCAATTTGACCTCGTGCCCCACCCCCGATTTGTTACGTACTTTATGCACGCATAAAGCACGTGGTCACGTGGTCACACATTTAACGTGTTTTCATATAATATGCTGCGACATCCTGGCTTTCGGCCTTTCAGTACTCACTTTTAAAACGCCGGTCGTTCCTGAAGTAGACGATCCAACGGTATAAGAGGTCATCCGTAAATGATGTAATTGAAATATTTACATTTCTAGGACCCTATGACATCAGCTTAACCATTGCGGAACTGGCTATCTTTAACATTAGAAGTCTTCATTATCCAAGCAGACCCATAACATAACATCCATAACATCACTCTTGGACGATCCCTAATATTTATTAGTTTGAAACAACGGCCGTCTTCCGTTTCGTTCTTCATTCCCTTCTCCAATTTTCCATGTACTCCAAGTTGTATTTTACGAGGTTCCTCGTAATTTGCGATTTAGTTTCGTTTTCTGAAGTACGGAATTGCCCAGCATTGTATTTACTCTCTCGACGTGGGCATGGTTCAACGGAATCTGTCCTTCTTCGAGTGTTTCCTTATTAATTACAAATAATAACTTGAGCAATTAGCTGAAGGCATTTAAAGTTTAAAGTGAGTTCTTACACTAATCAGTTATGGTTCGAAAACGTGCTAGGAGTACCAGTGCCGGGCGATCCCAAAAGAAGTATGTGGTGGAGCAAATTTCGGCTAAAAAAGTCGTCA
>OX461812.1:26161465-26304040 GCA_949802685.1 Dicyrtomina minuta | reverse complement strand
AAGACAATTTGAGACATATAGTTATGTACGCTTAAAATAAATAAACGCAAGTAGATGACTAGTTTCTAAAACACGTTACTTGTACGAGCGCACTCTGTTGAGTTACACAACAACATCAATGTGGCAGTTATATAATAAATAGATGATAGTATCTTTATGTTCTTAAAAGAAATTACTTTTACGTCCGCTCTCCTAATCTTACTCGAGTTCAACATGCATATGTTGAGCAAGCATTAAATGAATAGATGATTGTATCTTTGTAAGCAAAAGCGGTTACTTTTACGTTCGCTCTGCAAATCTTACTCGGCTAACAGGTATAAAACTAGAGTTATTTGAATAAACAGATCAGTTACAGTTGTGAAGTCTAGTGAAGCAGAACTAATAATTTGGTCCTGTTGGAAAGTTAGAAAATACTCAAGATATTGGATATTTGTGGTATATTGTGCTACGTGTTGCTGATTATGTGTATTTGTGAAACGTTGAAAGTGTATAAAACGTGTTTACATCGAATGCTACACAATTAAGCGAAAGCGGTTACTTTTACGTCCGCTCTCCAAATTTTACTCGAGTAACTGATATAAAAATAGACCATTTTTGTAAAATAGATTAGTTAGAGTTGAGGAGTCAGCTGAAGCACAACCAATTCGGATCGGTTGGAAACCTAGAAATTACCCAAGATATTGAACGTTTGTGTTTAACAACCAAGTTGTTGATGAATTTTTGTGTTTTAAAACTTTTCAAGTATTCAAAAATATGTTATACTGAGTGGCAAACACCTGTATTCGAGTAATGGAGGAAACAACTGTATTTCCATCCGCTGTGAAAACTCAACCACGAAAGAAGGATCCAAATTATGTTGTAAGTTCTATTTTTTACAGGGAAATTCTAGTTTCAAATGGTATTTATGATTCGAGATTTAGCTCTTTTTGAAATTAGCAATGATTTTAAGCTCAATTTATTCTTAATTTGCTATTTATGATCGAATTTTTAAGAAAATTGTCTTATTATTAAGCCATTTTCTTAAAAAAAGTTGACAAAATATAAGGTCAAATTTAGAAATCTGAACCGAAATTGAAAAAATAAACCAAAATTCATAAAAATAAGATTTATTTTTCAAAAATTAAGTCATATTTAGAACAAATTAAGCTAATTTTTGAAAAAATTAGCTAGCTTTTTGAAAAATTATTAAAATTTCAAAAAACATAAGCTAAATTTTGAAAAATTGAGACAAATTTCAAAAAAATAAGCAAATTTTTGAAAAAATAGGCTAAATTTTTGAAAAATTGGTGAAAGTTCAAACAAACATGTGCTAAATTTTGAAAAAATAAGTCAAAATTTTAAAAACATGAGCTAAATTTCAAACAAATAAACTGAATGTTAAAAAATGTGACAAATTTGATGCGTTTTTACTAAAAATTGACTGTTTTTACTAAACGTTTTTTGTTGACAGCTACTTAATTGCCCTATGGTGGGTTGTTCTTACGATACCTGTAAATGGTATCCTTACTACCATCACGTTGAGCGCGTTCACTACTGTGAAGACTGCGCAATGTATACTCCTTGCAAATCTGCGCATGCGTGTACTCGTATTGGGCAAAGAGGTGGACACGTGGACGCCAAGCATGAAATTGACTTATCGTTCTTCAAAGAAACTTCAAGATCAAATCTTGGCGCGGTTAAAGAGTTTCTTTATGAACCAACAGATGAAATTACCAGCATTGAAGATATTTTTGAATTTGTAAAGAATCCAACTGAAAAACTTTTAAATGAAAACTTGGTTGTGTATAAAGCAATGAGTGTCATCATTGGAATTGATGCGTTAATGGAAAAGGTTATTCAAGACGCTGATCATACGTTTACACATGAAGAAACTATTTTCTTCGATTCCAGACCATTTGATCTTCATGACTCAAACGGAATATCTTCTCTCTTGCTTGAAGCTGCTAATGAAATTATCGAAAAAACAAATAATTTTACTGAACTTGGAAGTGGATGGAGAATTATTAAAATTAAAGGGTTTCAAGTTAAAATGGGTGAGCTTTCACTGTTAAAAAACTCAAAAATACGCGGACATCTTAAGATGCCATTCAAGAAACGTGGAATTGTAAATATAGCAAACACAGATGGAAAATGTTTTCACTACTGTATAGCTGCAGGAGTGCACATTAAAGATGAACTCAGTTTACGCAAGCAATTGTTTAATAAAAAAACAACAGCTACAAAAAATAACAAGAAACCATTATCCAAGGTGAATCTGTACAAGGTAGAACAATGGAAGAAATATCTGTGCAACTTTGACTTTTTAATGATAAGTGATGCTGGTGTTAATGTACATACAGACATCCCATTGTTTGAAGAAAAAAACGATATGTGTGTAAATGTCTTTACACATGAAGGAAACAAAATAGTTCTCAACTACAAAAGTGTACATAAATCTACAAAAGTTATAAATTTGTTCCTGATTCATGAAAACGATGAACAAGGAAAACGCAGTCATTTTGTTCTTATTAATGACTTGGATCGATTTCTTGGACATATTAAACCTGGACATATGTATTTCTGTCAAGAGTGTTTTCGTTTTAAAAAAACTCAAGAACAGTTATTGAAACACAGCTGTACAGAAGTAAAACAACAAATATACGAGTTTCCTGATAAACAATTCAGGATAAAATTTCAAAATGAACATATGACATTACCAGTGCCGTACATATTATTCTACGACTGGGAGACGTTTTTTGAATCTTTAGGAATACAGAAAAAAGCAACAACAATGGTGTCTGAGTATAAACCAGCAAGTTATGCAATTGTTATTGTGAAAACGACAACAACCGATATGAAAATTGTTCATGCAGATTATTACAATGGAAAAAATCCGGTCAAGCATTTTTACGAGACTGTATTCTATTGGGCTGACAAACTTGTGTCTAAAATTCGAAATACTAATAATTTCAACAAACCAGATGCTGAAACATTGCGAAAACATAAAGCAGCGACACATTGTGAACTATGTCTTTGGAAATTTACTGCTGAAAAGAAAAAGAAAAAGCGAAGCTATGCAGAAGCGTTTGATGAGGATTTAATTGACAAATATATTGAAGAACTTGGAGATGATATTGGCGGATTTGCTGGAGCAGTTGATGAAGTAAATGGCAAAGCAAAGCAGTCTGTAATTAAGACGTTTCATCATAACCACACAGAAGGTACATACATTGCTGCTGTGTCAGTCATGCAACCTCAAGATAAAATACAAACATGAACTTGTGTGTGTTTGTCATAATTCATCCGGATTTGATCTGCATCTGCTTGTAAATGCATTGGAACAAGAAATGTTTGACGTTGAAGACGTTCACGTCATTGCAAAATCGTCAGAGAAATTTGTGCAAATGACAATTGCGCATAAAAACAAGGTTTTACCAGCACTAAATAAAAATATGGGAAGTGAAAATACAGAAACAATAGAAGAAATTGATCGAAGAGTGAAAATAAGATTTATTGACAGCTGTCAATTTGTAAAAGACAGTTTAGCCAACTTGGCTGACGTTGTTGCAAAAGAAAAATGTGAAAGTTTGACATTAATTGATCAGTGTTTCCCGGAAATGGTTCCGGCTGGAGTTTCCAATACAAAAGAAAACATTGAACTGCTGTTTGCAAAAATTCCGTTCCCGTACAGTTATCTTACTTCTCCTACTGTATTTCAAGATGGACATCCCATACCAGAACGTAAATGGTTCAATAATGATTTGACGGGAAAAGAAATAATAGACTCAGAATGGGAACTTGTGAACAAAATAATTACAAAGTTCAATATAAAAGACTTTAACCAGTATTGCAAACTCTACAATTTACTGGACAGTGTACTGTTGGCTGCAGTGTGGGAAAATTTTAGACGAATTGGGATAAAAAACACTGGGCTTGATCCTACGTACGTTTGTACTACCAGTGGATATGCTTGGCAAAGTTTCTTAAAAACAAATGGTGTTAAAATTGACGTTATACGGGACTATGAAATGTACAAAATGGTTAAAAAGGGGATCCGAGGTGGGATTTGCTACGCCTCGCATAAACTTGTAGTGGCCAATACGGAACGAAATGCGGAACACTACACCTCTGACCTACCAAGACAACACCTTTTGTATGTTGACAAGAATGGTATGTATGCTGAAGCTTTGTGCAAAAAGTTCCCGCTTGGAAATTTTAAATGGGAAACTGAAGACACGTTAAACAGTATTGACTGGATAAATTGGGACTTTGAAGCTGGAAGCAAAGCGTATATCTTAGAAGTGGATTTAGAATACCCAATTGATGTTCAAGAAAGAACAAAAGAAATTCCACTGTGTCCTGAAAAACTCAAAATTCAGTTAAACGAGCTGTCAGAACGTCAAAAAGAACATGTGTCAAAACTTGGGCAGCTAGGAAAATCTTTCTTGACTCAAGAAAAACTTATGATCACATGCTATGACAAGATGCATTATGTAGTAAACCATGTGTCTCTGCAATACTATTTGAAAATGGGAATGAAACTTGTAAAAATTCATCAAGGATTTTCATTCTCACATCAAGCTTACATTAAAGACTATATAACAACAAACTTTGAAAGAAGAAGAAATGCAAAATCTAAATCAGACAAGGATTTCTTGAAACTGATGAACAATGCAATTTATGGAAAATTTTTACAGTCAAACGAAAATCTTATTACTGTGAAATTTTGTTCGTCTCGCGTGAGTGTGGTGAAAACAATAGCTGATAAAAGATGCACAGGTTTCAAAAGTTTATCGGATAATATAACTCAAGTTGTACTTAAACCACAAGAAGTTATATTGGACAAGCCGATTCAAGGAGGTTTTAATTGCTTGGAGCATTCTAAAGTGGCTTTTTATTCTGGATTTTACCAAGAGTTCCAGCCAGTGTTCAAGGAAAGGATCCATCACCAGTACTCTGACACCGACAGCCATATTTTCCAGGCAAGCAATGTTTATTTATCTCAAAGTAGAATTTGAAACGAAAAAGTAAATAGAAAACGTTTCCATTTATGTTAAAATTTAAAAAAAATCAATAATTTATTTTTATAGATTATGGATCCTAATAATACATACTTTGAAGACCTATACAAATGCAAAAGCTTTGTGGACTACTCAAAATTGTCGACAGGGCATGCATTGCTGGCAGAGTATCCTGATTTGGTTAATCATAATGCCGGGGTTGGCGGGAAATGGAAGATTGAGGATATGGATATTTGGAAAGTTGCCGCTTCCAGAGCCAAGGAATATGCTAAGGTCATTTGGCGGGCATGACGAATTAAAATGCAAGGGAATTCCAAGCAATAGTTTGAAATCGTGTACATTTGAAACCTATGAAACAGCAATAAATGAGCAAAAAATCAAACGATTGCCTGTAAATTTAATTAGATCGATTGACCACAAATTGTATTTGATGATTGTTGACAAAATTGCATTTCATGGATTAGATGTAAACAGATATTATCCAGACACCAATGATTTAAACTTTAGTTTACCGTACGGATTTCACGCAATATGTAAATAATAACATTATAAAATTGCGGTCTACAAATATTTTAATAGTATTTTATAAATTAAATACACAGTACATAGTAGGAAATTTAAAAAAAATATATATTTCAAAAATCATGTGTAAATAATAAGATTTTTACAACATTGAAAAACTTAAAAAATATTGGTTTATATATAATAGTAAAACAATAGCTGTGGAAATAGTTCTAAGAATATAGTTACATAAAAATTAGTGATAAAATAATTAAGATTATCAAAACTGTTTTAAAAAAAAATTTTAACTTTGTTTTAAAATTTGTAAAACTGAAGTTGAAAAAAAAAATAGGTAGAAAAAATAAGATTTGTGAAACTATTTCTAAAAAACATTTGTAAAAAAACTAATTTGAATAAAAAACAATTTTTTGTACTATTCAAAGAAATTGAGACATGCAAAATTAATTAAAAATATGTTCAGTATTTTTTAAAATTTGTAAAAACTATAGTTGTAAAACAAAATTAGTACTAAATAATTTTGATTTGTAAATTTATTTTTTTTGACAACTGTAAACTAATTTTTTAAATATTAATGAAACTAGTTTTCAAAAATTTGTAAAACTATTTTGTGAAGATTGCAAAACTATTTTTAAAAAATATTTAAACTATTTATTAAATACTTGTAAAACTAACCGAAAAAAATTTGTAAAACTAATCCAAAAAAAAATTGTAAAAACTAATTTCAAAACAAAATTTGTAAAATTAATTTTAAAAAAATTGTAGACTAATTTCAAAACAAAATTTGTAAAATTAATTTTAAAAAAATTGTAGACTAATTTTTAAACAATTCGTGTAACTGTTACAAGAAAATTGTAAAACTATTTTGTAAGAAATTTGTTAACTATTTTTAAAAAATTTGTAAAAAATAATTTAAGAAAATCGTAAAAACTATTCTTAGAATAATTTATTTGTAAAACTTACTGTAAAAAAACAATTCGTAGAGCTAAAGTTGTAAAACAAAAAATTAGTAATAAATAATTTATATTTGTAAAACTACTTTTAAGAAAATTGTAAAACTATTTTTAAAAAAATAATTTAGTTTGTAAACATTTTAGAATACTTAAGTTTAAAAAAATAGTAAGAAAAAACAATTTGTAAACATTTTTGAAAATAAGATTTAAAAAAATTGTATACATTTTAGAGATTAAGATTTAGGAAATTGTAAACAAAATTTTTAAAACTGTAATAAAAAACAATTGGCATTTTAAAACATGCGTTGATGGGTTTATTTTAAAAACATAAGTTCATAAAAATACTTTTATGCATTGCTCACATATAAAATGTAATTCAATTCAAAAGGGAAAAATATCTATATACAGACCATTTAAGTGTTACGTAGCCAATACTGCATGCGACATAGCTTGTGCACGATCCATGTACACATGTACGTGACAGTTGCATACATATTTTTAATGTGTACGACAGAGCTTAACGCAATGGCGAAGAGCTGGGCACAAGCGGTTACTTTTACGTCCGCTCTCCAACTCGAGTAACATAAACAGTCTGCAGCTGAAAAAGCCTCACCATGCGACAGCGGTAAAGCATCACCCACGGCAGCGGCGGGTTCAAAGTACAGCACTCCCCACCCTCCACGGTTGCAGAGGGCATTTAAAAGGTCTTTCGCTACACGGCTGCAACAGGCTGCAGATGGTATTTAAAGGGTCTTTCTCCACAGCGATGACAGCAGGCTCAGGGCTGCGGCGGTCCCCTGTCCCAACGCGATGGCAGGCTTTCCCTCTGACTAAATGGCAGACACAGTCGGTAACGACCATCGATAAATATTGGGTATAATGGCAAACATCGAAGGAAAATGGCGGACCGAGGTCAGTGAGTCAATAATAGACAGGCGTTAGGTAATAGCGATCCCCAGGACATCATCTTAGACCAAGGACACTGACAACCCAAGGACATCATGATAGCTTCCAGGACAATGTCACAGAGCAGCGCCGGGTCCAGGGCAGTGGCGGGCTCCAGAGCAGTGGCGGGCTCCAGAGCAGTGGCAGGCTCAAGGCGGCGGCGGGCGGGGGCAGCCCCACCGTCTGCAGCTACAGCAGGCTTTCCGCAGGATGGGCAATGGCGGACTCAGGAGGCAAAGACAAATGCAGCAGGCAAAATGGCGGACAGTGTATCGAGTCCAGGACATCGTGCCAGGCCAAGGACATCATGACAGCTCCCACGGAACGGTTGCAGGACATCATGACGAGCCAAGGGCAGTGACGCTTCCATGCCACAGCATTGAACCCACGCCATGCTTCCCACAGACCAGGATGTGAAGAAGCCGGGATAATCAATAACGTGGCGTGGACATAGTATTGATTGGCGAGAAGAAGCCGCCAACGGTGGGATAATCAATAACGCGGTGGGGACATAGTGGGATAATCAATAACGCGGCGGGAACATAGGCGGGATACATTACAGTCTGCAGTGGCGGGATATTGATTGGCAGGATAAAAATCAATAACCTGCAGTGGCGGGACACAATGGCAGGGATAATCAACAGCCTACAGTGGCGGGATATTGATTGGCGGGAAATAGCGACAGCCTGTGCGGAATCCACCAAATTCGCTAGCCGCCAAAATTTGCAACCCGCCAAATTCACAACCCGCCTGGAAATTTTGCAACAACGCAAGAAACCCACCAACGCTACTCACCATATATCCAACAAGCCAACCCAACATTAGGTTAGGTTAGGTTAGCGGGTTAGGTTACCAGCACTCCCTACCATATATCCTCACCACTATATGTCCACTATACATAGGTTAGCGGGTTAGGTTAGCGGGTTAAATTCGCGAAAAATTCGCAATTCACGAAAAATCAATAAAATCAATAAAATCAATAACCCGCTGTGCGGTTTTTTCGGCGAGAAACTGTGCGGTTTTTTTGGCTATTTTCTGTGCGGTTTTTTCGGCGCGAAACCCGCCGTGCGGCGCCGAAACGGCGGGAAATCCCAACGAAAGGAACCAAACCATACTACTAGGTTAGTTCACAAAACTCTTGCTAGATGACGGTGGTATGTGGTTTTTTCATTCGAATGAAATTAGGAACATATACTACTACAACACAAGAACAAATTTATTACTTCTGTGAATTTATATTCACTATCACAAAGCAACTTGCATACTCTCACAGGCAACGAACCCGAGGAACAGGGGTGAGATAGACAAAGCGACGGATCGATACGCAGGTGTCTACTGTATAGCTATATACTGAAAACCATATTGCAAAACACCACCACTCATCCCCCTCCATGTCACACGCAACGCAGGTGCACCTATGATCAATATTGCAAACGGTCATCGATTAAAAAAATATGTATGTCGCGTTGGATATACTGTTTCCGTTGCCTATATCCCGAGCATTTTTGCATATAGCAAGCGCACCAAAAAATGCCCGAGATATATAGTAAAAAACGACTGTACATATTTATTGTTTTACATTGTAAATCCCATTTAAAGTTTCACAATTAACGTTTTATTACTACTCATACAGTAACCTTCGTGTTGTTTTTACGTTTTACTCAAGCGACTGATACATATTTTTTACCTAGTTCAGCACTACTAACTTGCAAATCACTAACTATATTATCGTCGAATACAGCATAGAGCCTTTTGTACATGCGCAGTAGAACTCCACGTTACATTAACATTATATGTGATACATTTTTGAACAAAGATAAACGGTCAGGCTTAATGCCATTTGAGCTCAGAAAATGTTTTCTCGGGGTTAAGGCAAAGTTGACTAATTTGAGTGCATTTTGTACTTAATCTTAACATTAACCTGCCAAAGTTTAAAAAATCCAGAATGTTCAAAATTTCAAGAAACTGTCGCCCTTACAACCTCGGTCTGATTTCAATGAAACTTCAAGTTTTGTATTTTTTTACTATTATCAAAAGAGCTATTTTTGGGATTTTTAAAATTTGAATGTGTTAAACTTTTGATAAATTAGTGAAGTCTTACTTTAGTGGTATAATTTTCAAAGAAATGATATGCCTTCGAATCCTAAAAAAAATCCCAGAAATTAATTTTTAGCTAACGTTTTCAGCTAACTTTTCCAAAATCTCGAGACAACATACTAAGTGGTTTCCTTGATGAGACACAAAGTGTAGGGTAGATTCCGATAACTGTGATAGTAGCAGTTTTTAGAAATAAAACATTAACACTGGCAGTTGCAGTAGACAAGGAGAAAAAAGGAATTTACGGACCTTGTATAAAATACTTCACGCAGAAATGGGATTTACGTAGAATAGAAGTGACAGGTCTTTATATAGGAGCACGTGGAACCATATCTAACTTTTTTAAAACATGGGCTACTTCTTTTCGCATTCCGTCGACAGTTGTGGATAATATTTCAATGTTTTCTTTCAGAGGATCAATAAGAATTTATAATTATCATTTATATAATTAAGATTTAAACTTAGATGTTTTTCATTAAAATGTTTTAATCCCTGTTTAAGAAAGTTTTGTACTGTACGCTGAGCTGTAAGGCTATTGCAATATTTGCAATTGTGCAACAGTGACTTAATAAAGTTTTTCTCTCTCAAAGAATTCATTTCATAGAAGAGCAAACAAAATTCATTTACTGTCAGTGTTAATGTTTTTCTGATGAAAACTGCCGCTACTACATTTACCCGACCTATATGCGACTATTATTATGCGACTCCACCCTACTTTAAAAGTTTAAAATGTAATTGATAAGTTGAGGCCAAACATATTATGCGACGCTTGCCATTGCATTTTTGTCATGTTCAACTGTAGTTTAGTATCTTCAACCCTTGACACATTAAATTGGGCCATTAATAACTAAGTGCCACTTGGCAAGGTTGGCACATAATGACTTACCCTTATGATCTTTGAATGCTTTACAAAAATAAAATATTTTCAAAAATAGAGTTTGTAATAATGACGATAATCTCAAGTTGACGAGCAAGGAAATGTTTTTCCATGTTACCCTCCAAATTCAAAACCTGCCACTCACAAAAATCAGACTAGGTTTGAATAGCACAGGTCCAAAGTAACTCGACCGCATTTTGCGTTTTTCGGTCACAGTGGCCAACCAAAGTTTTGAAAATTCAAATTTTGATTTTATGTCACCCTGTAGCTTCTACATTGTACATCCAATGTGACGAAATTTGATTTTTTATAATCCTTAGACAGCTTGCTAAAAAGTAATTTCATGTTTTTCAAAATTCAAAAATTTTCATTTAAAAAAAATGCGAAAATAATACTTCTGAGGCTTAATTGCTGAAATCGGGTTTTAAAAAAAATGAAAATGTTTAAATTTTGAAAAATCCTGAAATTATTGTTTAGAAAACTTTCTAAGGAAAAAAATCGTCACTGAATCGTCAAAATTGGATGAGCAATGTAGAATCTACAGGGTGCCAAAAAATCAATATTTGAATTTTTTCAAACTTTGGTGGGTCACTGTGACCGTAAAATGCAAAATACGGTCGAGTTACTTTGGATCTGTGTTATTCAAACCTAGTCTGGTTTTTGTGAGTAGCAGGTTATGAAATTAGTGGGTAACATGTGAAACTATTCCTTTGTAAGTAACTTATCCTGTACGAAGTGATAATAATTACTTTGTGGGCCATTTAGTTTTTGGATCTTTTGTTTGTTGTGAAGATGCTAAAAAATCGTTTTTATACTTGGGAAACAAAATGAGCTACCGCAGAAGTTCGATAAAATGCTTTAGCCCGGCGCTTATTTAAGTTCGAAACATTCAATTTTTTTAAAGTTTACCGTAAAAAAACTAATTCATACAGCTAATGTTTTGTTTCTTTTATTAAATCTGACAAAACAATGTGTACTAGAGATTACTTTTGATAAAATTATGATTTTACAATTATTCAGCTACTTTTAAATGTGTTCTATAATGCTTCTCGTATGCACAGGGGTTGTTTATAATCCAGCGCTGATTTGAGCCCGGCACTTAATGAAACATTTACGGTACCTACATAAAATATGGCTGAGAATGCCCTCAGAAAGACAAATAACTGCGCGTCACCTTCAAAGTTGTATCTGTTAGCTTAGCAGACGCTGCCAGTTTTCAGACGTAAGATGAGAGTCGCCAGTGGAAGTTTTTTTGAAATACAACCGGACAACAACGATTCATCATAACATCTATCAAGTCATCAAGTGGGATATCATTTGAAAGCTTATAACCTGACAATTATTTTTAAGACGAGACTATTGTATTGCAAGGCGATAGGTGGCAGCAGTCTTATTTCAAATGCCTTAAATTACGCATCTACAACAGGTGCATTGTTAAGCTTTTGTGTTATAGCCTTGGCGCACAGCGTTTTTAGTTTTAGGACGAGCAAACGTGATTTGCAAATCAAACTCATGTTAACTTAAATTATCGAAATATCAAACAATGAAAAAAATACTAATGATACCCATATATGTATGTAGAGTAAATTGCTCACTAAACCCCGTCATTACAGTTCTTTTTTAGATTTGATTTTATACTTTAAAAGTTAAAGCAAGTTAGTAGTTTGTATTTAAATAACACAATGCGTATGGTTTCCAAAAAAATCAGAAAACTGAAAAAGTGGTAAGGTAAAGTGGGACCATTGGGTAAGGTAAAATTCCTATTCAATTTCCCTTATGATTTTCGAATTTTTTTATTTCGACCAATTTTGAAAATTTCAGTTTTAGTTTTTGGCGCCAAAACGCAATTTGCACCAATATGATTATATACGTTGTAATGACCCCACCACGTAGTACATGATCTGATATCGTTTGCTTCATTTCAGATTGTACACTTGGGAAATTTCCCATGTGAGCTTTCGAGATTGTAAAGGACATCTTACATTACTGGGCATATTCCAGTAGTTGGCAGCCTCAATAATATTAGGTTTAAAGTTTTTTTCAGCTCCACAAGGAGCTACAAAGGTTGTATGTAAAAAAAGTCCGGCGCTTCGCGCCGGATTTGTCGACCGGGGGCGGGCCCGAAGTAGATGCTGAGCTTCAAAGAAGGCACAAGATAATTTATGTTACGCTTAAACATGATATAGGATTTGTGGAAGCTCCTCTACCATCAATAAGCCATATACAAATGTGCGTAGCCTGTAGTTTAATATAGCTGCCAAACTTTTATAAATTGCACCATTCACAAATGATGTCATTTATGGAGGCTCCCCTTTCATCAATAAGTGATATATGGATGTACGTGGCATGTAGTTGGAAAAAATTTTAAAGTTGAAAATGAGGGTCCCAAAAACCATGATATTTGAATGACGTCATTATGGACGATCCCTGGATATCTGTAACACAAATAAGTCCTTGACATGTAGTTAAAATAGGTTGGAAAAATTCTAACGTCGGAACTGGGAGTACTAAAAACTATGATATTTGAAGGACGTCATTATGGAACATCTCTGAATATCTATAACATATATAGGTTACATGGAGAAAATTATAAAGTTAAAAATGGGGGTACCTAAAACTGTAAAATGTGAAGGACGTCCTTAGGGACGGTCCCTGAATATGTAATAATTATAAAGGTATAGAAATATTTATGACAGGTAGTTAAAATGGGTTGAAAAAAATTAAAGTTGTTTAAAATGTGAAAGACGTCATTATATAGGTATATTTATGACATATTATGGTTAAAATAATAGGACCCTATGACTTCCCTGTCATTAGCTTAACCTGTAGCGTACAACAATGAAAAGGAGGACAGACAGACAGACACACAGACGGACGGACAAAACCATTTTATTAGATGCAGCTAAAGCTCAGCATCTAAAAACTAGGATATCAGTTTCAGTGGTTAATATATCCACTAATAGCTGGGATTAACGTGGTTTTCATCTCCACGGCAAGCTGGGATTAACGTGGTTTTCAGCTCCACGGCAAGCTGGGATTAACGTGGTTTTCAGCTCCACGGCAAGCTAGGATTAAGGTGGTTTGCATCTCCACCGAGCGCTGTAAGAGTTGTAAATATAACCAACAGTCAATTGGGCTAATTAGGGTGTGGGGAGCTCTGCTGGGCATTCATTTTGTAAACTAATAAAAATTAGATTCTGGATATTTGGAAATTCAAAACAACATGTATTTTAAAATATATGTTATTCTTTTAAATTTTATGAAATTGGAATGTTCCAACATTTTTATTTAAACAACATTTTTTGATTTTCAAAATACCCAGAATCTACTTTTTAGATATTTTTCTAGGGATTACAAAACTTTAATTTTTTTAAAAATCGGATGGGATTTGTACGAGCTACAGCGCGGCAAAGATTTAACAAGCAATTAAAAAAATCAATTTTGTTTAAATTGCAGTTTATTGAAATTCCGCGCGCGACAGATTTTGAAAAAATTTACCTTTGTTCGCACATAAGGGTGAAAGCGCATTCAACTCTGAGTAGAATAAATCTTACATTACACCTGTATATTGAAAACGGCCATTCTGCAATCAGCATGAAAAAACCATGTTTCGCCATTAAAGCCATGATAAAAATTTTCACATATAATTTTTTTGCACGCAAACGGTCATATCAGTTGTTCCCTTTTGCACTGAAGTTCATCCATATGTATCTATTTGTCAGAAAAATTATGAATAATTTTGGTACGTTTTCAATAACTGGCCCCTACGCATAATTTTATCAGTATTCATGGAGATTTTCCCTATGTGGGTTGTAATTAAAAACTACTTGTTGCTGGGATTACAGTGGTTGGCAACTTTTAGTGTGCGTTATTTCCAGCTCCTCAATGTAGTGCGAACGTTGATAACGGAAGAAACTGAATTCAGGGATTATGCATGATGGGTGTTTAGTGTTTAATATTTATGAAAATTTATTTGTCTATTACAGGACATGCGTCGCTCGGTATACCATGAAAACAAAACATTTAACCTTGAACGATCTTGGAAGAAAAGAACCGAAATAGACGTTACTTCGTATGATTAAAATTGTGTTTGTTACCTGATTGTCCTTGACTACAACACAAATAGAATAACTTGCATGCACATCAACCGTGAAAATAATATTTCGATTGTCTCAAAAGCTTTTAAATGATACCCCAATTGCTATGTTTATGTTACTGTGTTGTGATGCTAGTTTGTCACTGGTATAATATGTAACACGAAAGCGTTATATGCGGGAGAATTCCATTTTGCTCGTGCCAACTGCCAGTGTTATTAAACCTAGCATATGCATATGCAAGGCTCAAGGTGATGCGCACACAACCAGAGAAATTAAGGCAAAAGACGTTATAAATAATCCGTGAAACAAATTAAATGAATTTTTATTTCAATAACTATAATAAAATAAAAACTTACAGTACTGCAGTGAACGGTGGTCAAGTCCACTAACCGGTGTCACCATAAACGGCGCATTAAATGTATCTTATAAAAGTCACGATCTATTCCAACCGAAACTAAACTATAGCGTGAATTAAATTAATTACACTGACTAAAGACTCAACTACTAAATTCCTTTGGCCATTTGCAGAAACGTTTTCAGAAGTTGAAGAAAGCTCGAAAGATGTGATGTTAGTGATGTACTATAAAAATATTTAAGTTACTAAACATGTGGAAATTTTAAAATAAATTAAATATGTAAAATAAAGCACATGGAGTCATTTTAAAATGAAAAAATAAATGCTTACACATGATTCAATTTAGCAGCTTTTCTATTATTATTTGAAAAATTTAGTGACAAATTAAATTATTTCCAATGTTTTCTTCACGTAAAATTTAAAAAACCATGAAATGAAAGACCAAGTATTTGCTGTTACAGTTTATGTTTTTCTGGGTGGTTTGAGAAATCTACAAACTCACGACTACTACAGCAACATAACTATGGAAATTATTAGAATATAATCATTGATTAATTGTAAGCCACAAGCTAAAATTTTAAACAGACGTCTCAGACAGAGTTGGGTCTAGGGGAGCGATCTGGTGCAAGGAGGAAACAACAGAAGGGACATTCGAAACCGGCAAAACGAACTCATCATCATTGTCTTCCTCTTCATCATCATCCAATTCAACAGAGTTCTCCGTCAGAAAACGTTCAGGTTTAGTAATATTCAATTTTTCATCTAGAGCAAGTTGTGAACGTTCTTGAGTAACTTCATTATCAGTATCATCATCACTACTGTCGACCTCTTGTTCGACTTCTTCCGTATTCACGAGGTCAATTATAATTTCTGTCACGGCTTTTAGGGTAGTACTTATAGTGTCGGAAATTTTTTCAATATTGGTTCCTAAATCTAACTCATTTATACTCTGCACAATAGTTTCGGGCATGTTTAGCAGGCTGCCAGAGTCCATATAGTCAAAGTCTTCCATTAAATCTTGTTCCTGCCAAGAAGGATTTTCTAAAGTGGTTACCTGTGGAATTGAATTTTTCACTGTAGGAACTGCCACTACATCAGGGATTGTGGTCAAAGACTGACCAACTTGGCACATCACCGTTGTTTCATCAGTTGTCTGAAAAAACGAAACATAAAGGCTCGCATAATAGTGACAATATTACCAGGTAGAAGTAATAAATAAATGTGCCACCATAATATGAGCCCTATCAATTAATTAATGTAAAGGATGAAATGCATTACTTGCGTGGATGCTGGAGAACGGACTCGATTGGGAATAAATGGCGGAGATGACGTCAAAAATAGTCTTTGAGATGGAGCTCCATATGCTGTCATGCTCAGAGTTTTTGAAACACCTGAATTACCTACAGAATGATTAAACAAGTATCCGTGTTGTGTCTGGATATCTACTAAAGGACTTGTTCCGAACTGGTAGCATTTGACCTCTGCTTGAATATTGGCGTGGTCTCCATTAAAGCTTGTGACAAGAGGAGACATATCTTTGTTTTCAAGGGATAATACGGACACACTGCAACCCACAGTACTGATTTGTCCATCCAGAAAAGATAAGTTCCCTCCATCTCGGGATACCTCAGCTAGTAGCTCATAGTTGTCTGTCTTGTCACCTCCCTCTGCTTCAAACAAGTCTATTTCAATTTTTTCCGTGGAGTTTGCTAGAAACGTATCGACAGTTTTATTTACTGCAGATTTACTAGTGCAATCAAGGTCAGTGCCTTCGTGCTTCGTTAGAGAGAAATCCCAGCTATCATATACATTAGCTAAATGCTCCGTTTCGATGAAGCTTACTGGAGGTACACTAGTTTTAATTGGTTCAAGGGGCTTCAGCGTCATATCTACTAGTGGGGAGAGGAGTAGAAGATCCGAATTAAAATTATTGTCGATTTCAATCAGGGTTGGCGGTTCCGCTTCCTCGTCTTTGCCCACTGCTCTGTCCATCATATTTGGACAATCAAGTGACGTAAGAGATTTACCAACCTGCATGGAATCATCTTGTGTGATGTGACTTGTCTGCAAATGAGTATTTATACATTTTTATGTATTTCGCTTTAATTGGAAAATTAAAATGTGTAAACAAATTTTAAACCAAAGTAGTTGACACACATTAGCCTAACATTCGATTACACTTACACACAAAAGGCAAAACATTGTATTGGCTTGTAGATGGAGATTTTAAACTTCCCTTGTCTTGTAGATTAACATCTTTAAATATTCACGATTTCACGTGCACCATTAATAATTTCTTAGATTCCCCGCACACATCTTAAATTTACCCTAGGCCTCCAAATACAAGTCAAACATATTTCCTTGTAAGATTTCAAAAAAAGTAACAAATTACTCTTGCTTTGTGGGGTAACAAGGAAAATTTAAGATGCCGATTTGGAAACCAATACTACGATTAAAATTTCAATGTGCAAGCCAAGGGATTATTTAATAATATCCATGTAAAAGCCCAGGAAATATTTAAGGTATCTATGTGGAAAATACTATGCTTGATAATGACCCCCAATGAACGTTAACTTTTATGTCAGCACTATATTTTGAAAGTCGGCATATAATTATAGCAACGTAAATGGCCGTACGGCAAAATGATATTAAGAATTCGTTGGGCGTACGCCAAAATTATTCTTTACCGACAATACTGTTTTTAAAAAGAAGGCAAAGAAATGCTTACAACCTCGCCACACCACAGCTAAATTGACAAAAGTCTCATGTGAAAATGTTGTATTATCTGCAATATTTAAATCTAGCTGGGGTTCCCCGCAATTTAAAAACATTTATAAAACTGTACTGATGGTCTTAAATACATAATCGGTTAGTAGCATTATTGAAAAGGCCAAACTTTTGATTTATAATAGTACCTGTGTACAGACAGATGAGCTGATTTTGATTGGGTTTGAATTTATCTCAGGTAACAAAGTCGGAGCTATGGACGTCATTACTTGGGCGGGATTTGTGACATTGTCTCCATTTAGATTAATCAGAAGTGGCTCTGTTTCAGTACTAACTTCTGCGTACGAAGCTTCAATAATAGTTTGTGTTTCAATACAATTTACGGCCTGTAATGAGATTTTACTTAGCACAAGATCCTCAAAAACTTTAGATGACTCTTCTTCTATCCTTTTAGAAGATTCCGACTTTTTGAGGGTGACCTCTTGGTTTAGTGGAACCTCGCAAGTTTCAACTTCTTCTTTTTCTTGGTCAACAGTTGTGGTCAAATATTTATTTATGTTTTCCTGCAGTTTCATACTTTGACTAATCTGCTTCTTTCTCCGAACCCAGTCTGACAGCGCTGTATGAACATGCTTGTTTATCATCTCCATGCTCCCTTCTGCACTAATATTTTCATTTAATACTGGATAGTTATGTTTTGGTGACAAATTGCATGAAAAATACGAATCGTCGTTTCCATTCACTTCGGGAGTTACAATCTGGCTGCTGGACTCCGACAGCTTGATTTCTTTGCCCTTAGCTTCGTCAGGGAAAATAGAAACACCGTCAGGAGTTTTAGGACGACGTTTTTTGACAGGCTCTGTTATGAATGAATTCTAAATTATTATAAGCAACACTTACACAGTTTTTCAACAGTTTTTCACGAGACATTCTGCAAATTAGAACGATATTGGATTAGTTAAGTCTGATGCATGTTAAGCAATTAACTTACTTTCGGGCAGCGGTATAGATGTAGCGGATGCAACAAAATCTTCAATTTGTGAGGTTAGTAGTGCCTCTGTTAATTGTATCTGCTTGGATTTATGTTTTTTACTAATTTTTTTGTCCTTTTGTTTTGTGCCCATTAGTAACTTTTTTAAAGTCTGCAGCTATATGAATGATAAACAGTAAGTCAGTGTTTGAAGTGAGCAGTAGTGGAAAGAAAGCTAGCAAAAGTCTTACATTGTTTGTACACACTGTTGTTATTATGTAGGGTCATACTTACCTCTGAATCAGTTGCGGTAGGAGAATTTACTGATTCATACATTTCAGATTTGGGTGAAGCTAACGCATGTTTTGGAGCAGTCAAACGTTTTGGCCGGAGTGTCTTCTGACGGAGTGTAGAAGGCTCTTTGTAATCTGCCTGATTTATAACTTTTAATGTTTGTGGCTCAGTAGAGTCAGATTTTGATTTTATATTTGAACGGACGGTCTTAGCCAAGAAGTGTTCCAGGTTCATCCTTGGTGGACTTGGTGAAAGTCTTGCTCCTCTAGCTCTCGGGGCGTTTGAAATGTATCCAGTTCTAGTTAAGCTTGACATATTGTTCGTTTGGTAACTTTGAGATTTTGAATGCTTCTTCGCCATTGTTGGTGGGGCAAATCTAGGATCAATAAATCCTCGAAAAAAATCACTTGAAGAAGGACTTAATTCGGATCGGCCTTTTCCTCCATATGGGGATGGGGATGTACTCAGCTTTTTTTTTATCTTGATTACACTCATGTTTGATGTTTGCACAGCTTGAGTCGGGAATGGTTCTTTAGCTCATTGTTGTGGATACAAACTATAATATTAAATAGTACTAGTTATATTAAACATTACTCATAAAATTAAAACTTGTCTTATAATGCATACTTATACTTTGCACATTGCACAGTATAATATGAAAAATTAACCAGTGGACAAGTGGTTATAGCTAGAGAACTACCTCTTTGCCCAACATCCAGTTTAGTTTAGTGCTTGCAATGCTTTTAATATGCTGCTTGCTGGTTGCTACTTACGTGTATAGCTTATAGTGTGTACAACATAACCTGACACAAGATTCATGAATCTTAGTCGTCAAAAAGCAATCGTTTGAGCTGAATATATATTGTACACAATTGTATGTTGGTAATTACTATTGATTGCTTTTTTAAAACTTTTTACAATTGACCGCTAAATTGGGAGAAAATGGGTGCTAGCAGTGGTTTTGTAAAACGACTGACCGTATCACTTGTTACATTTTCCAATAGCACCTTACTAACTATGAGAGCAGCGCAGACCCATACCAGGTATTTAGTGCAATAGGATATATAGTAGATAGCAAAAAGCAACTATAAAGAAAATATAGCTACGCCATTTCTTGGTTTCTAAAATTGTTAAGCTTTTGCAACGCCTTTTAGACTCGTCGATGCTCAAGCACACCACGAAATTTCTATACTGCAGCTCATAAGCAGCTCAATTCTTTAGGAAAAAAGTCTATCAACAAGATCGGGTTTCTTGAGAAAAGATTCCAAGGTTAAGCTTCAGCACTACCTGACAAGTAGTACAAGTTTAATGTTGATTTATTAAAAATATTTGAAACATGAGCACAATTTTTTTTCTTCATACTTTACATTATCAAACGTTACCATAGCTTTTGACTAATTTTATCATGGGGTACGACAATTCTTATAGGTTTTGTGAATAGCTCTCTAATGTCTTTTTCAAATGGGTTCCTAATTGCCAATGTAGCGTCGTTGGCTGTAAAATTTGAACTCTTAATCATTTCTGTGTGCTTGTCGAGGAAGCCTACTGTCAATATTAATTTAATTTCCGTGTCACCAAGTACATCATGGGTTTCCTGAATGGCTCTTAGTAGTTTCTTTTCTTGTGCTTTAATCTCCAATTTTTTAAATCCAGAAATGAGTTCAGTTAGAGTTGAAAATGGGACGGAAGGTGACTGAACTATCTTCTCGTAGAGCTTTTTTGTTTTCCTGTTTAGTTGGATGTATTCCAGTGACACCTGCAATAGGGAAAAGGTCCAAACGTGTCCTTGTACCAATCATATGTAATTTTAGGTTATCAACTTGCGGGATTTGAAACTTGTCAAGAAACGTTTGAGATATAAATGAATCCGTAAATGCCGAATGAAAATAAAAGTAATTAATGTAATCAAAAATCAAATACCTTCCGTGAAATCTCTACAACCTTAGATAAACGATCTGAAATAAAGTCTAGCATTAAGTCAAAAACCGCCACCTGATCCATTGGTTTTTGACTCCAGCTTCGAAAAGAAGCAGTGCGCTCGTAGCCCCTATAGCTTAAAATTAAGCTTCCGTAAGCAAAGCTCAGTGCTATTACTACATCAAGTTCGTTTTCTTCCAAAACATTGTCTTCACTCAACGTTTCACTCACCGTAACTCCAGGTTTAAAATCGGAGGTACTGCTGACAAGCTTGTTTAAAGGAATTGTTGGAGTAGCACTGGGGTGGTTACTGGTGTTTGTTTCTTGTAAATGAGTATAAGAATATGTTTTAAGCATAGTGTTCAGGCGATCCGAAATCTTTTCCATTTTTGAGCAGCTCAAAGATATTGAATGAGCTATAATGGAGCGACACTCTTTTATCTTTGAACAGACGGACCTGAGTTTTTTTAATAGCAAAACTTTAGAACGCTTTGAAAATATCTCTAATTTAAGCTGTGTTACTCCATGGGCAATTAAAATAGAAGCAGCTTCTGTCGGACTCATAAATTTCCTGTCCATAGCTGCTGGGCTCAAGTTTGTTGTTTCTGAAGTAGTTGGCTCTGTTTCAGAGATAAATGCATTTTCTTCGCGCAATGGCTGGAGCAAGATATTTTCGCCAAGGGAAAAACGCTTTATTATCTCATAAAGTGAAATCACTGCGGAGGAGCTGTTGAACTTGAGTGGTTCGATTTGTATGTAAGATGGGTTACGAGATACATTTTCCGATGCTGTTGAGCTGAGAATTTTATCCAGCCTAAAAATTAATGAAAATATAAAACTAATGAACCAGTTGCACGTTAAGAGCGTCTGCTGGAATCACTGTGAACTTGATGAGGAAATCGATGGAAAATTACGCTATCTTTTTAATGCCTATAACTTACCAACATGAGGTTTATAGGCGCAAATTAAAGACGCGTATAATTAACACTAGGATCATGCCTGTGCTGACCGTAAAATTGATTCAACGGCCGAATTCAAACGATTCAAACGGCCCCGTACAACTTGTATCATTAGTATTTAATTTGCTCCTTTAAACCTCATATTGATATTGATAAGCTAGCCATTAAAAAGAGCATAATTTTTCATTGACTTCTTCATCAAGTTCACAGTGATTCCGGGAGACGCTCTTAACGTGAATTGAATGTGCAGAGAAGTGTTGTATTTTGACGCAATTATTGTCCGGGCTAAACGCAATTGACGTTATGCTTAGGCTTAAGCATCATATAAGCTGGAATTACGAAATACAACACTAGTGTTAGTGCACAGAACTCTGACATGAATACATATACACTAGAATTTAATTTTAAAGTACCAGTCACGTACTGATTTTTAAAAGTGTTATCTTGTATAACCAGCTTAAAGCAGCAAAGCCTATTGTTCCAATTTTCAAAAGGTGATGTGAACGTGGAATTGTTGAAACATTTCCCACAAGAGCGCTCAAAATATTTACGGTAGTACTCCAGATGTACGAGTCCATGCTGCATAAACTGGCAAGCTTTTCCGAATCGTACTATTTCCTCTTCTAATATTCTAGTGGATCTAATAAGAATGAGTGCCTCAAACTCACTGTAAATTTCTAAACTTGCTTTTACATGATTTTTGCTGAAAGCAGTCTCAATGTTGTGCATTAAATAGAAAATAGTTTTAACATAAATATTTTCTTCCAGACTCCCGTCGATTAGCATTGTAGGCTCATATGGACGAAGTAATTGTTTCCACCATTGAGTAGTAAAATTATCCGTGCCGAATTTCTTCACAATGGAATGTGCGAGTTGGATGGCATCCTGGATTTGTTTCAGGGTATGATCCACAAAGAGCTCAACTATACGAAGGCGATGCTCAGCGGTTGTTACATCTAATCTAGATGAAAAGACGACGCCAAATTGATTGAAATAGATTCCGTTGAGTGTGACAATAATTGAGACTTCCTCGTCTTGTTTATTTATAACTTTGCTCCATGTATCATCATCAACGAATTCAGCATCTTCCTTTTGAACTGGCATTGTCTCTGTTGATGATACTCGTGACAGAATCTTTAAATTATCCTCGAGAGGATCAAAGTATGCCTCGACATGGCTCACAACACGCTCCATAAACTTTTCTGCCTTTCTGTAGTTTTTTACACACGTATTAGTTAAATTTAATAAAGTTGTGATAGATTTGGAAATTCCCAAACATTTCTTTTTAAGTGATGGACACTCAGGTAGTTTTAGAAAAGAAGAATCCACTGAGTGAAGCATTTCCAAAATAGCCGAGAGCCAACCTGTAAGCTCCCCGATACAAATATTGTCTTCAGGGGGTACATCCTTGAAGAGCCGAAGTGGAGAAAAATTTGTGTATATCGTTGGAGTTGTGGAGGGATCAGTCGGGATGGAGTTGAAGAGAGTGTTATTATAATGAATGAGTGATCGAGTGTAGTTATTCAAGTTGCTTCCAATGTGTTCAAAATGAAAAAATAATTGTTGCGCTAAATCGGAGCAGGGACGTATGTCACTCTCATTTATAATGAACTCATTCCGGTGTCTCAATTCATAAAGTCTGGTTTCATATGATTCCTCGTAGTCCTCCAGCAACTCAAAATGTGCTGCAAGTTCTTTTGAAAAATCCGTTATGACTAACTTGGGCTGCTGAGTTGGGGTCAAAGGGGAGTCCTCGAATAGAATATCTCGAGTTTTGTACGTCGCAAATTTTGACCTGTTTAATTTTAATCCGTGTGGAATTTGTTTTGTTTGTTAAATGCTAATAATTCCTAATTGTGCAATTTGCACTCTTTACATAAGTTTTAAGCAAAATTCAAAATTGGAACGGGCAAAAAGTAGTGGTACGTTTCTTAACCCTGACACATAATATACAAAAACTATCTTTCAATTTTACTGACCTTGTTTTACTGGGAATTTCAGCACACAAATCTAATTGAAAATTTAAATCTTTGCAGGATTTCCATAGTGGGACGTTTGTGGCGTCAGCTGCAAAAGCGGCAGCACTCAGGCTCAGCTCACCATTTTTAAATACTTTACGCCAAATATCCCGCATGCGCTTGCAACAGTTCTTCACCTTGTCCAACTCTGCTTGTAAGAGTAAAAAGCTTTTCTTAAGTTTAATGCCACAAACCAAAGCTCGATGTTGCTCAACAGGATGAAAATATCTTTCAGATAATAGAATTGCTAGTATTGTGTGGAATTCGTGGTCTAATAATGTAACCTCTTCTCTTGGTCTAGAAGTTTCCTGAAGTGATTGTAGTGCATTCCAAATATTTTGAGTAGGAATATCAAGAAAGACCAAAAATCCAGAAAATATCTCTGCAAATGAAGTAACCTTGCCCGAAAAACTAAGAGATGAAAACTTGATGAGTGGCCAACTCTTGGAAACTTGTTTTTTAATTGAGATTCCATCCACATCCCATCGAACATACGCGGTTAAAAGATTTAAAGACAAGAGACTACTTGTGCTCATGGAGTTGGAGCTACAGTGCAATGTGCTTGAGGCTTCATTTTCTTCCAAATTGACATCATTTTGCCCATTTTGCTCAAGAAAGATATCTGTTTGCCACACGCTTTGGTAAAATCGCGATCTGCACCCCGTATTTAAACAGTAGATTGTTCTAGAGCAACCCTCCAAAACTCTGGTCAATCGGTCTACAAGCTTCTCCATGGCAAGAATCCTTTCAGAAGCATCTTTAAACTTTGAACTTAATACCTGCTTAGCATCACTGAGTAGTCGTTTTTTGTTCACATACGGAGTTCCTTCAATGATTGCACTCTCAATACTGATTAGTTTAAGCGCTTCAGCTAATATCCCTGTCCATCCCTCAAGGCCATTAACACTATTTTCACACCATGTGGCTACAGGATCTAATAAACCATTGCTCGTGGCTTCTAGGCAACATTTAGCTGCAGTAAAAATTGCAATAATTGTATTCGCCGCTTTGGTCATCTGCACAATCTCGTCGTACTTATTTCGATTTAAATCGTAATGCTTTTCAAACTCAATAGTAGAGTTTCCAAGTCTTAGACGTGAGTTTGGTGAGTGAGATGGATTGAGTTTGCTCAAAAACTTTGCAGAGTAAACGTATTTTTGAAGCGGCAGCCCAGGTTTCATGTCATATGTCAGCGTGTTTTCTTCCGTTTTTCCAGGTGGTAGTGGTAGCTCTGTTTCGTTAGCTAAAGCCATCTGAACTTTCTTGCGAGATAAAACTACTTCTTCATTTTCTTTACTACATTTGTGGGGAACATAATAGTTATTCGTTTGTAACCTTAGAACTGAACACAAACATGTAAGCATAATAAATAAACAATAAATTAAACCAGGGAGCGTGCATAAATTAAGTGGTACGTCGGAGGGGGGGGGGGGGGGTAGGGGTTCAAAATTTCCGATTTTTGTACCACGTAATATATATATATCTTATATATACACCTATGCAAGTAGGTAAGGTATAACTTACACTCTATCTTGAATACAATTATCCATATCTTGTTTTGTTTCCGTTTGGTAAATTGTTAATTTTGATTCTGACAGCATTGTAGGGTTTTGCATATTAATATCATCTATGTTGTGATAGTTGGCATTTTGAAAAGATTCCGTGTTGAACTCTCCCAATAGATTATCAAAACTTGGCTGATTCACTCTGACTGTACTCATTGTAAGTAGCTGTTGCTTAATCCAAAGATGATTTTGTTAACCCTATAAAGTATAATTACTATTAACGAAGAACAACAATATTGCAGGACTCTCATACATCCCTTTTTTAATTTTGTTCAAATTGTATTTTAACATATGTACCTAATAGAACAGAAAGTAACTGATACACAATCGAACTAAAGAAACACTTAAAGTACTGACAAGCAAGACAACACGATCGAACGATCCTCCAGGTAAGACAGTCATTTAGTACATGAAAAGGGATGCTAATAGTAAGTATAAGACGAACACTAGACTGTGTCATCGCTTAGTACCCAAGATTTTTTGACCACACCAAATGCCTAAGAAATGTGTTAATAAACAACTTTGTACAATCAGAAAGGGTAAAAACCTTTCAAACTCACGATTAGACAGTAAACTGAATACAACATGTAAAATACGTGAGTTTCTCATAGACCCTTTTAGCATTACGAAATACTTACAAAATACCTTCAAACAGTCTGGATTTTAACAGGACTCTTTACTATTACAGGAAAAGCGTAATGTTAATCTTCATGTCCAAACCAATAGCCAATAGGTAGTATATCGTAAGGTGTGATTACCTGATTCAAACTTATAAGGCACACCTGCAATGACATACAGGGGCCATCTTTTGAATCCTTCATTCTTTTAATTGTAAGTACATCGCCCTTTCACATGGTAAACGGATTTTTCCTACCCGGACTTTTCCTACCCATTTGGTTTCTACGCGGATTTTTCCTACCAGGACTTTTTCTACACCCGATCAAACCTATGACTATTCCTACCCATGTACTTACAAAAACGAAACTACACATTGCACAAAGATATGCCCACAACTTTTATAATAATATTTATAATAATAATAATATTTCGTATCTGGGTAGAATCCCTAAGGATTTGAGATTTCATCTCTTGTAAGCCCAGTTTTCACTATTATTTCACTGAGACACGAGGTTCCTCCACTTTTGCATTTTATTATAACCTGGAGGTAATTTACAGTACACTCATAAATAGTTTTGTTTCTGTTTTATTTCTACATAAGTAATAGTCTCGGGTAGGAAAAGTCCTAGGTTTGGTATTGGGTAGGAAAAGTCCGGGTAGGAAAAATCCTACAACCCTTTCACATAGTACGTTCTCTTTTCAAAGTCATCATTTATGCGAAAGGACGATGCACTTGCAAAATTAGTGAGTTTTATCAAGAGGTCGGTGCGTTGCCTAGGACACCCCGTATGATAGTAATGGCATATGTATATGTTAGCACTGATAAAGGGGATATGGTGGATCCATTTATACATCCCAAAAATAGTGCATATACATAATGGCACGGATGGGAAAAATATCCCTCCGCCTCTGAGCGGTTTTGGGCCCCGCCCCCCGGGGGCGGTTTACATGGAAATTGCAAATTTCCAAACCACCCGGGTAATATGCATACTAGAGCATTACCCAATGCCCAAAAGTAGCATGTGTGACTCCGGGATAGGAAAATATCCGTCATCAAAGTCCGCTCATAATTTTATGGACATAGAAATATTTTTCATTTTTATTTCAAAATTTTTCTATGTCCATAAAAAAACACTTCGAAAATTTTTGCAAAAATTTAAAAAAAATGGACAAAGTGCATAAAAAGCATTAACACGGAAGTTATGACACCCCGTTGGTCTGACTTCTTATAATTACCAGCATTATAACGGTACAACTTTGTACATGAAAATCTCTACATAAGTCATTAGGTGGACTGTACACCGCTCCCCTAGTTTGTGTTAGCTCTGATATTACAACTCAATTGAATGTACATGGTAAGAGTACTTCTGTTGTACTCTTTTACAATCACTCCAGACATTATGAAGTTGTCATTTCCATCTGAAAAAACATGCAGTAAACTACAAAGAACAACAGTCAACACACAGTCAGTGAAACTGACTCCTTATTTCAAGGTCTTTATGCTGGAGTAGTTCCCTCTTACATTATTTAGGGGTCGTCAATAAATGATATCATACGAATATTTATATTTCTAGAACCCTATGACTCCTCTGCTATCAGCTTAACTATTGTGTAAATCATTATGCTTAACTGGGATGTCATCAATGTCCACGTCGGCCTATTGACCCTTCTCTTGATATATTTTATGGACGACCCTACTTATTTTTTATGGCAACTCCTACTTCGCTGGATTTACTTCCTAATTGTGAGAATTCTGAACAATCATACAATCTTTAAAATTAATTAAAAAATTATAAAACTAGTTAAATATATTAAAATAAATAAATGAATGATGTGAGATTTATAAAGGTATATTTACATGCTTTATAGCTTTGTTTACACACTGGAACCCCATTGAGCGGACTGACATTCCACCACCAGCTACTTATGCCACAAGTGGATGTTAGTAAATTTATAACAAATAAAATAACTTGAAATATATTTATAAATTTAAATTACTCACATAATATTTCATTGCTTTGGTAACTCAAAATGCTTAAGACACGCTATAAATATTTTAGGTCGGGCAAAGGACTATCGAAGAATTTCCAAATAAAAGAAAACTACACTTAGATTTTTGTTTTTGGAACCTTGGAATACCATTTACGATGGAGATACTAAAGTTTTATTCTTTTTTGGTTGACTCGTTGGTCAGCTAAAGCAATCATTTTGTCATGCAGATTACTATCAAAATTGTAAACTCTACCATTTGGTGTGGTAGGAACATTTAGCAATCCAACGATGTCAATAAACGGTACACAATCAATTTTGACAGGATCATGCCATTTATAACCTTTTCCTTTTTCTAGCTTTTTCATCATTCGAATTTCGTACTCTTCGTCGTTTGGTATTACAGATTCAACAATCCCAGCTAACATTTTACTTCCATATATAAATGCCACGTAATTGCCTAGATTTATTTCTAGTTCAGTACAACACTTTGTGTTTTCATTTTCACCAAATATATTAAACTCAAAACTCTGCAAAGACGCTGAAACCTTTTTAAAATGAAGTGTATGTCCTATTCCAACTTCGACGTCATGAAATAATCGTGTTCCTTTTACAGTCTTTAGCCCTGTGTATCGTTCTTCAATTTTGTGAAATATTAAATAATCTGCAATTTCAGCATCTGTAACTAGCAGAAACTTTAACGATTCAGTTGTTTTAACTTCGTTGAGAAATTTGTACATTGAATGTACATCCAGAATAGGGTTTAATGAACCTCGGCGCAAACTTTCTAGTCTTGTACTTCTTTTTGTAATAGCACTGAAGGCATCTGAAAGACCTTTTCCATGACCTGCTGCACTAAAAATCCATTTTGAGTTTATTTGAAAGTCATTGTAGTGGTATCGTAAGTTGCAGAAATTTATCTTGTTTTTAAACTGCCCCCCACAGTTGTCTGACACGTAGGTTATAAATTGGATTTTTGGAAGCTTCAATTTTAATTGTTCTATAACTTTTGATCTGAATACGTGAAATGCATTTGAATCATGTGTAGCAGTATCGGAAAGAACGACATAAACTAGTGTCTGTACAGATTTAGATTTAGTACAGTAGTAATACAGAACGCATGGTAGAATAGTGCACTGATTATTGTTCCAGTGAAAACTCTGAACTTCGTTAGCCACAACAAAAGAATAGTTTTCACCAAAATCGACAAGCATTACAGCCTGCGAGCAGTTGTCAATTAAAGATAAAGTTTGAAGATTTTTGATGAAATCTTGCTGCTGGGTGTGGACGTAAAAATGAGGACCAAATGTTTGAAGGCACTCTTGAATTAGAGTGATGTACTCTTCTTTGGAGACAGATTTTTTGACTAATTCCATTGCGCGACTGTTTTCTTTTATCCATTCCATATACACAATGTTCTCGTCATCTAACTCGGAAATCAGAGTTTCAATATTGGATGTGCCAGGACATTTAGTAGACAAACCATAGAGGCAGTTTTCATCAAGGAAACAGAAAAAGGGGGTGAGTAGTTCCTCAGTTTTTCCTACTTTTTTTAATGGTTCAAGCAAAAGTTTAAAATTTTCGTGATTAATACACTTGCAAGTATTTTGAAATCCAATACCCTTCCCCCACTGACACTGTTTTGGCTTAAGCAATGAAAATTTTGAAACCGAAATAGTATGATTAGGAAATTGAATTCGAAATTCCTTGTGTAATTCTTTTAATGTTACTCTCATTTCTTGCTTAGCAACAGGTTGCTTCTGCATGTTACCATTTACGAAGTTCCTTATTATTATGGTTTGACGCTGGTCAGGACATGTGGATGAATTTTCAGGTTGCAAATAAAAAGCTATTGCATCCTTTACAAGGTTGTTTGACAAGGTGTCAGGTGTCACCAGTAGTGTCTCTCTTTCTATCATTGCAGTCGACAATAACCGCGTTTTTCTTTTCCTTAATATAGTTCCGGCAATGTGTACAGATGTAGTTATCACTTTTTAGCTCATACCCTAGCTCGTGACAAATAGTAAGTATTTGCAAACTTGGCTTTTTAAAACAAAACAAAATATTCTTTTTTCGAGGTTTTGCATGTCTATTCATAGGATCTCGGCAATAACAATCGATACTGAAAACAACAGCAACAATAGTACAAATTATAGCTATGTCCTTATGACAACACAGTGATTTAAAACTATTTCTAGTTTTACACTACAATAAAACGCACCCGCATTGACATATCATATAAAGTAATTGGATTTAGATAGTTGGTATGCACAAATTACCTTTTGAGTTGATCATCTTCAATTGTACTTAAACATTTATTATAGCAGTCGTAACACAATTGCAATCCTTCTGCAACAAAAACTTCACGAAGTGCACACTTTTTTGATAATTTTGCTGACACGTAGTACCAACTTTTTTTTTGGATTTCTTCGACGTTCTTTATGCAATAAAAAAGGATTACCACAAATACTCTTTCGTGTGCTTTTCTTTTCATGTGCTAAATGACTTTCCTTAACTGTATCAGAAATAACTAGGCTTGTCTTTGACGGTTTTTTAAGCTGTGTTGCTGTGTGACGACACGAGTGAAAAATATATGTGCCTATTTTCAAATTTTGAGTATTAATTTCTGCTAGAGCTGGAGTTATAACTCTAAGTTTGTTTTTGTTTGCTCTAAACGGAACTTTATGTTTCTGAAACGGGTCAGAACACCACAATGATTTACTCTCAGTAGGGCAGTTCTCAACGGCTAATATTATAATTACATATAAAATCAAATTTAATACTAATAATATGTTGTTTTTCAAAAAAGCAAAACTCACAAGAAGCTGGTTATCAATGGTAAAGGTTAACAAGGATTCAACAGTTATAAATCTATTGTATATGATCACACAAACAAAAGCATTAAATCTCTATATGCGTTGCTGCACAAGTGCAGTACAGTCACTTTACTACATACATCTGTTCTCCGAACAATAACAGTGTGAAAGCTGTGTAGCTTTTCCAAGTAATACGAATGTGCCGTGTGCATCTCGCTATTATTCGCTGAAAAATAAATAATTGATGCAATTCCCGACGTAGCTCGTACTGAGATTTTGTAAACTTTGTAAATACTAGGAAAAAGTGGATTGAGAGTAGTAGCTTCAGCACTTCAGCAGGCTCACGCTAAATTATTTTTATTTGAGCAATAAGAAGTGTAGAACTTGTTTTAATTTATCACATCTTCTTACTTATTAAATTGACCAGCTGACCTCTTTCATTTAATTTTAATCTTAAGCAATATTCAGGATAAATATCTATATACCATGATAAATTTATTATTTTTGCTGACGTTATGGTTTAGTGCCATTGTTGCAGATTACGAAATCCCAAGGGTGAAATATGTACCACCAGCATACTTGGATAAAGTAAGTCATTCTTAAAATATTTATAACAAATTCTTAATTATAGCCAGCAAAACAATATTTTTTATTATTATGTATGTGCAAGCTCAATTTTCTAAGCTAACTAAATTATGACAAATTGGACGTAGCTTTTATTACTTACCTAGCATGTTTTGTAAATATTTGTAATACTTAATTTATTTTAGGTTGACGTCACTACTTATGATAGCCATAGCAAGTTAGTTTTTAAGGTGGAACTACCAAACTTTCATACCTTATTGCCAAAGAATGATACTTGTCCCGAAGGGCTCTATGGATGGAAAAGCGAGTGCGATACAGAAGCGGCAATTCAAGAAATCTTTACTGATTATTATACGGAGTTACTATCATTCAACGAAAGCGATGACTTTTCTGGGCGAAGAACTAAGCGCCAAATTATTCCAATTATTGCAGGGGCTGGTTTAACATTATTTGGAGATTCGGTAATAAACATGTTCTCGCATGCCCTTTTTGGAAATGAAGCAACCATAGTTCAACGTGTTAATCAGGCAAGTACTAATTGAATTAGCACTCTCAATACAAGTGGTTGTTTTTTATCTTCATTTATGTTATACTATAGAAATATTTTATTTAAAATGCTTTTAATGTTTAATTCCTAGCTCCGCAACTCTGTAAAAGCGGAAGATCAAAAATACTTCATCATGGAGAAAAAGGTTACTGCATTTGGAAAAGCCATGGAAAACTATCAGAAGTTAATGATTAAGCGCATCTACGACCAAATAAGTTACTTCAAAGATGAAACTTCTAATCAAATATCCAAGATATATCACTTACTTCTGTTAAAAATTGATCACGATGAGCTTATGACGTCCATATCACAATGTAGAGGGAAAGAATTTCCCGTAAAATTGGTTAGTATTAAAGTTTTAGTTAGGAGCCTCAAAAAAATGTCAGATTTACAATTGCGAGTTGGCAAAAAACTTGCAATTCCTATCAATAAAATATCAAATTACTTTAAGATCCCTATAGTAGATTGCTATTTTTCAGCAACTCACGCAACAGTTGTAGTTAATGTTCCGGTGGTCAAAATGAACTCCAATTGGGCTGTGTATCGAATTATTCATTATAATTTTGCCTATTTGTCGCAGACTTGCAGTATTTATCCCCAAGAAGCGTCATTTTTGGCTAGTAGTAAAAACCGAAACGTTCTTATTACTAGCTACATGCTTCTTCATTGTTCTGTTGAGGAACACAAATTGTGTTTGATCCCACAGTTTGAAACAGATTCAACCCAGTCACTGAGTTGCGTTGTGGGTATACTTAACAACGTGCCAGTGCACCAGTTAGCTAAATTTTGCTCATTTAGATGTTCTAGCAACGTTGAATTATCTATCAAACAACTTGACAATACTCGTATAATAGTTACCAATGCCAATACTATTCAAATGAAATGCCCTACAGTGAACAAAATTTATTCAGTTAAAAAACTTGGAACAGTTGAAATAATGTTAGACTGCAATTGTACCATTATTATTGATGATATAACAAATATTGACCCGTTTTACTGCTTTAACTTACCCGAAAGCAGTGAAAGGGTTTTTAGCGCGATTCCCACACTCTGGACAAAGCTAGATATGGCTTTTGGATCAAATGTTCACATGTTTATTGACCATTCAAATTTGACAATGAATTATAACTGGACTCAATTTATTCCTACCTTAAACTTAACTCCTTCTCATGTTATAGTTCCTGATCAACTTGTTGAAAATGTGTTTTCATTTACGAATATTTTATTAACTGCGTTGACTTTTACGGTATTTACTATGTTTGGCATGCTGCTTTGCATGTATGTAACAGTTATTAAACGTTAAATAAATCTTATTTTATTAGAGTAAACCACGATTAAAAATATGTTAAATTACATATTGATTACACACAAATTGACAATAAACTAATACAAAACATACAAAATGATAAAATTACGAGGATTTGATATAACATTATTATTATTATTATGTGACAGGGGTTTGGTCCCAAAGAGACCAACGCCGCCGAGGCCTTTATGATATAACATCCGTCACGACACCAATATTCCTCCATTACACTTCTGTACTGAATAAGAACTTGTTCAGGAAGAATAAAGACGAGCAAAAAGTCAAGAATGCAGACGAAGGAAGAGTTTTAGTCCTGGACTGTACGTACATGAATCACTCGTTCCTCCGCTTCTAGAGTGCAAGTCGTAGATAAGGGTAAGGGGTCGTCCATAAAATATATCAAGAGAAGGGTCAATAGGCCGACGTGGACATTGATGACATCCCAGTTAAGCATAATGATTTACACAATAGTTAAGCTGATAGCAGAGGAGTCATAGGGTTCTAGAAATATAAATATTCGTATGATATTATTTATTGACGACCCCTAAATAATGTAAGAGGGAACTACTCCAGCATAAAGACCTTGAAATAAGGAGTCAGTTTCATTGACTGTGTGTTGACTGTTGTTCTTTGTAGTTTACTGCATGTTTTTTCAGATGGAAATGACAACTTCATAATGTCTGGAGTGATTGTAAAAGAGTACAACAGAAGTACTCTAACCATGTACATTCAATTGAGTTGTAATATCAGAGCTAACACAAACTAGGGGAGCGGTGTACAGTCCACCTAATGACTTATGTAGAGATTTTCATGTACAAAGTTGTACCGTTATAATGCTGGTAATTATAAGAAGTCAGACCAACGGGGTGTCATAACTTCCGTGTTAATGCTTTTTATGCACTTTGTCCATTTTTTTTAAATTTTTGCAAAAATTTTCGAAGTGTTTTTTTATGGACATAGAAAAATTTTGAAATAAAAATGAAAAATATTTCTATGTCCATAAAATTATGAGCGGACTTTGATGACGGATATTTTCCTATCCCGGAGTCACACATGCTACTTTTGGGCATTGGGTAATGCTCTAGTATGCATATTACCCGGGTGGTTTGGAAATTTGCAATTTCCATGTAAACCGCCCCCGGGGGGCGGGGCCCAAAACCGCTCAGAGGCGGACGGATATTTTTCCCACCCGTGCCATTATGTATATACACTATTTTTGGGATGTATAAATGGATCCACCATATCCCCTTTATCAGTGCTAACATATACATATGCCATTACTATCATACGGAGTGTCCTAGGCAACGCACCGACCTCTTGTTACAAGAATTACAAGAATGAAGGATTAAAAAAGCGGCGCCGTGTTTGTAGCTGCTGGTGTGCCTTAGGTGCAGATTAAAGGTAATTTATTCACTGGATACTGGACATGGATATCTCCGAAGGCATAACATTTATTTGGCCGACTAGCCTACTTACTTGTGGTGAAGAGGATAAAATCCCTATACAATTTATAGGTTCAAGGTTTGCTATTTAAAAATAATTGTATATATAGGTAATTGCAGCCTCACATTATTAGGTAGGTTAGATCAGGTCATTACAGGGCGCAACTGCTGACGTGCTCATACACAACTGTTTACGAGTGGGCCAAAATTAAAACATTATTCTGGGGCGTCCACAATTAATCCTATTGGCTTTTTTAAAACCAGTTATGCTTTATATCGTTTCCAACAAACATAATATTAATACCAATCCCATCTAACGAAATGCTGTACATATCGGTGACATTAAAATTACGTGTTTCCAGTAATGGTAAAGGGTCCTGCCAAAATCCTAAATGTTTGAGGGTATTCTATGAACATCCCGTAATGCTAAAGCAAGCTGTGAAAAGTGCGCTCATTTTACATGCCACATTAACGATTGGCACCCTTATGCATCACTCGTATGTTCCACTGAAACAGACCCACTATTGTTTTGAAAATAGTTGGAATTTTGGAATTGCCAAGTGCGAATAATTCAACGAGGTATTATTGTTTTCCAAAAACTAACTTGTGGGTGTAGTTTGATAAGTCTTGCCAACGACGGAACGTCTTGCCTATATATGCACTAAAATCCATATTGTGGTTAGGTTAGGTAATAAAAAGGCTTGGCAAGACTTTCCGCCCTGGGCAAGCCTTATCAAACTATCCCGTTTTATTTGTCTTTTCGCATAGGTTGAATATTTTGCAGTTTAACTTTTTATGTTTTTTTTATAACAGCTAATTGATTTAATGACTTAAAAAAAGATATTTTTGGTTGTTGGAATGATTTCATTTTAATTTTCGAATCTTTAATTCTATAAAGACATTGGCTTTTGTTACAGTACTGCAGTAGAAGCATAAGTAGTGGACATGGCGAATGCACTGCTGAAGCAACCGAGAATAAGAAAGTACAAGGATAAGTTAAAGTTTACAAGCAAAGTTAACATTCAAGATTTTCCAACTGAACTTAATGTTAAAAAATCTGATAGTGTGGACTCGTTTTGTCCACTGCTGATCGTGCTACTGCAATGCTATGGCCGAAGCCAATGTTTATATTTTTATATTCATAACTAATGTATCCAACACCAAAATTTTGATTTCATTACTGCTTGAATAAACAATTATGGGTCTTTAAATGTAGAAAACTGTAAAGTGAGGCAATTTCGTTGGGACACCCATTTTTTGGTTTTTGTGTGCTTGACCCCTGGGGTCAACCAAAGTTTAAGGGTAGTAACTACTTTGTTGTTAACAACGAATAATAACTCGTTATTCGTACTTGGTGGAAGTTGTTATTGTACTAATGCGCGTAAAGGTGATCGGGTTCATTTTTTTTCAACTTTGAAAATCTATAACTTTTTACCTAGCCGACGCACATTAAAGAAGAAGTTGTCATTATACTTCTCTTTTAATCCTTTATGTACACAAAAATACTCAGTGTCGAAAATTAAAAGTTGCAAAAGATACAGGTCATTCTTCGAAACAATTTCGAAAAGTCTTACAACGCCCCAAGTGCCCTTAATGTGATCAGTTAGTTTAAATACATTTAAAGGTAATGGTAAAGTAGGGTCTTTAATGTGATCGGCATAAAAAAATTCAAAAAATTGCTCAAAACTTTCATAATTTTACATAGCCAGAGTTTATGAGGAAAAAAGCTGAAATCACTAGTGATGGTAGCTGAGACTATAAGCTGTTGGAGTATTAGTCGCACAGATTTTTAAAGGCGGTAATATTTGAACGGCGGTCACTGATCCCATTTAAGGGGTGATCACATTTACGCACCTTAGTACTATGTTTCCAGTGGGATATGTAGGTAATCGTATTTTATTTTACAATGTTTTCGCAAAATACCTTAAAAACAATCAGCAGATGTCAGTGATCGTTAACGCAACATACATTTTCACATTGCAGACGTTGCCACAGAGCATTGCATATAGTTTTTTTTTAAGTTTTTAATTATCAAGTTTTGATTACTTACATATGTGTAGTAGTAGTTGCTTTAAGATTGCCAGGTGGAACTTGCTCAGTTGTTTCAACACCTATAAAACCTATTGAGTGTGTCAGTACCCCATCATAAAATTTGTTTGGTGATGCCCTAAAAATATTCCCGGAATCAAACACATCTTATAATCAAGAGCAATTTCAAAAGAACTCTATTTTTCCTATTATTTCTTCTATCAACGCTTTTGACGCTTTTATTCGTCTCAATGCGCAATTGTGGAAATCAGTGCAATCGTAATTAAAATCAAGAAGTAAAGAATTGGCATTAAACCCAGTATACTCCGATATCAATCTATTTTGAAACTTTTGGCTCTCACAACGAGTTGTTACATCAAAAGTTTTGAAAAGAACAGATGCAGCACATAGCTGAATCACGCTGCTCTATACGCGGATTGTAAAGTAAAGGTAGGTGTAAATAGGCGTTGCCATCATTTCCGGCTAAAATAAGAAAGCTTGTCCTGACGTCATTTGACAAATCTCATTTTAAAATTATTTTTCTATAAACTTCTCAGAACGCGTAATTTAGATGTGCACGTTTTTTGTTAACACCATGATTTTGCCCAACAAATTAATGCGAGTACCAGCCGCAAATGAATTTTTTACTGGTTATGTCAAAAACTATGCTCCATTGAGTTATAAAAAACTAAAAAATCCTCGATTTGTCGACCGGGGGGAGGGGGGGGGGGCTGAAGTAGATGCTGAGCTTCAACAAAGGCGCAAGACAATTTATGTTACGCTAAAAGATGATATAAGATTTATGGAAGCTCCCCCACCATCAATAAGCCATATAAGAATGTGCGTGGCATGCAGTTAAATATAGCTGAAATTTTTTTATAAATTGTAAAATTCACAAATGGCGTCATTTATGGAGGCTCCTCTACTATCAATAAGCCATATACGAATGTACGCAGCAAGCAGTTAAAAAAAAGGTTTGAAATAATGCTAAGATTGAAAATGGGGGTCCTAAAAACTATGATATTTATATAACGTCATTATAGACGATCCCTTAATATCTATAATACATATTGGTAAGTCCGTGACATGTAGTTAAAATATGTTGAGAAAAATTGTAAGGTTAGAACTGGGAGTACTAGAAACTATGATATTTGAAGAACGTTATTATGGACGATCCCTGAATATCTATACCATATAATATAGATATGTCCATGACATGTAGTTAAAATAGGTTGGAGAAAAATTTAAAGTTGGAACTCGGGGTACTAATAACTACGATATTTAAAAGCCGTCATTATGGACGAGCCCTGAATATATATAACTTTAAGGACGTAATTATGGACGATCCATGAATATCTATAACTTGACGCAATTATGGACGATCCCTGAATATCTATAACTTTAAGGACGTAATTATGGACGATCCCTGAATATCTATAACTTGACGTAATTATGGACGATCCCTGAATATCTATAACTTGACGTAATTATGGACGATCCCTGAATATCTATAACTTGACGTAATTATGGACGATCCCTGAATATCTATAACTTGACGTAATTATGGACGATCCCTGAATATCTATAACACTAAAGGACGTCATTATGGACGATCCCTGAATATCTATAACACATATAGGTTAGTCCATGACATGAATTATATTATTTGTGCGGCAATCAGCGGCGCCACAACCGTGGGTAGGGAGCAAAAGGAAGACATGGGGGAGGAGGGGGTGTAGATGATCCCAGTCGTTTTGTTATTTATATTGTTTATGCGATTATTATTGCCATCGACGTTAAAGAAGGTGCGAAAATTGTATCATTGAACCACAACGACCTCATAGTTTTGCTTTCGTTCCTTTAGTTTGTTTTTCTCTGCCCCTTTAACGAAGAGAACACCGAAAACGTGACCGAGACTGAGAGAGCGCAACAGCCCGGGGGGATAGTCATGTCATGATCATAGTAGTATATGCACTGTAGTTACCTGATACTGATTATTCTAACGTAATTCCGCCTGTGCCAAAAATAAAAACGCGAAGTGTCTTAAACAAAGATGCCAGCGAAAATTGGTTTGCAAAAAAAATATATTGAACACAAACACAAAGTATTAAAATGGTAATATTATGCCTTATAGTTTTTATTATATAAAATCGATAGGTTGTGCACCTCAGATAGCCTGGTCGACTTTCAGTCGATTTAGTACTGCCTTTTCTCAGTTTTACTAACATATTATATTGTAGCGTATATAAGTATCCTTCCAATCTTAAGGTACCTACTTCATTTCTTTTTCATAATTCATTTATTACTGAAATGTATTATTTTGTGCACTTAAATGGTTTAGATATCGCATTTTGCTTTAACATAGTGTAGATACTGCATTTTAATCTTTAATGGTGTGGTTATCACATTTTGGAATTTATTAGTATAGACACCATGTTTTGCACTTACATATTATATACTTTTATTTTTATTGATATGACTAACTAAACTCTCAAAAACGTGTCAAAACTAAACCTAGTTCTTAGGTATAAAGTGACATCAGTTTTAATAACAAGCATACCGTAACCCTTAAAATAAAATATTCTTTGGTGCTCAATTAGTTACTGGGCCTAAATACGCCATCCGATTGAGAGGTAAATATTTGCAATAACTATACATGTATTTTGTATTCTAAATAATCACCGGACCTTGATTACTCACCGGGTGTCTCGGGCCATTGCGTTAATAACCGAGAGAATTAATGGGATGGTCACGGTATTATAAATGCTAAAAAGCAGTTCTAATATGCAAATATTATTGTTTTTCACAACGAGAGAGTTTAATTTATGTTGAATGAAAATTAAGCTTTCCGATCCATAAGAAGAGCAACAAATACAAAAGTTGAACTTTGAGGTCAGTAGTTTTGAGACTCATTGAAAAACTCGAGCTATAATTTTGTTTCAATTCGCCGTGTTTCAAATTGTGTCTTTGTGGTTGAACTAAATAAATTCAATCCACCGTTTGGTTTGGAACAATTTGCACAATAACTAACTTTACAACAAAAATATTATTTAAGAGTGGAAATAATATGTTTTAAGCCTTGTTTTAAGCCAAATGGGGCATTGCACTTGAAGTAAATGGATAGTATAATCTCTTCCTGAATAATTTGAAATCTATTATACAATGTTTAAAGTGTGTCAATTTTTAGTACGATGTTAAAACCTTTTTGATAAGTTCGTTGTGCCCCATAAGAATTTGAGTACTATCGCAGCACTGTGGGCACCCATATATGTAAAATAATTACCTAATCATGCTACTGAACTGTTTAATCTATTTATGGATGCCACCTGACTAGTAGGTAGGTACTTACTTGGGGTCAAGCTAAAGTTTAGACTTAATTCGAAACTTTGGTTTGACCATCAGGGGTCACCCAATTGTGACATAACCAATTCATCAATTGATCCCAGGACATTTAAATGGTTTTAATCCGACGTGCTTTTTATTATTTGCGTCTCACCGGAAGGAAAGTCATCGGAAAGCTTAATTTTCATTTAACATAAATTAAACTCTCTCGTTGTGAAAAACAATAATATTTGCATATTAGAACTGCTTTTTAGCATTTATAACACCGTGACCATCCCATTAATTCTCTCGGTTATTAACGCAATGCTTGTTATTAAAACTGATGTCACTTTAAACCTGAGAACTAAGGTTTAGTTTTGACACGTTTTTGAGTTTACATACACTTGAAATCTTCACTCAAGGGTGCCTAAGTAGAATGCAAATAATTGTTAATCTTTAGCCCAACGTATAAACGTACAGTTTTGTAGCTTTAGCGTTACAAATTTCGATTGCATCGCAATAACTAGACCCAGATTAATAAACAAATGCCCTAAGGTCCCTACCATATGACCGCAGCCGTATACGACCACAAACCTGACCTTGATCATGTGGCATTATGACGTACCGTTTTTAAAACGTGTTAAAGACGTCCGGGATTGGCATTACCTATCCAAGGGATACGCCATTATTCATATTTATGAGTTTGGTGCATTCCATGAACGTTTGGTAATGTCCAATCCCGGACGTCTCGTGACCCAAAGTGACCTGAGTATTGTGTTACACACTGTTTGGTAGGCAATTTAATTCTGATTATGTCCTACTTGTTTATATTTCAATCGGTTGACATTTTCGCATGTGCATAAGGATTTAGTGATGCAAGTCGTGATTTTCCCATGTTATCAAACGGAGGAAAATGTTTACATGAGGTTGACCCGCCTTCTCCGACGCTACCAGGGCTACAGTGACCCGATGATCAAAGTTGATGATTCTAGTCATAAGTAATATATTTGAGTGTATGCATACCAAGTTTTATAATTTTGCATTAGTTAATTGGGATGATATGGCTCATTTAGTTTGGAAAACCGTGAAGTGAGTTTAAAATTTTGAGACACCCCATTTTCAGTTTTTAGTTATTTACGAGAGAACCACGTGACCCCTGGGAGCCAATTAAAGTCGAATCCTAATTAATAGTGACTAGTCATCGAATAAAAAATATTTCGCCGAGAAATTCCTTCTAGAAGGGAAGAAAACCTCATAAACGGGGGTGAGTTTAAAATTATGAGACACACTGTATATGGTTACAGAGGTTGTACTCTATACAATTTCCTTGCCGTATTTCCTATAGTAGTAGAAGGGTCTGGGAGGCACAAGTTTGACCCGTTGAAGGGTCTACTATTATAGGAAATACGATACTCTAAAACGTTGTCCATGCCTGTTGCAGTCCGATTTTCTAATTTACATTCCTTAAAATCAAAGTCACACAAAAACTCCACTCATATTGCCTGAATAAATTTTTTTTAAACAATCATAACATTTTTCACATATAAAAGCTGGTTCAGTGATTTATTATACGCAAAATATCAACATGCGCGTAATTAAACTTTGAGGCACACCTAATAAAAATACAATTAACATTTGGAGCACATTAGCAGTTTATAGTTTCATTTCGTGTTTCCTCTTGTACATCATAGTAAATATTATTAACACCATAGCAATGCGTATTGCAAACATTTTTTATATCAATTTACAAAACACACATACATATTTCAATTCGACACTCAGTCGCACATCGACTGCAATTTAAGATATTCGTATATAGGTAGCAATACTGACTCCTACATAATCAACACGATTACAATAATTTTTTATTATGTAAATTTTTCAATAAAATATATCTAGTAGCTTAAGCATTATACTTCACTTAACTCGTAAACAAAATAACTAATCGTATGTAAACGCTCTTGTATCACTATGAATACAACACTAATCCTAGCTAAAAAACAAACAAAGAATTACTCCCATGTACCAACTGGTTTCTTCAAACTATTGACTTTATTTACTAACTTGTGTTCCAAAGATAGTATCGGAGAATTTTCCACAAGGAAAGAATTTATTCTACTATCGGTATTTTGATATTTTATTGAAACACGATCGAGTTAGGTTTGGTTTATTGCAAGACGTCAAGGATTCAAGATTATTTTAAAATTATATTATTCTGTCACTTTTTTACTTTTTGTTTGACATACAGAAAGTGTATTGAACAATAATTTAACCAAAACCTTGATGGATTTCGTAACCAGGGCCTGTTTTATTTCATGGGTTATAATCAAACAGAAAATGCCAAAATCAAGTAAAGAATCTTTAGAATCATATCGCAGTAGCCGTTTTCAAAACCGGGGTTGTCGCTCTAAAAAAAGCTGTTGACGCGATGACAGACACTGTCGTCGTCACCTTCAACGAGAACAAGAAATGAGGTTCGTTCCTTTAAAAGGCAGGTGAAACAGCTAATGAAGCTGTCCAACCTCAACCTCGAAAAGAATAGGTCAAGTGACCGTCGACGACCGTTTTGCTAAATTTCCGTCGAAAGCATCATCTTCTGGAAAAGAACGGCACCTCCCACCTTAACACTGAACTGAACGGTGGATGGTTGGTTGGACAAGATCCAACGGTAAAAATCAATAGAGGTGCTGGACGACGATGTGACCACGACTCAAACAGAGGATTAGAGGTCTAGGATTTCTTAAAAAAGCTAATGAGCCAGAGGCTCAACATAGCAATCCGATAAACTCAGATGTAGCAGGGAAATTAAAAAAAGGGCTACAAAGAGTATTGGACACACTAAGAAGACAGAACTACAAAAACATTTTTTTTTTCAGCCAACGGTTTACTTAAAAAATCACCAATTCCTAACAGTGAGATAGAGGCTGCTTAGGCCCCTTTTGCGGTAACCCAAGATTTACATTTTTCTACATAGCAAAAGCAGATCGAAGTTTGGTTAGCTAAGGTGGGACGAACGATTTCGTGTCTACTGAAAACTGGAAAAACAATACCAAAAAAATCGAGTATGTAATTCTGAGACGGACGTGCAGGACAATAGTCTAGCTCCGCTGCTGAGACATATCTGCAGTTTAAAATTAGTTCTGACAGGAAACAACTTTGTCAGGCCTCAAACAGGAAGTGAAGAAAGTAGCTGAAGCCTCTTTAATGGACTACTTTATTCGGCCTAGACTTTAGAGTGATTTAAGTCCCACTTTGAACTGTCAAAATTCAGTTTTTCGATGTCCACTAAGGCACCAGCACCATGACCTCCGCATAAATCGTATTCTTGCTTAGACCATTTAACCGGTAAAGGGGCTTTCGAAAGTCTTGAAACCTCGCTTGATAAGAGTAAAAATAATTGTGAATTCAATTCATAGTGATTTCAAGATACAATGAAATATGTTCAAAAAGCAAGGATTTTGAAAAATTCTCTGAAGTGCCCTAATTGTGGCCATCCTTAAATTTATGTATTTCAATTCAATCTTAGTACCCATTATGTCAAAGCAGTAGCTGATCATTCTTAAAGAAAACTGCGCAACTTGCATCCACGCGCAGCAACCAGCATAATATCTACATTTCTCATACTTATTAGCAGACGATCATCTGGAGATTCTTACGAAAGTCTCAGCTAACGTTTACATCCTTCCTTCTGACGTTCTAGCTAACACGCAACCAACTTGATTGTTTAATACGTAAAAATGACTAGTTTATACACAATCCCAGCTTCTGTAAATGATTTCATTTTTAGCGCAAATTTAAATAATACTTATAATTTGCATGTAATGGACAAATCTGTTTATATCTTGACCTGGTTTTATCTAACAATAATAACTCAAAATCTGAATTATAATGCGTCCGCTTACAAAGGAAACCCCTCAAACGGTTACGAGGGATTCCGGTTATAAGAAACAGATTTTCCCGGTCCGCGGAGCACAGATTAATGATCCTAAAGTGTTAATTGTACAGTTATCTTTAATTTGCGCCTATAAACCTCATATTGGAAATAAATCCGTTGACGAATACGTATGATTTTGCATTGTGTTTTTCATTAGTTCACTGTTGTTTCGTAAGGGGCTTATTATTATTGTTGATGTTATTGTCAAAGCAAAAAATTATTACTTCTACCTATTTACATCAACATTTACATTTACAAAATCCTATAGTTCAACCAGGTCAAAAAATCATTTTAGAAATGTTATCTGTAAACGAAGTAGATACCTCAAATCGGTGGTCCCTACATTAATCAAACAACTCAATACTTTAAGTTCAGCTAGGATAACCAAATTAGATGATTATTACAATAACTCAGTCCCTAAGGACATTTAATTAAGTAATTTAAGCTAGTTTTATGGTTGTATATTATGGTCATGTCCTGCTATCTCTGAATACTTTACTTTGATTTTTCACTCCTTGTATTGAATTATCCTAATGGGTGTTGTGTTTATGTATGCTATTATCTTTGGGCAATAAATCATTATTATTATTATTATTATTACATAAATTGGAACAATATTGAAATATTGTAAGGTCTCCTAAATGGGGTAGTGTTTTGGCAAACTTTCGGTTTTTGAATCTATAAGACCTAGTAAATAAGATTTTAAAAGCAATAACACTATACACTTGACAAACATGGTTTACTAAATACTTTAGGGAGCGTTCACAAATGATATCATCAAAATTTCGTGTTTTTACCACCTACCTACTCCTTGTCATCGCTTGTCACTTTTTCTAAAAACCACCTACCCACCCTGTAAGTTATATCACTTTTTTCAGATATCCTTGATTTGTGCTTAAAATTTCTCAAACACAATTCTGGTGACGGCGACCGACATTACGGGCAATTTAATTTCGAAAGTGTATTTTTTTTTACTTTGCAACTCAAGCTGACTACATTGAACATAAATTCAGGTGCACTTTCCCAGCTGAGTTTGAAAGTATAAAACATACAGGATTTAGTTGTTTTGATATTTTCGGGAAAACTCATATTTTTAGTCAAAATGGTGATGATATCATGTTTTCGAAAACCCACCTACCTACTCGTCATCTTTTGTCACCTTAAGGTGAAACTACCTACCTACTCAACTGATGATATCATTTGTGAACGCTCCCTTACCCAAATCTCATCAAATTCTGCCGCTGCATCTTCAAACTACAAGTGTTAAAACTATACGACCTAGATAAAGTGGGAAAGCTGAGTCCGGTAAATGTGGTAAGCAGGGTCCTAACTGTGGTAGTCTCAATTTATGCCAAAATTTTACATTACGAAAGTACGCTAAATAAACATAATTGTGTTATTTATGTAATTATTTAATGATAGGCAACCTTAATTATTATTTTTGTAACGTTATTCACCTCCAGCGTTTATTGCATTTTCAGTCCCAAAATAATTAGTTAAAAATCAGTAACCATGTAAATATAGCGCAATTAACTTTACACATTTCCTGCTAATTCTGCTTCAACTTCAGAAGAAAGGGCGTCTGGCCTACTATTATTATTTTGCTTAGGGACTGGTGGTTTTTGAAAGCCCTGTATACAAAAAATGCTCATTGAAAATAATTTTATTACAAGGTTGAAAATTGCACAACTAGCACAGTTTATTTCAATGATCACACAAGAATCGTCCAAAAATGACGTCATCAGTAGTGTCAACTGCTTGGCCGCCGCTCACATCCCACGCAAAATATATCCATTCATTCAATGATTAAGCTGGCCATAGACCCACCTAAAAATGGGGATTTCTCGATTACGTCATTTGTGCACGATACCGTGCTACATTTTACGATACTATTAATAATTGTCTTTAAACCCCACTTCCTTCATTTTCACATAATTTCAATAAGTTATGCATGTTTTTCGCAATACCACAGTTAGAGCCTTTTACGTTACCACATTTAGATGACCACTTTGAAACGGCTGAATATTTTTCTAAAATCCACCGAATTAAGGGTTAAATTAATATTTCGTCTTAATTCTGATTAACTTATGCCGACTAACTCCAACTATCTCTCCGCAATCAGTTTCTGTGAGAATGTTTTTGGAACAGTAATTACAGGGACTTGAAGGAAATGAAAATAAACTTTCCTCACTAGTTAAACGGACACAGTAAATTTTGTAATTTTCTTCTACAAGTTTTTGACTATAACGGGGAATATCAACCATAACGTACTCCATGAGTACGTAACTGAAACAAATTTCGGTCTGCGGCTGTCGTTCGTTGCTTTACGGTTTCCCACTACTACAATTACTGGACTACCCCAGATACGCGACCCTACCCTACTTGAGCGATTTTGTCGAGTGATAGCTCATTTTGAAGCCCTTAAAAAAATAAAAATCCGATATTTTATTTATTTATTTCTGGCCAATACAATACTTTTTATAGCGATTTTTCGAAAAAAAATCGGTTTTATCGATATAATTTGAAAATTGTTTAAATATCACGTTGTGAACTCGAACATAATAAGATTCTGCTAATCATTACCTTTCGAATGATGTATCATTTGAGCCCATACTCATTGAGTCACCGGTCGGAAAACCGAATATTCGGTTTCGACCAGATTTTAGCGGGAACTTCAAATTGTTACCAATCACTGTTATTATATAATAGGACAGGGCACAAATGGTGCCATCCATGTTGAGGGTAGGTCACGTTGAACAAATATTACACTCCATGTTAAACGACCATTTAAGCAGTTCCTACGAAGGTGACAAGGTGGGTGGGTCCAAAATGTCATAATTTCGAGAGACACAATTTGTGTCCGTCCCCAAATTGGTTTATGATATAGACAGCGTTCATTTAAAACTTAGGTTTACAGAAAGACTACTGGAATATAATTGTTTTAAAGTTCAACGTAATAGCTCAATACTTTAAAAAAATGTTTAAGACATCAATGTATGGAAATCCCTCTAAAACGTGTTGCATGGATGTAAAGAAATTGCTAACTAGTAAGAACACGGGTAATAAACACGAGTTTTACATGGATACAAAAGTATGTGTAACCTCATTGCTAATAAAATGGTATCAGTGATGAGTTTCAGCTTTGTATTAGATGAGAAATGATTTTTCATTAGTAATAAATTAGGTTTCAATTAGTAGAATCTAATTTTGTTCCAGCTCAGTGGTATTGCAACTGTTTTTGAATGTTAAAACAAACAGGTTCTAATCGAAAAATCGCCATAAAAAGTGTCGTATGGGCTGAAAGTAAAAAAAAGAATATTACGAAGTTTTCTATTTTCAAGGGCTTCAAAATGGTATATTTTTTCGTCAAAATCGTTCGAGCATTTCAAAAGGGTTTCAGATTAAGTAAAAACGTAGAAATAAAATTGGTCTAGTATTTCAAAAGCGTACTAAATTACGTAAATAGGCACAAATAAATAATAATACATTAATCGTAGACGAAAAGCAATTACAAAAGCATATAGCATTATGTACTACATATTATTGCTCCATATTGCTGTTAAGGCTGCCCTTAAACAAGGGGCGAAGTCATTTGTTTTATTGTTAGTGTTATTGTTGTAACAATAATATAATATTATTAGCTAACAATATGATAACGATTTCGTAGTACTGATCTCTCCGTTTGCTACAATGCTTAACAAGTTACGGTGATTGAGCCTGTTGAAAATTTCTCAAACCACCGTGAAATCACTCGGGAACGTTGATAATCCAACCGAAATTATTTTTTGTTTCTTGCTAATCCTAACCTTGGGGTTTACATGCAATAAACCGTGTAATTTATTAAGTTTAGACCCGGCCACATTTTAGCATCTGCAGTGGCCACAATTACAGCACTTCGATGAGAACTGAAAAATGGAAAATAATAGTTTTTCAACTTTTGCTGCTATCTCGAAAAATAAAATTTCAATCTAATGTCGTAGATTACTTATACAAGTTAGTCAAATCGGAAGCTCGACTTTTGTCTTTGTCGATTTTGTTTGGTATCAGTGATTTGATTTTGGCGCCATAAGTTTAAATGTAGATAGTAAACGCCAGTATCGCTCTATGCCTTACTATAAATTATCTATGTTGGGACACGCGCGTCAAATAGGTGGCCACTTTTTAGGCACTCTCACCCTATACACGGGATAATCATCTGGTATTTGTCACTATTCTTTAAACAACACACGAATAGTTATTATGAGGACGATTTGGGCGAAGTAGAATTAAAAGATTAAAAGAACTTACGTGATTTTCAATCTTAATTCTAAGAAAGAAAACTCGTCCGAAATAATAACTTTCTCACTCACCTTCTCTCTTTTGTACAACATAATTAGATGACTTACTAAAAGTGTTCCCGTTAGGGTGCGAAAATACAAGCTTTGAAATAATTACAGTCAATAGTTTGAAGAGACCAGTAGGTACATGGGAGTAATAATTTGTTTGTTTTTTTAGCTTTCGGTTAGTGTGGTAGTCATAGTGATACGCGAGCGTACACATACGAATATAGAGAATTAAATCAAATATTTACTTAGGTTGACTTCTACAGAGCTACACTTACACGACTTATACTTATACTGCGCTGACTGCTAAAGCTGGACAAAGTGCGGAAGAAATTCGAAATTCAATGCGTGTCTGTTGATTGACTCCAAATACAAATACAAATAAAATTGAAGAAACTGACTTAAGAAGCTGCGACAAGGATTTTTTCCACTTGTTTGACAGGTTTTTTCTCTAAAAAAAAAATAATAGCACTTGACGATTAGTTAATCCCTAATTTTAGCGTTTATGACTACATCAAGTACTGGAGTAAATTAGATGGAGAATATAATCTGTAATATTTTACCCAGCACTTCTGGGAGCAGATTTTCGGGAACTTCCGGAAATGAAACAACTTCCTCTGAATCTGGTGACAGCTTTGAAACATCTCGTGGAATTGACACATTCTCTTCGGCCATAATTTTTTCCAGCTCGGTTTCAACTTCCTCTAAATCCTCCGGACTCAAATTAGTGCTAAGGAGGTCGTCTATTTCTTTTTGCTTTTCAATGCCTTCCCTGGTTTCATCCATAATCTTCTCAATATCTTCAATGGACATAATATCATGAACTTGCTTCAGAGCAGCGTTACCTTGTTTAAGACCGTCTAAAACCTAGAAAGTGAAGCACATTTTCTTAGCTGAAGTACTTTCCCACCCTTTCAACTCCCCCAGAGGTCATGCTCAAAAACAGGGTTGAACTAACCTTTATTTCTATATTAGCGAACTCTAGATCATGGACGAGCCTCTCAACATTATCTAGCTGAGCTTCCGACTTTTCCAGGAGCGTTTCTTGAAATCGCTTTTTCTTCAACAATAGTTTGGCACGGCTAGAAAAATAAATGCATCATTACCCATTAGAGAGATTTAAAATGATTAAAAGTAGAATCTCAACTTTCGCACATTCGGTTCAAGTATACATTACATTATAATTATAACTAAAACTTACTCTTTCTTTCCTTCGTGAATAAGCCTTTTGGCAAGCTCCCTTTCCTTGTCTAAAGTCTGCATAATCTTTTGTTGATATTGTTTCAGCTTATCCCGCTGTTGCTTTAATTGCTACAAATATTAAAATCAACAGTTTATTAGTATAATGAAACTATAGTCCATGAAAAGATCACAAGTAGAAAAACGTATTCTAGAATTGAGAAATAAAATTGCATAAAATCGAAATTATTTAAACAATAGCACTTGTTAAACATTCAGTAGATAATTATTACTGTGACTCTGGACAAGTACTATTGCTGGGGAATTGTAAATGAATGATTACCGTTCATTCTATATCAGTGTCCTAAACATTATATATCGTCCATGAAGTGTTAAACGCGGTGATTTAAGCCAAATTTGGAATATGCGATTATACTCTATTAGCGTCCACACAATGATACGGCATAATATGTTTTCTTTCCAAAGCATAAGAAGCTCATTAAAAGCAACCATCCCAAATATACTAATTTTTGAACAATGATATGCTAATTCGCGATTTTCATTTCTTTAAATTGATTTTTAAACAATGATGAGCTACATTTTTTTAAAACAACTTCAGGATTACTTAATGGCACTTGACCTTAAGTGCCATCATTTTAAATGCACAAGTTTGCTTAATATACATATATCGATCATATTTATATTATATCTATCTTGTTTAGTATTTTAAATTAAATTATACTTTAATTTATCAATCACAGTCTAGAATTTTAGTCACGAATATTTACAAGTCTGAGTTAAGACTACTGTCAACTGTCAACTGCATTATAGCTTCTATCATCCATCATCAATCGTCTACAGTTTTGACTTAAGCATAAAAAACAATCTGATAAAATAAGGGATGGACTACAGGCAAATTATTATATGAATTTTAAGATTCAGGATGACAGACGATTTATTGATGAAAGAACTGACCGTACCTTTGTTCCTTTTATACACTGTTGACTGTATTTCCTATGCTTATAACTTACCTACCTATATGTGTAAGCACTTACTTACTACTTACTGCGATTCATAATTAATGAACTTTGAACTTATTACAGTCAGTGTATCAGACACCAGAACAATAACATTTCTGTAATTTAATGAATGTGCAATGGTAATGGTCCTGGTGCATTTACTTCAGTACAATTTTTAACATCAAATTGGTTGAAAATTTGAAAAGCACAGCTGTGACAGTGAAAGAAACAAATAAAGAGTATAATTATTAAATCATGAAAATAACCCACCAAAACGGCTTTATCCTGCTCCGTGACTTTGGACACAGGTTTTTTAGACTTTCCAAAAATTAGACCCATTCTGTAGTTGTTGGTTCAAGTCTTAGTTATGTATTAGTTAGCAGACTACTAATTATATCAGAGGATCTAGTATACTTTGAAAGTACTTAAGTAATGATATTTAACACAGCAATCAGCAATCACGATTCTGCAAACTTTTTTTTAAATACACCTGCAAAAAGTCGATTTAAAACACACACGAACGCTGTGGACGCATTAACTTAGGAGAGACAAACTCAAAGATTAATTTCAGACTGCAAGTCACCACTGTGAAGTCCACAATCACTAAAATCTACAATTTTACTTAAATCCAATTTATTTTAGTCAATCCCTCAGTTCAGCCAGCCAGTAGCCAGTCAGCTCAGCCTCAGTCACAGTCACTCAGTCTCAGTCACTCTCCCATCTAAAACTTGGAATACATTTGTATTAGCGGGGTTTCTCGTGGCGGCTCATTTGACTATCACATCCAATAGCACTGCATCTCAAATTCTCAAAATCTCAAATCATCAATAAGACTATTAAGACTTAAATGTTAAAGGATAAGGATTAAGGATCATTTAAGATTTAAGTGATCAAATAATAAAAAGGGTATTGCATAATATTTCCTTCAGTGATTGAGAAGTGCGAATGGTAAGAATCAAGAGTGAATCAGTGAAGATGCTGTTGGGTAGTAACGTGTAATTTTGTCGTCTTGCGTGTATATAACTTAAAGGAATTCGGTTAAATTCGGTATTTATTACTATTAGTACAGAGTGCAGGATCTGTCATCTGTCGCCAGTCGTTAGTGAAGACTGACTATTGAGGCATAAATATATAAACCTAATTAAGTATATACAGCCAACAGTATACGCACGTCGCACGTTGCACGTGCACGTGCACGTAAATAATTTAAAACTTATTTAGAAAGTGTAATAGGTCATGTGAAGTGAGGTTTGACTGACAAACTTACAACTAGGCTCAATATTCTTAGATATTAATTGATGACTGAAGATAACATTATTATTATGACCTTTGGAAAAATAATATTCATGAAAATGCTGGATTACTTAAGTTATGTAAATACCCCTATATACCCGTCGTTGACAAGCTAGGCGCAGGTGGTTGTAATATCATTAAGTTAATTAATTAGGCACTTCAGTGTGTATATTACGCTTGCCTATGAATGAGGCACTAATAATCAAGATGTAAACTTGATAAATTAAATCCCTCTTTCCTGTGGACTGCTCTGGCTCCAAAAAATTTGCCATGAATTATTGTGATCAATATCGTTGCTTGCTATGGCTCGAACTCCTACTTGTTTTGCCCTTCCTTGTTGGGGCACAACAGACGAAATACTTATTAGACACGAGCGAGATACTACAAAAGAACTGCAGTTACGTCCAAGGGCTGCATGCAAATTTAATACGATTTATAACGAAGGAAGGATTTCACAGGTAAGTAACGCAAAAAAATATACATTTAACATTAAGGGTTTGCTGCCCCGATTCCGAATATTAAGTGTATCATGTATTCAATTGCTTATCGTTAATCATTACCTCTTTTTGCCTGTCTGTTTTTGCTAAAAAGGGATTTGGAGGACACAGTTGAAGTGACAGTAACTAAATCACCCATTCCAATGCAAGATTTTACATCTGGCGAATGTTTCTTTGCAATCCTTGCCAAATTTCGCTCAGACGTATATGTAGATCCGTATGAGATTCAAAACATTCCAGCTCTGGATGAAAATATCTGTGTATTAAATAACTGGACAGACTTGGAAAATCCTGTATGGCTTGCAAAATCCAACACTACTGTTTTTATACAATTGACAGCTGTTCCAACTGGTTTGCATTTTGGAATACTGTTAGCTTAATTCAAATACCAACTTAATTCGGTAAATAAAAGACCCCGTGAACATTGAAATTTTTAAAACAATGTGGGGTTTTTATGTTTGAATTTTAGGGAACTTGATCTCAACAGTGGAAGTAAAGATGCCAATTCATTTTCGCTATCAAAGACCACTGAGTCATTCCCGTCTTAAAAGTCGACTTTACTCAAACCGTTTAGGCAGTGGCTCTCTGAACCCAGGGGGTTATGTAGCAGTCAATATTCCTCTTCCCAAGCTCCTCCTAAGATGTGAGAATTGGGATTTAATGGCAGTTGAAGAGCAGTGCCATACTGTTTCCACGGTTTGTAGCCGTCACGGTGCCAAAGACGACTTATGTTCATGGATTTCAGTTCCGTTTAAATCCGTACGTACAGTAAATGTCGATTTCATTTTATTATGTCAACATTCACTCACTCATTTCAAACAATTATGATATCTTTGTTTTTATTCCAGAATTCCAAAGGTAACACAGTATTTATTCCTGTTGGGGATTCTGACTCGCAGTTTCTCATAACGGTCATCACTCTTTTGGTAGTCGGCGGAGGAAGTGTATTTCTTTTAGTAACACTCTGTCGGGAAAGCAAGAGGCATGAAATCCAAGCCCAAGAAAGGAATCAAGTGCCAAGACCACATGCAGATTAGCGCGAAACAAAAATGCACTCCTGTACATCTGTGGTATCGCCAGTTACGAAATAAAAAAAAATTAAAAAATAACGACTTTTACAGACAAAATAACCTCGTGACAATTATTATGTACTTGACTTGTTGAGTTCGTGGTAGGTGATTCCCAGCTACAAAATATTTTTATTTGAGCTCCGGTGAATAAGGCAGATAGCTTTTTTAGGTACCCTCTAAACAATTTTGTATTTCCTGTGTATTTTCTAGTCAATACATTAGGATGCTTTCTATACATGTACTTAAACGTTAAAAAGTGAAAATAAAGTGAAGTTGTAGATCGTCACAATAATGGTCTTATTTTTATTTCCTGTACAGTTACAAAAAATTTCGTGAACAGAATCAATCATTACGTAACATTATCTCAATAATACCAATGAAACGTTTTCTATCTTAGACTACATTAAACACATCCAAAGATTATAATACAAGCGCGACTAGACAAATGGCAACTCATGTACTGATTGTTACATCCACATCCAGGTTAATTAAATAAGTGCCGGAAAATCCAATTAGAGCTCGGATCGGCGACTACGAATACAAGTAGTACTTCCACTTGCCTACACTATATTAAATATAACTATGTTTATGGATATCACTTAATCGAGTCATAGCGAATTGCGGTACGAAGTAACAAAGCGAACATAACGAAACAATAAAATGTAAAATATGCATAGTAGCCTCCGTTCGTCAAATTAGTGTAGTTATAACACACTTCGAAAACGGCATAAATCAACTTGCCGACAACCAGGCCAACTGGTACTGAATTGGGCCTCCCAACGATGATCTCGCACGAGTCGGAGAACTTGATTGCTATTCAAACGAGGTTCAGGATATGTTGATGACACTCCAGGGGAAAAATGACAGCTTGCGACTAGTAGGTTAGGGTGAGCAAGTATTGTAAAGAAAACGTCTTGATTGACACCTACGTTACTATAGTTATGCCGGGCTACGTCGGGTGGATTAGCAGCTGATCGAAGTAACTCAAAGGATTCCAAGCTAATCATGATTTCCAGTGCCTTCTTCAGATCAGTACTGCAGACATGAAAACCATCCAACCTTAAATGTGTAATATACTTTGGTAAACTCGAAACGTTAGTAGCTTCTATGAGAAGAACCGGTTGGGCTTCTAGCAACAGAATCGGGGCTCTTCGTATACTCAAGTAGCGTAAATTGACACAGCCCTCTAATAGAGCCAAGTTGGCAGGTTCTGACTTGATCTTTTCTCCAAATGAGTATATAGACATGTTAACGATGTCAATTCGCTGAAGATAGATGGAGTATAGGGAAAATGCGGAGGAAAAGTACGATAGCCTGCTCAAATTTGGAGATAAAAATCTTGAGGCAATCATGTGCCCTAACACATTACGATTTGTTAACGTTTCCATCCAGAACTCAATTCTATTGACATTCTTGAAAGGACAGCTTAGAGTCCATGTTGTGACACGCACATCTTTTACACAGCTAAAATGACCCCGATGAGTGGGCCAGGGGACCGATTCAAACAGTATAGCTTGCTGAAAGTTCATGCATTGCTGTTGAGAGAGGGAGTACTTAAGGGACACTTCCAGAGTCCTCAGGGTTGACGAATGACGGCAAATAAAGGGAAAAATCATATCCAAAAAGGCCTCTTTTAATGGAGTGAAGACAAATGTAACCTAGAAAGCAACGGTACATTTTACTCTTATCCATCCTTCAATATTTCGATTTAAATTTCTTGTTCTTTAATAGCATGATACATAACTCATTCAGTCAATACGAACCCATGCAGATCACGAATTCACCCAACAGACTAAAGCAATATATTGGTGTACGATGCTCAAAATGCTTACATTTAGCTTCTCTAGTTTAGGATAGTTCCAGCTAAATAAATATTCCAAATTTTTCTTCAACGTTAGAAATCCATCTTGATTGGCATCAGGTGCTTGGGTCATTTCAAGTTTTAAAGTGTGAAGATTCTCGAGTAGAACGCGTTTCTTCGACGATGGGGCTGCGCAGAACTGAAACAAATAAGTGGAAGCCAAAGCTCGCCAGCCAAATCTTAAATTTGTCATTGTTTTCCACCCCTTGAACATTTCCTTCACGATCCATTGTGACATTCCTTTCCTCACAATCACTTCTTGCGGTGGTCGGGACAAGAAGACGGTGCGCATCTTTGGAGACTTGAGCCAATTGATTTCACATTTTCTCATGGGTAAACTTACAACTCCGTTGAAACCTTGCCTCTCATTCAGCACCACATCAAACAAGCCAAAGTCATCCACCATTTGTTTCCACTTCCTACACGATGTACGAAGCCGTAAAGCTGTTTCGACGTCCAACTCTCTCACAACAATTTCCTGGAGCTGTGTAAACATTCATAAAATGCCAAACAAATAGAAAAGAAATTATTTTTTCTAACTATACCTACCTACCTACATCCAAACCAAAAAAATACTTGACACAAAGCCAACGTAACTTAATACAGTTTATACAGAAATTTTTGTTTAGTGTATCATTCTAGATTTTTAAATAATCACTCAACTTTAAATAACACCAGAAGCAACTGACTGTCATTGCCGTAAATTATTATTACGCATCTATAATCTATATAGACAAACATAAATTCAGATGACAAAGATAAAATTAACCTCTAATGGCAATATGGAGAAATCCAATGTGCACACTTTCCCTGATTCTTCCGCCTCGTGATCATTTTCTCCAGGTGTAACAGTGACTGACTTGATGATGTACATCGAGTTCAACGATGGGCTGACTGGAGGTTCTTCTCTCGTACTGGTTACCATCGTCTGATTTTCCACCGACATGGAGTAATCTCGATCCAACTTTTCCTGATTTTCCACTTCCATCACAATAATATTTTGGAAAAATATTTTCACAACCTTCTTGAACACAAACGTGCGAGAGAATGATGAACGAAAGTAAGAGCCTGGCCTGATAGTTGTTGTTGAGACGAATCAAGAAGAGTAATCTTCTTTTAATTTTAAGCTCCATCGAAAAAAGAAATGAGTATTAGGTCACTTCTTGTAGGCACAAAGTAAGCTCCACCTTGCTAACTATTGCACAGGATTTTATTGGTTGAATTCTACGTTAATTTAGTTTAAATCAAAATATCCTATCTTTTTATAGTTAGTTGTCACAACTGCTGGACTGGAAAGTATGTTGAAAATACGCGTTGTGAATTGTGAAGTTGTGTTTGTGCGAATATATTGTTGAATCAGCTCAGAAGTTTTCAGACAAGTTGTCTGGTGAGTCCTGAGACAACCTAAAAACCTCAATTTTAAAACCCGCCAAAATATTTGGCCTTAAAATATGGCTATTGATAAAAAGCCCGCTAAACGCGTTCGATCCGCAAACGATTGTCCAATCAGTGAAGATGTCTTCGGTAGTCAGTGAAGACGAAGACTGAAGATCAACCATGACAATCCCATGGCCATGGCGTTGGCGTACGAAATAGAGGGGATGTTTTTAGGATTACTGATGAACAAATCAACCATAATAATAATAAAGCATGAGGCCTTGAAGTCAGTAGAGATGAAACATTTTTCTCAAAATCGCAAAATTTTACACACAGACAAAAGGCGAACGTCCCGCGGACAAAAATCGATAAAAATATATAGAATTAAAGTACGAGTTTATTGCTTCCAAGAATAATTCACTTCAAAGCATACAAAGCAATCTAAATAAAAGATCCGCGGAGAGTACTTCGAACGAAAGAAGGGAAAAGGGAACAGCTGAGAACAAATTAAATAGTACTTAAATTCCAAATTAATGATAATTTTCATCCAGTTGTAGACTATACAGCCACAGTTCCGTAGAATTCACTGTGAGTTACGAGTTCTTGAACCCTCACCAAACGCCCGTGGCCCACTTTGAATTTAATATCGGGGTAGTAGGTATTTTCTCGAACATAATAATTACTGATTGGCTGCTCCTACACAAAAAATCAAAACATCTACCATTATAATAATAAATATCTATTAAGTACTAGTACAATCATCTCAATTTAAACAGGGCTGGAAGCATCGATCTATATACAAATAGTTTAGATAGTTTAGTCACATGCATTTTGAAGACAAAATTTTACGCATGCATTCAACAAAAAGACCCCTTTTAATTTCTCCCTGTTAATGAAATAGTGCCATCATTCTCCTATGGACCCTCCTACTTTAAATTCACAATGGGACAAAGGACGAGATCGAAATAAGAAAACCCCCTCCCATGATTGTTAAACCTTATTGTGCTTACAAATTCGACTCCAGCGTATAGATTGCCATTAATGTCCCCAAGCCATTTCACGGTTCCAACTTCTATGTTCTCAACGCACCACACGACACGATGTCCAACTCGAAGTCCTCCCTCCGTTGTGGCTTCACAAAAAATTACATTACTGAAATTGCATCCAGTATCCGTAAAATACTCGTATATCTCCGAATAGAAGCTTTTAACAACAAGTACCGAAGGCAGTTAAACCCTATATTTCTGAAATAACTAGCCGGGTCTTATGATTACTAACCATATAAGGGACCAAAAACGACGTAACTTATGGTATTTCAAAAGTATTTTAATAAGTATATGCATAACTTTACTAATTTTTGGTATAGTAGCAGAGTAGAAAAACTATATGGAGCTATTGCAATAATTTGTAAACATCAGCTCTCTCACGCCACCCCGTCCAAATCCCGCAATCCAAAGCAACTAAGTTGCAAGTCATATTAACGCACCAACACCAACTTCTACTCAAAGTGAGATTGCCTGGCCTATAATACTTCTAGTATCATTACTTAGGACAGTGCCAAAGCACCACCAGGCTACTAAAAGCCGGGTTAAGATTTAATTGCGTAAATGGGTTTCCTCAAGACCGGTATTATGAGACGAAATTAATAGACGCTATACATGAGCCGGCGTAAACCATTCAGTTTTTCATTACTTACTGTGAAGTAAGTACTTACATTTCATTGCGCTTCTGTTAGAAGATATACGGTATTTTGTAATACTAAATGCAAGTAAGCTCTAATAATTGTGTCCCATATAGTATGTAGTTTTTGTAAAACAATAATCTGATCTCTTACAAACGATGTCGATGACTGTATTTCTATCAATCCGCAACACTGGAGCCTCAGTACTGCCCGAATTCCTAAGTTGCGAAGAACCGCCTTCTATCGAATATTTTAAAACCTCAGATTGGAAAAAAGAAGTGCATCACTCGTTATAGGTTATTTGATGCAGGAAAAATATTATTATGCTGATCTATACTAGATAATATAATAATTATTTTACTAATCTTTACTTAAAGCAATACAGCACAGCCCAAAATCATGCACAACGTGTTTTCAAATAATCTAATTATCTTCAATAAGTTGTGAAAGAAAGGTTTGAATACCAATTCCTCTTTGCAATCGCATTTCCAACACCCGGACACGAGCCCTTAATGTAAATATTTCATCCTGCCTGTAAACAATAAAGTTACAGAAATATAATATAAATACATAAGTACCTAGTTACTCAAGATAATAAAAAGTTTGTGTGGTCTCAGGGTTCTTGCTATGGACCACTTGTGGCGCACATAGGTGGGTCAAAGTTAAATTATTATCTTAAAAAACATTATTAGGAAGTAGGATATGGGACCAGGGCCGGATAATGCGGCCAGCGCAAGCAGCCCCCGCGTCTTGAATTTTCAAAAAACATGCAAATGGAACATTTTGGAGTTTTCAAAAACATGCAAATTAATTTTTTTGTTTTCAAAAACATGCAAATAAAACATTTAACACTTTTCTTTATACATATGAATAGAAAATTTTGCACTTTTCTGAATCAAGTAAAAAGAGCATTTCGCACTTTTTTAAAACGCGTAAATACAACATTTTGCTTTACCAAAGAAAACCATCAATAAAAACAACATGGTGGTTCTTGTATGGAAACGAATTGCTGCCTAAAAGCAATTCCTTCGTCCGGCCCTGGATCGGGCTCCATGATGTCTTAGTGTAATAATGGTAGAAAGGTATTTCTTAAAGTCAAGTTTTTAAAATCAATTACTATGATTTAACCTACTGATTAGCCTTCTTCATAAGTTCACTGTCAGTTTCAATTGCATCCTCTACAGATGGGTAGATCCTCATGACCGAAATAACTCTCCCGTTGCAAGTCCCACAATTCATACTCTCACTGAAATAAAAAACCATACATGCAACAAATCTGAATCATACCCTGCAATTTACATGATTTTCAACTATTTCAGAAAATAAATAGGACATACATACATCCATCTCACTATGATGTATAACATAAAGAAGCTGACTTTTCACGTATAGGTACAGGTAGGGCAGGGGATTTTACAGCAATCAGCAAATATTTTTACAAGCATTAAGCAAGTTTGTATCATAAAACATACAGAAAAAATTACCCCGCTTTAAAAGTGATTGAGACCTTCCCATCCACACCTTTGGACACCAGGAATTTTCCAGTTGGAAGACAATCGAAGTGAAATAGATGGCCACAGGATGTAACAATGGAGAAAGACTGCTCCTTCGAGATGTTCAAGTCAACCATCCCACGCTCCAGAGAATCCCGACAAATAGCACACATAAAAGGCATGTTTTTTCTTGTTACTTACTGACTATTAAGCCTAGTTACGATTTTAACGAAACTAGCAGTAAATAATTACTGCGTAATCCTATTCAAGTTACTGAATGCAAAATATTATGAAGAATGAATTCGGAATCTTCCTCTCTTTCAATTTCTTCCTGTGCGCTGACTGACAACTTACTTAAGACGTTTAGTTAGTGATAGTTTCGGGTGGCAATAATGTAAAATGTAAATTAATTACCAAGTGACCTTTTGCACAAGTCCAACTTTATTACTACTACCAGCCACTGAGTAGTATGATGTGAGTTTCAAATAACTTCTAAGTTGATTATACTAGGTAGGTATACGTTGTATTTTATCGTCTCTGTCCATGATGTTGCCATTAGGTAAATAAAGCCGTATGTAAATGGTCGTCGACAGAATGTTGTACGTTGTAGCCGGGACGATACTTTTATACTGTCGTCGGCACAATAAACACAGGAAAAAGAAACAAGAAAATTGCCGAGTCACTGGAAATTAAGTCGGCGTTCTTAATTACTAGCAGGCGACTCGACGTTTGGAGCAGCGAAATGATGCCTTCAGAAACGTTTGCCCTGGCCCTTTGCACATAAAATGTAATCAGGTAGTAGTATTGTATTCAGATATGAAGAGATTTTTGACAAACCCGGATAAGTCCACCACAGCAAATTCTTCAGGAACAACGAATTTCAAATAAGCGACTGGGTGATAATATTTTATTATCAAGAAACCTGACGAATCACTTTCACAAGCAGTGGCTTAAATCTAGAGATTTTTGAGTTTTCGCAAAGAATCTCATCTTTGAAAAAAATGGGCTTATACCTCTCCGCCAAAAAACTCTTCATATATTTGTACACACACTGGATAAGAAAGTTCGGTTTAACTTTAACAAATACCTATACGGATGCCCATTAAGGATTAAAATAAAACATAGAGCTCAAATTCAAGTTCGCCGTTAATTTTACACATAGATATCTAGTGTCTCCCGCAACTATCCCATGGTTAGTTTGAAACTTATCGTGAGGTCTAGTCGTTGCATGGCAGTGTAGTAATTATTCTAATTTTCTAATACATCATTCTCAATATTTATGCAAAGCCTCATTGCCCTCATTTTTGAACTCTTTGAAGTCTTAAAACTGAAGTGAATGTCATGATCAGAAATACCTACATAAAAGATCACGCTGAAAATGCAAGTTTTCTATTTATTATTTATTATGCTTATTAAGGTGATGGCGAGTAAAACTACGTTATGCAAAATAAATATGATAGGAAACTGAAAATGTGCTATGTACAACACCAATAAAAGTAATTTTATATATTTGTTGAAATGAACTCATTACTACACAATTCAAACACATATTGTACACAAAGATAATCATGATCATAATTTGATTACTTAATAATTACTACTAAATTTTACTATTATAAGATACATCATAGAAAAATAATCGAGTGGAATCTATTGCTTTTTTTAAACTTTCGGCATGTTCTTCTTCCATTTTGCCATTTGAGGAAAGATAAGAAGTGGAGTTTAAGCACACACATCGCATTCTTAGATTATAATAATAATATAATTATATGATACACATAGTATCTTTAATGTAATTAATAGCAATAATAACAGATCTAGCCGATGCGATGGTGAGACGATTTCCTTGTACTTACGATACCCCAACCACACACCACAATACCACAAACTACTTCAATGAATAATAATTAAGTACGAGTAATACCGCAATCAGACAGTCAATCATTTCTTGCTGATCATATGTACTGTACCGACGGAAATCATTTCATCTTATACAGGTATATCATGGATATATGTATTAGTACCTAGTATGACGGATCTCATTCGCATTTACGTAGTGCATAAGCAATTCAGCAGTACCTTATAATAGAGTCATTTGCATTTGATACTTCCGGTATATTCACGAATTAAATCAAAATGAATTACGTAATAGTATAAGTACCTACCTACTGAAATTCACAATAATGACTGGTAAATGGATATAATTTTTATTGTATATTAATACTATAATATCCATACTTATAGTATAGTACATAGTGAATCTAAATGTATAGGTAAGTAGTACAAGGGCATCATCCTCTTTAAAACTTGAAGCCTACACAAAGGTATTTAATGTCTTTCGTTCGTTTTTGAATACGTTAACGAAATATTATGCCATTTTGAATTCTGAGTATGTTATTACATACTCCAAATAGATAGTTTAAAAGACTTATTGGGACGATCACTAAGAGCACATCAATAGTATTATTATTAACATGGGAGTTACTAAAAGTACTAACTACATAGTACGAGAGCTTCCTGTCTTCTTTATTAGCATGAAATGGGATAGACCATACTGCTCAGTAGTTGCTTAGCTTACACACAAATGTAGGTTGCTCATTAAAATGGGAAATGCATGAAAATCCATCACACAAAATACAATCAAAAATACTTAATGCATTATTATCATTGACTTAGTTATAGTTTTGTGTGCTACAACTCCTAAAACACATACAGGACAGATTTTGGTAAGTTCAAAAAGAGATGAAAGCCGAAACTCGAAACCACAATGACTACATTGCGCATCAAAAATGGTGATGGGTAATAAATTTTATTAATATGTGAAATTTGTAATTTTTGTGATCTATTTATATGTACTATTATGTAACAAGGAAGGTAACAATTTGAGTTTATTAGTTGATTACAATTAAACGCTGTGTATAATGTACCTCCTGTCTATAAACATTTCAAAATTTGGTTCTAATAACTTGTACAGAGTACTTATAGGAAAATAACACAAAATAATGCGTATCCTGAAAAATAAGAGAATAATGATAAGGATAAATACTTATGGACACATTCTCCTTCTGTTGTATACCAAATAATTAATTATCCGCTTGATTTGCTATATATAGTAGTCATATCGTTACATAGCACATTATGTATTAGCATGTGTGGACACGAGTTATTTTATTTTTTTGTTTCATCCTCATTTTTTGATTACGATTAAAATGTAATTTATTCCCTATTTATATAATTATACCCTTCCGGATACATGAGTAGGTACTTGTTCGCGTCTTCTTCCCCCCTTTTGAATTGAATTACTCATATACAACCTTCTCTATAATATTATGTAATGTATACTTAAGTAAAATATTAATACGACACGTGAAAAATGGTTAAGGTTATAGATATTAAAGTATTTTCACTTAAAACAATGGCATTTGGTGACAGTCTCTTCTTTGCTCATTTTGATGGTGGAGTGGTTTTTTTTATACACATTTAACTTTTTACTATACATGCACTTACTTTACTACAACTCCAAAACTTTGAGTAACACGACACCTGTTATTCCTCCTCCTTTACAGAATAATGTTACAATATTATTATTACATAATATTACTCAATAATATTACAAGTTAAATGATGTCTCTCGCCCTTTTATCTTGTTTTTGTGCATGCTATGTAGTTGTTACTTACTTTAAGTTTGATCTTTTAGTTATATATCATATCAATATTGTTACTGTATGTTTCAAATATTAGTTATTAATTGTCTTATACTTCTTCTCTCGACTCGACCTTGGTAATATTTTCCTTACAGATATATAGATACAATTCAGTAGTGTAATTATATATTTAGTATACATATGTACATACATAAAAGATACAACATTAGAATATAATAAGAATAATATTTTTAGGTAGTATTAGTAATTTTTTAGTTTTTTTTAAATACAAACTCCTTAGTTGAGAGTAGCACGGTGTTTAATCTGTTTAATTATGTATATTATGCATGATGTCCTGTACACTGTACTGTGACTATATACTCTCCCTAATGTCGCATACACACTTTGTTATAATTACATACAAGTAATGACTGAATCTTTTTAAATGGAATTTACCATTTACTCAGGAGTGATAGAGTTGAACGGTTTTCTCGGGTTTGTTCCCCGGCCCCGGGGTAATAAGAACCCTATAATTAGCTCTTGCTTATCATACCATTTCAGCCTTTAAGACTCTGTCCGTGATTATACAGACATATTACATTTATAAGCTTGTTCCTTTTATGATTGGTCTGACTGCTGTCTATGCTCGAGAAAGAGGTGAGCGCAGACCTTTAATTTTAGCATATAATTTTAGTCTAGATTTAGATTTTTAAGTAGTACTCCTATATATTTGTGTAGGAGCGGGTCTTCTGTGCTACAATAATATATTAGTAGGAGCGTTTCGTGTTCCGTTGCCCCGTCCGGTCCACTATTATTACGACTGTTACTTTACAAGGGACTCACATAAATATTATGACACGCTGATTCTGATACACCACTTGAAAAGACGACAAGGATTGACAATACTTTAACGGTCTTTGTTGTGCTTATTATGCTTGTATTAGATTTGGCTTTTGGCTTATTAATGTTATTTTTTGATACCTACCTATATGATTTATCACCACTATATCTTTTGACCGCCGTCTTTCGTTCTGGTATAGCTTTTATTATATGTTAATGTAATCAATGTAGAGAGTAGCAGCTTAGTTTTTATTTATATTAATCACAGATTTGTCTCCCTTGCTCAATGGATTCGATATCGAAACTCGATGAATGGCTTACACAAGACTTGCATTGCAAAAACAGTTACTTATTTGTACAAAGATAAACATATTATATTTAGAGATGACTTACGTTATTAATATCCAGTTTTGTACCCTCAAGATTAAATAGACACAAAGGTAGCCATCTCGGACATATTTGGTTTCACATTTGGTTAACATTCACTTTGTATTTTCTTAGTTAGGCTACAATAAATTTGTCCGTAGCTGTTGTGCGTCTTTTTAAAATATTCATGAATAGACATTATTCTGGTATTGTAATTTATTATTAGGTCGTACACACAATATATATGTACACTGTCGGAAGATGACGTGAAATACAGTTACTCTTGACTCTCGACCTCGACGGCTACCTTTTGTGATCTCTTTTTATTTTGCCATCCTCGCATGATGATGATTTGGAAATTACGAAATTATTTTCAGTAATTTTTTTATAATAATAATAATTGTAAGTTACATCTCTCTGTCAACACTGAAAATTAAAATTTTGTGCTTATATTTTGCTGTCCTTCTTGCTGGATGACAACAGCTTTTGCAAGAAAAAAAAAACTTTTGGAATCCATTGAGCAGAACAAGGTAAGATATAATAGGAAAACACTAGAGATGTTATCACAGTTTGGTCGTAACAGTTCTTCGTTTTCGTTTTACATTTCTAATGTAGCGTACTTATGTAAGGTGTTTAAATTTACCTGTAGTCACAACTTACAGACAGGCGACGGTGCCGTGTCTACCAAACAACAAACCTTTCAACATTTTTTTTCCTTTTTGTATTCTTCTGCTCTTCATTATTTAATATTATTACGTAATTAAAACCCCTACTAAAATTCGTACATCTAACGACAAAAATAAGTTGACAGCTCTTAGAGGTTACCGCATAATTAATTATTGATAATTATCCTACAGCTATGTTCAACTCCTATTCATACTTTCACTCTTCCGTCCTTCTGCTTTTTTTTTAAACTTGTCGCTACATACACATTTCATTTTTTCTTTCACTATCTACACTTCAAAGCCGAAGTGATTCACATTACGAAGCCGGTATATACATGTTGTACGCAAACAATTATCGACTTTGCTAAAAAAAATTAACCCCCACCAACTTGCTCCGAGGCAGCAATTTGATATTCGGCTACTCTCCACTCACCCACTCATAAAGCAGTATCGACTAACATTATACTATTAGAAGCAAAAGTACATCAAGTGTCTATATTTAGTAGAAATGGTATATTGATGATAGTTAAGAAACAGAAATAAATATAGTTGTTAATTAATTAATGTGACGTCCTTAATCGTACCCAGATGCTTAATTGCAGCTAATTACACATTTCCGATAGATCCCGTATCAGACAATATTATTGTGGATAGTAATAGTAATACGTAGTAAATTGAACTACTTACTAGAGGAGGACCATACACTGGTGTGTATCTGTCTAGGGGGTTAATACAGTGTATTAATTTTAAAAAGCAAGAAACGCTCGTGATGTTACAACAGCACAATAATTTTTAAAAATAATTAGGGACATAACCCTAACTCTATTTAATCAGGGTCATGCATCAACCTTATTGTCTTTGGGGAAATTACTTCCAAAGTGCTCTACTACTGTGTAAACACATCGTCCTGCACACAAAGAACTGAACACTAATCGTAAGATTAATTACACATTTACAAATCTGAATAATTTTACATTTGTTACTGAACACTCAAGAAAAAATTCCCATGTAGTACAGGACTTAATTACAAACTACAACACTTACAACTTAAAAACTACCTAAAACTTCAAAAGTTGCTATAAATACATTAAGAGAGTATAATATTAATGTTATCATGTGGTAAAGTTACGAATATGCATTTCAAGGGCAAAGGTGTCGTAGTCGTAGCTCAATATGGTTTCGTAGTGCTTATATATATCTGGGTGTCCCTTACCTACCAAACCAACGTTATTATAGTTGACCAGAAAAAACAGTTTCCAAAAACTGGGATAAATCCTGGCGATGGCAACAACACTGAATTAAAAAAAATAAAAACACTCCTTGGTTTGGATTTGGAAATAACCATTTTAAAACAACACAGCCGCCAAGCCAAGGCCAAGGGACAATAATAAATTCAATTTTGAAAAAAACGGTCTCTATTTTCAATTCACTCGTAGGTACGCTGGTTATTATGGAATAATAGATGATTTATATCATCCAGCAACATAATTATATTGGTCTCAAAAGTTGTTGTTGATTAATACTTTTCGTTACCATTTCCTATTTCGTTCTAAATTTCACACATTACTACTTATTACTTTCACAAAAGCCTGTCTGTGTTTACTAGTTTACTTTTACATAACGGTAGACGGTTGTACATAATTAACAATGTAATTTACCTATTTATTTATGGATTCTAGAATTTTAATTTTAGTAATGCAGCATTCACAGATCACAGAGGTATTTGGAGACAAAGAACTTGATGATACATAATAACCTAATAAGAAAATTTGCAGTTCGTAAAACCAAGTCTTACTGTTAGTAGAACAGTTACAAATTTAATGTTCGACTTAAGTAAGAAGAAATTACGTATAGAACAGTCGGTGGAACTGGTTCTGGTATGTTTCATTACATTAAAAGAACACATATATTATATGTGTTCTTTAATGTTGTGTGTTCTTTAATTCTTTTAACTTATAAGTTAAATATTATGTGCCAATAATTTAAACACTTTAAAAATAATGTAACTGAGTAAACGTCTCTATATATGTAGTTAAAAATAAGTGGCAGTTTCCCGTCTTGTCAAATTAATTTTGAAACTTAAGGTAATTATATATTATGATATTTAATGACTTATGACTAAACTAATTAATGATTCCTTTATTTTTTGTTGTACTGTGAATGAAGTTTCGTTCGTATTAAAATGAAACTTGAGTTTTAAGAATTAAAAATAACAGGAATTGTAATAACTATTGTGGGTGGGCTTTGTCTAACTTATAATGAAAATATGAAACTTTTAAAATATCTTATATAATTATATTTATCAAACTGTTTAACTTCTAGGCCTCTGACGATAAGAATACATGTAGAGCCTGAAACCTCACTACTATATAGGACGTAACGTTTATAATCATTATAATTATATCCAATGACGATAATTCATTTTTAAACATACGTTTAAGATTACGATGATGTTTCATCATATATAATTCCCATATCTCACACCGGCATTTAACTACAATTGTTGAGATTAGTTGATCACAGTTGTTTTCAGGAATAGTCTGTTCGAATCCCTGTTTTGGTTTTCCTTCATGGGAGATAGTAGCTTATATATTACTCATATTTTTTCCCGTACATACATACTGTGTTGGTTTTGATTTTTGCATCTATAGTTTAGAATATAATATTACTATTATTATAATACCATGAATAGGAAGTTTCAATTACTCACATATTCATTACATCCCGATTTCTCCTGTTTTTAATTTAACTTGAGACATTCTGGGCCCGTTTCACAGATTTACATAATCATATACAATATCCTCGAGTTTTTGATGACAAAAATAAACTAAATGTTATTTCATGTACATAACAAGGTGGCTACTTATTTCTACCTATTTTTTTTAGACATATTACTAGCACTTAATAGATTCAATACATACAACATTTTTTCTATTATGTTTGTAAATATTCTATTTACAATTTCAAAAGTGTCCATACACAACTAGAAAAATACCCACGGAATAATAAAATGTATTCGTATTTCTGCATTACTAGTAATAACTCAATCACCAGAGAACCCAAAAATAAGCCCCAAATAAAAATAGCGGAGAAAAACAAATAAGTACAGTTATCCACTATAGTAATGTAATTGCGGGTTTGTCAAGAACAGAGCTGTTTAAGCTGTTGTTTGTGAGGCAAGCCTACTACCATCATCAGCAATAATTTATTATTCCTCGGAATTTTCAAGAACATGTACGTACCTACTTATACTTTACTGTGAGTAGTCTACTACTACTGCTAGCATTCTAGTAGTGTTAGCTTGGCGATTTAAAAATAGAGAGAGAACTGTCCCTTCATGTTATACATATATTTAAATTTTTTAAATATTTCCAGAGCAAACAAAATATCTACTCATTTTCATTACTATATTTAGACATTCTAACTAATTTACTACATACGAGCAACAAAAATGTGGATCTCGGGGAGCACGGTCAACATAGCTAAATTATTTAATAAAATTTTTACTCCATCCATACATCTTATTTTCGATTTTGAAAATAAACAAGGATTTCTTAAGCCTATGTTTCACTTAAATGATTCGAGTCCATCCATACTGATAACACAGACTTATTCCTCCACAACAAAAATGTGCATCATTCAAACAAACAAAATTAAAAATAGCTCTTAGCAGCGAATGTGGAACACGCACTGTAAACATAATCATTCAATTGTCAAACTGTTTTAAATGTTGTATCTCCTACACTTTGATTACAGTACAGAATGATGTTTGGTTCATACACGAATCCCGAAGAAACAAACGATACTTAAGAAAACACGACAGCAGACATACGAAATAAGATTTATACCTAAATACTTAACTCTATGCTAGTTATATTATTTAAATTGAATACAAAACTAATAAAAGCCGATTGATGTACGACTTAACTTGTCCATCGTGAAGCTTTTCTTTCTCTTTTCTGCTTACTCATTATAAACATGTACTGATTGTAAGATCAAGTACCCTCGCCAGACATCCCTACTTTTCTTTTCAAACTTGATTCTTTTTTCGTAAAATATTGTTTTTATGTTTGTACTCGCTAATATATTAATACGTAGTACGTCTTATATTTTTGTTGTGACTCCCGGAGTAAAAATTGCGATGGGATTGAATGTCAACAACGCATACTATAATGTGTGCTTTCCACGGATACAGTATATACACACACTTCGAACAGCATTTAGAAATAAGAGCTTGCGATTCGTCTAGTATAATATTACTACATAGTCGATACGTTACAATGTCGTCACAGCTTACACTTTGAAATCTTTGTTATTATTTTTTATAAATCTTTGCGAAGATATTTCCTTTTGTATATAAATGTCTTTCCTTTCCTTTTCCTTTCATTTTCGGCATAACCAACCATAAAAAGATTTTAAATATTTTATCCTACACTAATAAATCTAAACTTCTTATTATAATTTAATGGACTTAATATTTTTATAAGCATGTAATTCTACGCATACATTCAAATTCCAACAGCAGCTTTCTAATAATTACCATTATCCAAAATGAATTGGGGATCGAGGTGACATAGACCAGGAATTGTTACAGAGAGGTAGGTAGTACTTATGGTATTTTGTATAATGATTCAATCTTGTCACACTCTAACCTTCGTCGCGGCCTTTTGAATCACCCCTTGCTATTTTTACAGTTTCGTTATTCTTAGCAAAACTTATATTTTAATTTGTCAATAGTGAAAATTAGATAATGGTAATAGTACTTCGCTGAGTAAATATATTGGATAAAAGATACACGTTTCTCGTAGTTTTCTGTACTACTTTCCGTAAGTTCGTTAAGAAATTCTGAAATAGTCGTGACTTCTACGGATTTGACTATTTCTTTACAGATTACTCACGGATCACCAGATCTAACAAACTAACAGTACCTACCACACATTTCGCTATTCGATATTTTGTCAGTACCTAGTACAGCATAATATTACTGGTGTTTTAATTTGTATCCGAAAAGTTATTTTAAATCCAAGTATACAAATACAGGTACTCATCATAAACCTTAACTTACAAGCTTTTACGACTTGATTTAGCTTTCGCTCTACATCGCATTTAATTTCTTTCTAAATAGAATACAGAGGCATCAATTGAGGCGATAACCACAGTTCTTACATGTTTTATAATATAATGAATAACATTTGATAATTCTTTTGATCCTTGGAAAGAAATTTTGTTGTAAAAGAATACTATAGAGATATTAGGAAATTCATCATTCGCATGCATATCGTTATGTTTTCGAGGAACATCTCACTTAATTCGCTCGACTTAAGGAAGCATCAAAACAATATTTCATTATGTAAGGTACTTAGGAAAAACTGTTGCAAATGTACATCACCTACCTAATAATAAATAATTAAGGGCTACGGAATCATCTGCAACAAATCAGTCAATCATATATAATTATCGTATTATTAGCCTGAGTTTTTCAAGTTAACAGGTAATTAATTATATACAATAATATCCATTCTCACTAACTCACTACACACTATCTATTGGTACGAAGTTTGAGAGAACCTGCAGCTTGAGAGATGGTGATTTGAGTTAGAACTTATACATTTTCACATAAACAGTGCTAACAGTTTTTGAGGCTAGCCTGTAGTACTAGTCTTACTCCAGTATTTTTTAAATGAACATTTCTTCATCATTTGTAGCTATAAGTAGTTCAAGTCCTTATCATGATAATTTAATACACCTCCTCATTCTGATCTTCTCATTATAGTTTCATGCTAACTTTGCTTCTTTTGAATTGTTTTTGAAACGTAAAATATACTCTGGCAAATAGCGAAAAGGACACAAGGGACTGAGTTTAACAAACCTGAAGGGCTATCGAGTAAAGATAGGCTAATAATAACATTTACAAAAATAATACAGACTATAGCAGTCCCATGATCTATCTGCGTGACTGGATGTAAGAGAATCAAGAATTATCCCGAGCTTGCAGTTTTGTATTTTCATACGCACTCGTTGCGCAGTATGATTTAAAACATTTAAAAAACGAATATTAAATGAACCTGACCGTTTTTGACAAAAATAAAAATAACTCATACGTTAATAATATATTTCTTACCCGTGTAGTAATAGTAATACTAATCGCAAAAAATAGTATTTTGTAAGGTAAATAATTCACAAAAAAAGATAACAAGGAAAACAGCAATCTGATGGCTACGCTCATTGTCTAAGAATAACTAGAAAAATATATGCGTATTTGATAGCGAGTACAATGATTGGTATCTCTGTCTTTTGAATGTCAGTGTACTCATTAAAAAAACATAGTAAGTGAATTAAAGAGAAACAAACCATAATCTGCTCGTTAGTAAATGTATACATATAATTAATACACCTAATGGTTGAGTTTCTGAGGTTTGTATTTCTCTTCTGCTTTTTTATTTGAAAGGTGCAAGCGAGGTCTCAGTTCTTTTCGCTTGTTGTCTCACCTTTCGTAATTTTGTTTTCCATTAGCTATTTTTTGGTCGTCTGGTTCGTATTTCTTGAGCTAGCTAAGCGAATAACGATAAATAGATAACAATCGATTTCTATTGTTGCGATACACATTTCGAGTGTACTTATATATATGTGTACTAATATAATACAATTATGACAAATCTTGTATTTTTCTTACGTGAGTGTTATGTTAGTTACAATGCATTTCATCAATAGTTCGTTAACATCTTCTTTGGATTGAAAAGAAGTTATACATTTAGCTTGATGCGATGCGACGTTTTTTGTATTTGTTTACAATGTTTCTTAAAGGTACCTAAGGTAATGCGTTTTGTTCCTTTCTCCAGTGATTCCTAAAAATGTATTCTCTAGTTAAACCTTCTGATTATTGAGGATTCGTCGTTAACTATTTTATGGTCTCGTATCGTTTAGTTATACACAGTTGGTTCTTGGTTTACTTTTTCCTTTAAACTACATTATTTACGTTAGATTAAGTTACGTTACTGTTCTCTTTTTGGAATGCAGCTACCACGGGATTGTTTTTCCCCGTTGGTTTTTCTTACCACGACTTAGATAAAAATTTAAATACTATATTGTGTGTACCACCAGGTGGATAGGATTTTTCTATTTATGATCATTACCATCATAGTTTTTGAGGCATTTCGCAATGATGAAAGTCGACACATGGGCACTTGGCAAAGTCATTTAAATAAATACATAGAACAACATTTCTGTACTTACTCGTACTAGAATAAAATGATAACAATGTGTCTCTACTATGTAGCACAACTTGACAACTTCTCTGCGACGTTTTCGTTGTTTCTAGTGTATATACGGAAAATTGTTGTAAAATATGGGATTCAAGTTGTATGTAGGTACAATAAATGGTCAACAACTCTCGAATCCATTTTAACGTCGGACTCGAGGTAGCGCCTATGGTCTTAGGTGGTAATAAACAAACATACTTACTAGTTAGTTACACACAATATAAGTTCAGCTGGATTGACTTTGAATTTGACTAAGCGCCTTGGAACTCCAAACGTGTCGACTCGTTTAAAAAATATATAGTATATGTATATATATGTACATTTAGGGTACAACCATTGGGTAACTGCCTCAAAGATGTTCGTAAAAATAAAACGATACTTACAAATACTTATAATTTAACTAGAAGTTCTTCGTTGAGAGTTGATTGTTCTGCGTTGTTCTGCGAGGCGATGGAGTGGAGGGAAAGAAATTCAAAGATGTTTTCTTATATAAATTGTAAACTAGAGAGAGACTTAGTTACTTACGAGAGATGGTTTGAGATAATAAATGTTATTTGTTCTGATCATAACTTTCGCCGCCATAAAGTTAGGCGGATGGTACGCCCACATTATGACCCTGTAAAGAGGCTTCGTCCTCTTCGATACTCTGCATAGATCGCTTAAATATTTTCTGAAACGGGGGAGTGTGCTTCAAGAAATCATCTGCAGCTTTCCATGGACGGCCGAGAGCTTTACTGATTTCCTGGAGTAGTAAAAATAAAATAATCTTCATACAGTATACATCATAGTGATTTGCAATGTACACGGTACACAAGCTCTTTATCAACATATTCGCTCAGTTGAATTCATAAAACTATGGTTGAATTATATACCTGAGATAACTGCGTCATGTTATTATAGACGATTTGCTGCTTAGGAATTTCGAGTTGCAGCAACTTTGGTCCTCGGAGCCGAGCGATTCCAATCAGACTTTCTCCAAAGTATCGATAAGCTAGAAAAATCGAAGCAAAACTTATTGAAGTTAAGAAATCTAAATTATATCAAGAATGGCTTTCAATATATATACAATGGAACACACTTACTAATTTTTATGGCTCGGAGATTACGACAGCGCCAAGCTGCAAAAATAACAGGATCTAAAAACTCCGTTTCTTCTTCCTCCGGCACACGTTCTAGAATGGAATCCATCCACACTACATTTTCATGAACCAACTCCAAATGTTCCAGAGTATTCTCATTCCAGCAAATCAGCGAATTAAGGCAAGACATTCGAAGTCCTCTGCAGTACAAAGCTCGAAAATGTGTTATGGGCATTGAACGCAAAATAAGATTTGATCCATGTTCCATTGTAACTTCGGGTCCAACCAACGTCAACCGTATCTTGCATTCAGGGCTAAAATGTTAAGTGAATTTGCTATTGCTGATTCCAATTTACGTCACGTGTACAAGTTTTAAGTTAGTATTTGCTCAAACAAGAAATAAAAATGAAACATGGGGAAACCTTTAAAATAAACCATGAGGGACTAGGATCGAATATATACCATATTTATGAATGGTGTAATACGTAGGCAGTACAATTAAAGCTTAAAAGTAAATAGTTAAAAGATAAAATGGTAGCTAAAGTAAGCAAAAGGAATGTTTTCTGTCTACTAATGAAGGCTTTAATTTCCTTAAATCGATATTTAAGTTACAATACGAAATAGTTAAGTAACCTTGTGCAATTTATATGTCTAGCATCATTTTCGATAGCTCAGCTTTTTAAACACTGTCTGATGTATATACTCTTTGTATATGAATAATTCATAAGCTGCGGAATACATTTTTCAACGTCTAAAAGGAATAAGAGTATCAAAACTAAATATAAATATAATAATAGTAGTCATGTAAAAAGTATCAACTTTAAATTGAATGCATTGCGTATACGCTATTACTGCTGCAAGGTCATTAGTTAATTACAATAATTACTTATAGAATATAATAGGTACCTATAGTTAAACACTACTAATTCAATACAGCTTGAGTAAATTTTGACCTTCACACCAATAACATATTCTTGATTTAATAGAGTACGTAAAGTAACTCTCAAATAGTTTTGTGAAGTAGAACTAATTTAATATACTTTTTTTTACATTGTTTTATTATATCCATACCCACTTACAATGCTATGAAACAACACGAATAGAAAATAACAGAAAATATATAGAGCTTTTTATATCGTGCCATGATGGATCATATCATAAATCTCCTAGAACAACAAAAGTAAAAGCACAATATCAATAATAAAAAAGTAGTTGAAAACTAAGCTCCATTGGGATATAACGCTACAACATAACCGCAAGTTCCATAGCATTAGTAAAGCCGTTAAGCCTCATGTTCAGAAAATAAGAGGCCAGACACTACATCATACAAAGCGGGGATGTATAAATTCATGGATTACAAATTGAATAATACTTCATGTTTTTATAACATTGAAAAAGCATCAACGATTAATCACCCAAGAAAAGAATAACTGAGTCTGAGTGCGCAGAAAACTGGTACGAACATAAAAATTGATTGAATTGATTGACACTAACGAAATCGAGGAATAGAGTGAGAACGCTAGCGTAAGTATTTAAATGGCATACTAAAATAATATTGATTGTCTGCACCACAAGGACAAGCGGATATCTCAGTTTTGGTTTTGGCAATGTATTATATTTTCTAAATGCAGTCAGGATTTCGGCATTACATTCCGACATTTAGAGTATTAATTTGAAAAGAAAATTTCATTATCCAAAATCCAAGAACGGTTTTATTATGAGTCAAGAGTCAAGAGTCAAGAGTCAGATAAAACGTGAGCGGTAGCATTAGCTCATTTAATAACCCCAACAAAAATTGTAATACAAAACTGAAACGAAACGAATTTTACAGCAATAATAAATAAATAGTCATTAAAAGACATCAATATCAATACTTACTTTTGGGCAACAAAATAACTCCAACCAGCATTCGTGACTAAGGCGTTGGCTTTAGTTGCGACAACACTGAGCTGCTTCACACCTCCAAGCATATTATTCATCCCGATAGATGCCAAAACCTCATCGGTTAGTACGTCATGGTCGATGCTCAACATCTGCAATAATGGTGAATAATTATTAGCAATGCCATACTGCCTGAATGTGGCCTACTAATAAAGTAAAATGCCAGGTTAAATTCATCACTTGTCAGCTCAAATTTCAAATTATACAAAATGAACTGTAAACAACGTGCACACGCAAGTATAAATTACCTGAAGAAAGGCGAAGCGGCTAATTCCAAAATGAGGATCTATCAGCTGACTTAATTGGAGCGTATTTTCCTGGGCAGGATTTTCTGGAGCGTTTAATCGAATTGTTGCCAGAAATAAGTTGGAAATTGTGTACCAATGTCGAGTATTCTCGGCAAGGGAGGTGTAAATACTATCACTGTAGCCAGCTACCTCATTGATCAATGGACAGCTGAACGTTTTGAGACAATTCTTTGCATTCAGGATACTGAGTAACGGACTGATCAAACACCTAAATATATATCAAAAACATTTTTGTAAGTCTGAAAATACGTAATCCATCAAAATCATAATTACCTAGTAAGTTTGTTTTTAAATCATGCCGTTTTAGGTTTCTAGCAGGTTTAGGGGCAACGTAAAACTTCCATTTTAAAAAGTCTCAAAAAATTGTAAACTACATTTTTATCCACGAATCAGCTCTGTAATAGGGGAAACCCACTCTCCCTTGCTACCTACTAACGCTTTATAATTAAAAGTAGCAATTCTGTTAACTATAAAATATCTTGTTTATGCATCACTAAAAGAATAACGGATGTGTTTCGTCGTAGGTACATGGGAATTCAAATTATTGAGCAACCCAGGGCCATAATTTGCCATTCAAACAATAAAATTGCAGTATTTGTGCTTTTGAATGTTTAACTAGAAAACTCACAAAAAGGTTCTGGCCTGAACTTCTCACAATTTTAAACCAGGCTGGTAACTTGTTTAACCACGAGTTTATGGGTTTTCAAGTCGGTTCTAGGCCATTTTATCATTATATTTCAATCATTAAAAACTTAAGTTTATAACTGCATTTACGTAATTCAATGTGCTGTACTAGTAAAATATGACTCATTTTTATGATAAGCTGCACACTAGACTATAGGGTGTATACGCAGTTGTAGTGCACAAACTGAACTGTACCAAGCTTTGTAATGTTTTATGTGTTACATAATTCTTTCCAAACATATCGAGATCAAATTCTGTGAAAAAATTAGACGCAATAAACACTCGATAAAAATATTCTTATCGTGACAACGAGGCTGAAAATCAATGACCTTCTATCCGGATAGGTATGTAGGTATACGAGCTTAGACTTAGAAGTATGAGTATGAAGTAAAAGGATGACATTCTTATAGGTATGTATGTAGTTTCAGTTTTCGTACTCCACCCACAGTCAGACAGACAGTATGTTTTAATCTAGTACTCCTGTACAACTAATAACTGACTGAGACAAGTTAAGCTGACTTGAGTAATTTACAATTTCAGTGGTAAGTGTAGAAAAATAAACTGCATATAATTATGTTTAACGGAAAGAATCATCCAGTAAAGGAATACGGAATAAGTATACTTTTGATTAGCTTTTTAAACCAAAATACTGCAGTATTAAATAATCCCAATTCGAAAGCCCAGCAACCTAAGTAACATGTCATATGGGAATGGGAATATGACATGTTACGCACATCGACAGAAATGACGAGCATGCATACCATAAATGTTGTTTGATTCTATTATTTTTTCTTAATAAATGAGTGCATGAATAATTTACTAAAAACCTATTGTTGTGCGTACGCTATTGATTATTGGCAAAAACAGTATGTCATGTCTGTGACTATCATAATGAACGATGAGGATGGTGTCTGGAATAGAGCCCTAAAAAGTAAACTTCCATGACTTGAGGTATCAATAACCATTGCAGTAATTGTTGGTCTTCTATCAAAAACTGATTTACATCCAAAAACGAAACTGCACTAATTAGTAAGTTAAGCTAACGTCGTCGATGCTAAACTGCGGTACACATGGATTTACATAGTTCGTACTGGACGAATGGACAAGATGATTAGTAGAACACGACCGCAAACCAAAATCCTATATTAATCTTATCACTTAAACCTACAAGCAAGTTTAAAGCGCACTACTGCTGGGTGGATGTATTCTAAAAATTATAGCATCCATAGCAGCCACAACACACAAAACAAATAAGGTTTCTATGCAAAATACAAACTAGCTGAAACTAAATTAATAATCTCGAACGGAGCAGTAGAGTATGCTATGTTATGCAGCAATATAGCAGAATATGCAAACATTGCAAAAACTATGCAAATGTTGATAAACTATAATGACAGTATGTATTTATTGATCGGCGATGCATGTATATGCATTCTGCATATTCTATATATGATATATCCTAGTCGGCACTAACAAAAATATAAATAACAAATTTAATATCATGCTAATTTTAATAATCAAATTAATCAAAGGAAATAGTTCAGTCGAGTAGTATCTCAAGCATCTGCCACCTTTGCACTGTGAATTTTAAGTTCATATATTGCTCGATTTAAGCAAAACTTAATATAAACAACAAATGACTATGGACTACGTACCTGTAGGTCTGAATGCGCTGGACGATAGCGTCATGACCATGACTGCTACTCTGTAAACATTTTCGTAAAAGGGAATTATCTGTGAATCGAATTTTGAGAGTTTGAAGTCGTGGAGAATCCTCCAGATTGGTCAAAATTTCATGGATAAGATCCCAAGAAGAGTCTAATGTAGGATCTACAAGTACTGTCAAACTCTCTAATTTCCAAAAGAAAACATCAATCAAAAAACGAATTTTGTCTTCATTCACACCACTGTTCAAATCGATACTAAGCTGCTTGATCAAGGGCACTTGGAAAACTGGACACCTCCAATTGCGACATGTTGCGGAAGCTGAGAGACGATCATTTTTAGGTAGGTAACCATATATTTTCAACAAAACTACAGTCGGGATATTTTCCCACTCCATCGTTGCAGAACAAGTAAGAACAATGACTTCAAAGAATGATTTCAAGAATGATTATGGTTGGTGTGGTAAGCTATGGGAATATTTCAGTTTGGTGAAATAGAATTTTGAGTCTTCAAAATATCAAATCATGTGTGTACATGAAACTTACAAGGGAAACAAACAGAATGAGAGGAGGTGGAGGACCAGAAGAACCAGAACACGACACGATGTTATAGTAGTAGTACGAAAAGTGTTGAATGATAATGATTGAAAGAAAAAAGAGGAAAAGTTAAATATTGTCAATAATAATTATTACACCTTTGTTTGCTAAAGCATTTCTTCATTCTTTCACTTTAACTCTGACTACTTCTTGGCTGACTCCACTGTTTGACTGTAGAATCTATAGCTATGCGTGTCGTAGATCGCTAATTTAAGTACTTTACGTTACAGGTTGCGTCGTTACGTGGTAGTTTCTTATATTATTAGTAATCTTATATTATATTTTTATTTTTTTAGTTATTTATTATTATTATTTGTTATTGTTATTGTTAGGAGACGAGGTGAGCAGAAAAGAGAGTTAATAATTCTTTTCCACATATGGATGGGATGGGGGCAGAAAGGGGAATGAAAACAGATGACTGAGGACTAAATGCTGAAGCTTGAGAGGAGTGAGGAGAGGACGTCCACAAAAACGTAATCAAGCTTTCAGATTTACCTTCAATCCACAGCCACAGTGCCACAGCCACCATATACCATCCATACACCTCTATATAGCCTAATACGCCCTAATACCTACTGCACTGCACTTCATCTTTCCCTTTAAAAGTACTACGGCTACGTTACGGCTACGGCTACTACTTCTCTTTAAATCCCCAATGTAATGCTCAATTCCCAACGCCCCCCATTCAGCCCCATTGAACTCACTTTTTCTAAGCTTCACAGCCCGCCTTTACCTTCAGTACGTCAGACTGACTTTAGCATTACATATACATACACACTGCTGCGCAATGCCCATGACTACTAACTACGGTTGCCAAATAGGGCAACCCACTGTAAACATAACATTTCATGCTCCGTCTACCATTAGGCATCGTCCGTAAATGATGTCATTTGTACGATGGGTGGGTCTAGTCGGGTATTAAATATTAGAAGTTTTTGCGTAATGTTAAATTGAAGACATGGAGATGGGTGGATCGTAAAGAGTTATATTTTTGCTTTCTTCATGTTCTTCATGGACCATCCCCTACGACCCAGTCAGTCGCAAGTCACAATCCACAGCCTTGCAATCCAAAATCCAAATCTAAAATCAGATTTCTATTTTCATTCTCCCGCTCTCACTTTGAATTGTTTTTGCTACAAACACGGTGGACTCAGGACTGAGGGCCAGACATAAAAGGCGTATGTAGTAAAATTCCAACTTTAGAACCCACCCACCCCGCTCGTCATCCCCTCCTTGAGGATTGCGTAAATGGCTATTTTTAACGAACAGAGTGTCATCTTCTAATCAATGTTAATGGAACTATTTGTGACTGTCCCCTATGAATGAAATGGTTTAGTTTTATATGCCATCAATCCTGTAATAAAATAAAAATAATCTGAGGAGGGATGCAGGCAGTAACTTACTAGTTTAGTACCTAGGACGGTATACCCAAATGCCCCACCCATGAACATGGATCCATGGCTCGAAGCTCTGTTAAGTAGCCTAGCGGTGCATTCACTGTGTTCGAGTTCGAAATACCATTGAAAATTGAAGCCGTCCTGTCTTCTGAATTACAAATTAATGTGTGTGGAAGAACTTTACGTTACCTCCACCATTAGATCATCGTGAAAGTCAGTTAAGATAGAATGCGTAATATGTATGCTGTTTCTGCATTTTTGCTGAATGATTTCCTTACTCTTGGATTCATTTTTCCATTACTTACTAGTTAGTAAATCGATTGAATTGTGTTAACCTATCAAAAGTCACTTTATTTCGGACTTCACTTGGCAATTTTCAATGCATGATGTACAAATACAGAAACGAAGATTGTACGGATCGGATGTCCTGAGTGACGATAAGGAAATCTGCCAGAAAGTTGGGGTCCTGTACAAGAGAGCTAATATATTATGCTGAAGGTAAAATTTGGTATTTGCTGTCCATTAAGTCCATTAAGATGTAACCATTCAGTAAGTACCTGTCGACAATATATTGCTCGAGTCTGTCGTGGCTGAAAAAATGAGAATGGAAGAAGATAATAAATGTAGCATACAACATACAATGATGCTTTCAGAATAGTCTGTGGCTACTCAAGACGTGACAGTGACCAAAATGTTTGAAGACAACGAGATGCGAAATCTTGAAGCAATAAGAACGGAAGCAAAAATATCTCTCTACAAAAGAATGGAAAACACAGGAAATAGGATTATCCATAACATCTTCCACTCGGAAGTCCACAACGGATCATATATGAACGTATAATATAAAAATAACTATTAGGCATTGACAAAACTGAATTGGAAGTATAGATAGTCTGCTGAAGGACTCACAGTATCTGTTAACAGTACAAATAAATTTTACCTTGCTAGGATAGGATAATTATAGAAGTAATACAATAAGTAAGTTAATAATGGACCTGTATTTTGCGTCTGTAATCAAAACAATTATAAATAAAATAAATAAAAAAAATAAAGAATTCTCACAGACTAGACCGGGCTGGACTCGCTAAAATGTTATGTGGATGTGTCGATTGATATGTCGCCGCAGTGAAGGTGACTTAAAAATTGAAAATTAAAGGAATGACGCTCATGATCCACAATACTCACATACTCACGTACCTTTTATTTTTAGTTTCAGCTAAATGACTAATTTTTTTTTGTCCAGCAAAACTCCAATAGAAGTGCTGGGCGGGAGTGTTCTATATGTTCTCATGAAATCGTACTATAACATGTAGGATATTATTTTATGTATATGTACTGGGTTGTTGCAAAGTTTGCAAATATTATGTATAATCATCACATCATCATTATCATCGTTATTACACATTTCATAAATAACATTTAAATATATTTTTAACGGCTGGATAAATCAAGTTTTGAGGCCTTTTAAGAATGAGTGTGTGTACGACAAAGATGTTTTTTTTGTTTCGTATGACTTAATAACGAATATATAAGTAACTTCAAAAAAAATACTATGACTTAATTATATAACTGTAAAGTGTATATGATGACACACCTACCACGAAGGCCAACAACAACGATAGCTATTGTAATGAAAAATCATTTGTGGACTAAAATATAAAGCTAAATTCACAGTAATTGCTAAATCTAATACAATTAGATTCACATTTTTAGAATATTTGATTTCAACAACAAACACTGACTACATCTACAAAAAGTTGCTTCTTTTCGTCTTGTCACCTAAGTATCATTGAACTAATTTAACGATTTTTTATTCTTCAATTGCACGGAAAGCAGCTTGCATGTCCTCGTAGAGTTGGTCCAACTCCGCTTTCATTTTTTGTTCCCCTTCTGCTGGATCTTTGAATTTCATGGAGCTGAGCTGGTAAAGGATTTGACCCATGGATTCACGGATAGTTCCCCACGTGACTTTATTGTCTGATTGGGCAGTAGATTCTACAGCGTGCCTTGCCATTTCATAGAAACCAATCATATTCTTCAACATCCCAACGGATTTGTAAAAGGGGCAGTAGCGATCGTATGGAGTGTAACTACAATTGTAAAACGCAATTTATAAGAGAAAGACAACTTTTTTCAAATACGCTTGATACTGTCGCCCAATGAGGATAGCCCACAGGACTCAGCACACGTGGCAACATTTTGTTATATATGGATTATGCTTGTTAGAGTAATTATAAACCACTTATTTAATAGGATCATATGATAGTTAACGAAAATAAAAGTTGCCACGATATAAATACCAAACATACCCGTTTTGCTGTAAGAAATCTTCTTTGAGAAGACGAGCGACTTCCAGAGTAATTTTATCAGTTTCTGCAAGTGAAGCTTTACCGACCAATTGCACAATTTCGGCCAGATCTTCTTCTTCTTGGAGAATTTCCTTAACTCGAGTTCTTAATGGAACGAATTCTGGATAATTCTTCTCATAGTAGTCATCCAACGCCCGCATGTATTTGCTACAATTCAATTATTAGTAATTTATAACTTCAAGGCGGAACTTGAACTGATTTTTTTACCCCAGCTAATAAGCTTCATCCATGTTATTCCTGTTACTGACCTGTAAGATATGAGCCAGTTGATTGAAGGAAAATGCTTTCGTTGAGCAAGTTTCTTGTCTAATCCCCAGAAGACCTGTACAATACCAAGAGTTGCTGATGTGACGGGGTCAGAGAAATCTCCACCGGGAGGTGAAACAGCGCCGACAATAGAAACTGAACCTTCTCTCTCTGGATTGCCCAAGCATCGAACTCGTCCAGCACGTTCGTAGAAAGAAGCCAATCGTGCACCTAAGTAAGCTGGATAACCACTATCAGCAGGCATTTCAGCAAGACGACCAGAGATTTCTCTCAAAGCTTCGGCCCATCGAGAAGTTGAATCTGCCATCATGGATACGTTGTATCCTAAACAACAATTAAGATAATTTAATGAAACTAGTCATTATCCAATGAGCAGAAAGACAAATAGTTAATTAACAAAGTAACTTTAATAGTACAAGCTAACCATAAGTTACTTGGTCTTGGCACTTTAAAATACCAAGTACTTTTTTAACAGAACAGCAAACGCAGCAGTAAATGAGAAGCTCATTCAGGTAGCACAGAACAATAATATGACAAATGAATCATTTTAACTTACCCATATCACGGAAATATTCAGCTAAAGTAATTCCAGTGTAAATGGAAGCCTCTCGAGCAGCCACAGGCATGTTAGATGTGTTGGCTACGAGGGCTGTACGGCTCATAATAGACTCAGTGGTTCCGTCAATCTCTACATTCAATTCTGGAAAATCTCGAAGTACTTCAGACCTTATAACATCACATAACACGATTGCAGATTAGTTTACTTAGCACTTACACGTTTTTGGTACAAATAAAATTCCATGATTTCATCTTACATTTCATTTCCTCGCTCCCCACACCCGACGTAGATGATGACATCTGAATTGGAATACTTGGATAACGATTGTGAGATGACAGTTTTTCCACAGCCGAACGCACCTGGAATGGCAGTTGTTCCTCCTTGGACACAGCTATATTATTTATGAGCAAGATTAAAAACAGAAACATCCTTCGAGAAACTGATGGAAGCAAGGGATTCCGTAATCATTACCAAATCAAATCAAACGTAAAATACTTACGGGAAAAGGGAATCAAGTACTCTTTGCCCAGTAAGTAGGGGATGATTAGCTGGAAGTTTTTCTGTAACTGGTCGAGGCTGACGAACAGGCCACACTTGCAACATGCTAAACTGTGATTTTTCTCCATCGAACTCTGTCTCTAAAACAATATCTTCAACGTTGTATGATCCTGCTTCTGCAATGTAAGTAACAGTTCCTCTTGCTCTTGGTGGAACAATAATCTTGTGTTTAACGAGACGATTCTCTATTACCAGCCCGTAAACATCCCCTCCAGTAACGTGACTACCAACCTAAATTAAACACCACCATTAAAATTAATTCACTTGCAATAAAAAGTTTAAAACTAAGTAGTACAATACAGTGCCATACACGAAAGATATATTTACCCGGATTGATTTATCTGGCTTAAAATCCCATTTCTTTGTGCGCGAAAGAGCTGGAACGTTGACTCCCTTTGGAATGTAAATGCTCTGCGAAGATTCGCAAATATCTTGTAGTGGTCGCTGAATACCATCAAAAATTGAATGCATGATTCCAGGACCCAATTCAACTGAAAGCGGCTTCCCAGTTCTCAAGACTGGGTCACCCACGGTCACGCCTGATGTCTCCTCATATACCTGTACCAAGAATAAACACAGTTGTCCATAATTGCCGAAATTTATCTTGCTAAGGCTAATGCAAAACTATAATATCAGCAGGAAAGTCACGAGTCATATATTACTGATAATATTAATCCAATGCCCAATCAAAGGTTTTGAACAATACCAACCTGAATAGTTGCTAAATCTCCTTCCAATCTGATAATCTCCCCTACTAAATTGTCATATCCGACACGAACCAATTCGTACATAGCAGATCCAGACATACTGGAAGCAGTGACCACTGTAAAAAGATTATATACATTATTATGCACAGTCAAAACAATTTCTTCTGGGTTCAGTTCTTCAAAAGTTCAAAGGCAGTATGTATTATATATGTCCTAACACGATAAGTTTAATAATAATTACAAGAATTAGGGTCATACCAGGGCCGGATACTGCGAACACATATCCGTATTCGGATTCCTTCTCCTGATCCTTAAACCGAGGTAAGTTAGACATTTTGATTGCCTTTTATTGTCACTGACTCGGACTAGAATTGTTTATTGAGCTGCGCGAATCTAAAACAAAAATAGACACATATTTAAGATTGATGTGAAATACAAATAAATGCAACAGGGCTTAAAAGTGTAGCTGTAAACAGTTTAAGTGCTATTAATGCAACAAATAACAGGAACAAGGAAGGGCTATGAGTATGGTAGAAAATAAATTGGGAGCCCAAAATCGTCCATACCTACTAACAATGCGAGTGGAAGCTGTAATAAATTCTGTGATTTGGTGGAAGTTTAAAGTTAAAATAGAAAATAATCAGCAGACGACAAGGGCGTTGCCGTTGCTTTACTAAAACTATATTCATTATCTACTAATACCAAAACGCGAAGAAGATTATGTGCGTATGTAAGGGTCTTAATTAATATTATATACTTGAACCAAGAGTAGCAATACTTTTATCATTCATTGCAGACATTAGCATTAAACCCTATTCAGATGCTAATTGACCTGATGGTTGAGAATAGTGCATGTGCTGGTGCTCCGCTGGGGTCTCAAACTGCCGACAGCAGAGGTCTTTATTTTTATATATATTTATATATAATACATATTAACTGATCCTAACTCAAACCTAAGCACATACTTTACCAGTACTTACACGAGTAGGCACAGGGCTATGTAATTTACCTTAAAATTATATAGGTAATATAATTAGCTATGTAGTTAGAATCGCTCAACAAACTATGATTCGTATGTATTTTGTTGTCATTTACATACCTACAGTAAAATGAATACTTACCTAAATAATAATGAATAATACGTATCTTTGGTTAACACTCTGCTGGAATCCGCATCAGCTCTACAGCACTTGAAATCAAAACTATAAAGTTCCATTCAACGTGGAAATGACAAACAAGAATAAAAGCTGACGTTCAACTCACTCGCGTTCCCACTAAACTCACATCACAAATCTCTATAATATATACTCAACTCAACCCAAACATACCTTACCTACATATTACCTGCCTTTATTATTCCCTCCTGACTCCTGCCTAACAATTGGTTTGCACTAGTACAGTTCAGTTTCATTTATCTTTCTCTCATTTTTCCATACGTTTGTTTAACAGACCCCTAAATTATTTTCCATTTACCTCGCCATAGTAATTGCATTTCAGAGCAGCAAAGCTACGCAAACACGGTTGAATACACAATGCCCCAACAGTAAGTATTAAGTAATTTCTTATCTAAATATGTGAACCATTTGTCTCTGCAATATAGTAGTTCTTTAATAGTGTCAATAGGCTCAATAGTCCGTATTTAGATTAGGCCCACTTGAGTTGTAAATGCTGTAAAATGCAAAGCGTCCTATCTACTGCATACAATGTAAAGATAGATAATTTAGCATTTTGTCAACCAAGATAATTATATAGCAAAAGTCTTGAGCCAAAAAATAATAAATGTCGGACGATTTATGTAATTGCATAAGTATTTACTTAAGTGCTTCGCCGGCGGTTCTAACTCTGCATTTCAAAAAGTAGCAGTGTGTATTTTTAAAGGATTTTCAAATTAAATTCGCCCTTTGAAAACCTGAAGATCAATTATGAGATCCTATACACGGAGGCCAGGAAAGTACTTAAATCCCCTCTCTTAGAGTCTTATAGATGCTGTAGCATGTTTTACTGGGCTTAGAATATGAATATTGTGCATATACATATATCTGACTAGTGAGTTTATGTTTATATTTTACCATTAATACAGAGGAACCACAGACTTGGATAGTTGGATGGGCAATTGCAGGAAATGTCCACATGCATCGATTTATGACTTGTTAGTAATAAAAATAAAATGTATGACAACTGACAACAGTGATCATGGAATACCTTTTGTAAACTACGTAAAAGGATCTTAACTTCTTAACATTCCCATGTCGTTCTCATATATGTAAGTAATTCAGTAATTGCTGCTAACTTATGCATAACACACGATATATATATACACATCTAATTATTTGTGCTTCGACTGCGCCGAAGGCGATAAGCGCTTTTGGTCTTTCATTCAAATCTTGAGAATGCAATACCAATGCAGTAGAAGAGAAGACTTGATCTGTAAGCAAAGAAGTGAGAGAAGATCTACCATCACTATCTTATTTCCTAAAACTTGATGGTGAATACATAATCAAGTAGAGACAAAAAATTACGACGCTGTGTAGATGTACTAACTAGTAAGAAATCTAAGTACGTTATTATTGTCAATTGTCACTGTTGAGTAACAGAAGGAAAACGAAGCCTAAAACAAGATAAACATTATAATGATACCTTTACCAGACGTCACGTACGAAACATGAAAAAATTGGACTTGAATCAAAGGTTGTTATGCTAAAAAGCGATTTGCTGAGGTGGGCTGGTGAAAAAGAGATGATCTATCTAGCAGAACACGTACCAACGCCTGTTTTGAGCTTTAATGCCAGTACATGAGCATCGATGGAATAGTAAAAAAAGAAGTAATAAGCTATTTTATTTTTATTTTATGCTATACGCTAGTATTATTAATTTCAGTCTCACCAGCATAGATTTACCTGTGCACACTACATTCAATAATAGTTGAAAATACTACCTAGTAAAAGAAACGTACTGAACGTCCGCCCTTGGTTCAGTTATATGGATTACAAGATTACAACTCTATAATACAGTAACTTGTAAGTATTCCAATCAGCGACAGCTAAAAGCTGCTGCAACGTCAAAAATGTTTACTCCTTTTAGACACAAGAAGGAAAAGCTTGAATCAATACGGAGATACTAATAATAAATAGTTTAAAGATTTTTATCCGAAACCAAAAGATTTTTAAAAACTGACTGACAACTGATGACACTGTTCTTTGATAACGCAATGAGACTCCGCTATGTTAACAACTACTTAATGACTGTCAAGATTCAAGATATTGAAAACTGCAAAATATATAAAATTGATGATTTTATTGAACTAATAATGTGACCAGCAAATTAAAAACAATTTATGAATTGACATATGCAAAAATACGAAAGGGGTATTTGATTGTGTCAAAGTTGGAACAGCAATTCATAATATATTATATCCAGTTTTTTGATGGAGAGATAGTTTTATCATTTATAGACTTCGGTTCAAACAAGTGCCAAAGACTGACTTTAAGCATTTTAAATCAAAACTACCCTAATGACGTTGACTTTAACATGTACCTATATTGCTACTTCGTGCAAGAAATTAATCCTAGTCCTTAACCAATATCTTCTACACCTTGTGGTTATATTCATTACTGCCTACCCGAAAAATATTAAGAAACAATTACTAATTATTAATAGTGAATCTAAATATAAACAAACATTCAAAACCTCCAATGACAGATTAACTCACCTCAGGTAATTTTAACCTCCAAACTTGCTCCGTTCCCCCTCTGTGTACTTAGTTTGTACAATTAAATATGTAGGGTAAATAATTTGTAATTCTTTCCCGATTCACTCACGACAAGAAAATAGTCAGTCTCCTCAATCCTGGAATCCTTCTTGTTCCTTGTCAATGTTCTATTTTAAACGAAAACGAAACCAGTATCAGTGAATGTTAATCCCTAGTTAAGTAAGTGACATTGTGATTGACTGATACAGAAAATCTCACTGTGTGTGTAAACCGTTGAATACTATAAAAACTATTGAAATGTTGGCTGAAGTATGTTTTAGGTAGTGCGAGATGGGATTGTACTGAGCTGGCAACTTTAATAATGATTAAGCACCGACTTAATGTTTACTCATGATTCATCTCCAACCCATCCATGCAATAATACACAATAGAAGCAGAGGGCTGTGCACGAATTAAATATTGTACAATGTGAAGGAGACAAAAGTGAACTGTTATTAAATACTTACTATTCACCAGAACAACTACTATTTACTCGTATAGCAAAAATGGTATTTTAATGATAATCCGTAGTTGTATAATGCACACAAGTGAATAGTAAATTCAGCCCCGTCCGTCAGTATCACGAATAAGATCACCTCGTTTCAATTAATACCAAAAAAGATCTCACGGAGAAAGTCTCAAAAAGTTTTGTTGATGATAAAGATGAGTGCTGGAACTGCTGGAGTGTCGCTCGCTGGACCACCTTAACTTTGGCTGGAGCATGCGATAACTGATTTGACACAAAGAACGTCACGCCTTGCGCTCCAGATATTCCAAAAAATTTCTCTACACTATATATTCAGCCTACTGCTAACACAAAACTGAAGAGATCGCGTTTGAAAGCCATGCAATACATTCGCCAACTCGACATCTCTTCCATTTCTTATCCCCACCAGTGCAGCACTTGACTACTACACCTTTTAGCCTTCACCAGTCGCACTCGGCACACAGACTTTTCGCCTCGCAAAATAGCAGTCGTAAGTAAGGATGGGCCGTGTACGCTATATTATTTTCAAAATTCCCAATCTTTTATCATATCCAAATCCAACCTGTACTTTAAGTAACTTATCCTTATCCATTTCAAAATCCCTCTTGGACACTTGGACCTCATTTTATCATCTCAAACGCATTCTGATCATACAAATTATTAATTCAATCCAATTAAATGTGCAATAGTCCCAAGTAAGTTCTAATCCCGCCGACTGTATTTGATGGCATTTAATCTTTTCGTAGTTTCGCAGATTCTACAGTGACATGGAGTAATGATGAAGTATTGATTTTGTTTCCGGGTTGACTGGGACTGGGAACAACGGTTCGGCTCGTATCTGTTTCGCAGAGTTCGTATTATTCAAAGTGTTATCAGCTTTATTCCTACTTACTATATAGTTAGTAATGAGGAATCTCGCAAAAATTACCTCAAAACCCGAAAACGGGTAGAAACGAATTACAAATTCAAAAATAGCGCATTCATTATATTCATATTTATTAAAATATATAAGATTAGTATAGTAGGATTCGTAGCATTTAAAAATAATCTCTATTTATTTATTATAATGCGCAAGTAATACTATATAGTTTATGATGTGTGCAAGGCAGGGATACCACGAATTACGGATGAAAATGTTTGCTGTTATTAAATAACACTAATATAATATGTATAGCTCGTGCCAATGTTCTGTCTTCCGCCTGTGAAGCACCGTATCCGGTTCCGGTATATACAGCCTAAATCTGATCTGATTCACTATAGTCAGTTTATAAGTATATAATGTTCTTTTATTATTATTATTCAAATGGGAATTGGAGGTAGCAATGCGTTTTTGCTTTACAAGTCATAACCATTTTCTGCTTGGAAAAGCAGTTTACTATTTATCAAAAATGTATACCTATGTCTTAATTCTTAATAAGTCAAAACATTTAAATGTTCTTTACTTCCGGACCTTTTTATATATACTAGTGAAGTGATTTTATATTGAACTATTAAATTCCGGTTCCGGTACAGTATAGTAAGTAAACCTTTAAATTAATTAACAATAAATACGACATCGATCCATCTGCTTTTTTCGAAATTGACATGCAGAGTCGGCATGCTCCGTTTTCAAAGAAGAAACCAGTAAATACAAATAGCAGACACCATTTCTTTACCCAAAGGGTAGTTACAGAATGGAATAATCTCCCAAGTGATGTGAAAAATGACAAATCAAATTTAAATACAGTGAATTCATTTAAAAATAAGTTGGGCAAATTTAAAGGGTGGAGTTTTGGCAAAATTTCCGTGTGACTCAAGCTTCGAAGTGTTTAAATAGGGACAACCGGGTTTTTACAAGAGACTCTGTCTCAAATCCTTCAGGATTTTTCCCGGGAAAATTTTATTATTATTATTATTATTAAGTCAAGTAAGTACGTGCTATATGGCTATAGCTCCTTAGCTCCATGAACAACATATATATGTTGTTAACATTATAGTGTTTACCCTACATTTAATATTTAGTGTATAATTTGGAGCACCAGTAAATTATGGTTCCCACTAAAAAGATTGTATGCAACCTTGTTTACTGTACTAAAAATTCTTCTACTAATTCATAAAAGACCATACCTTCTAAATACTTAATCATTGAAAAAAAACAATGATTTTGCTGAATAGAGAGAGTTCAATAAATGAATGCACCGAATATTAGCGTGTGTCTGAATAACAAAATTTGTAAAAATAATTTGATCTTCCTATTATGCTACCTATGCTACACCTGCATGGGTAGTAGATTGCCTCATTGTTCACCTGCTACAGGACATTGGATCAACTGAAAGTCCTTGAGTTCCTATATTTATGTTTACTTATAGCGTTAATAGCTCGGTAAGTATTTTAATCGTGCTTGTATTATACACATAGCCGTTAATTTTAATCTTTTCATTTCATGCCATAGCTATATATCTGTAGTTATTACAGTCAAAAATCACAGTCATACGTTTTTTAAAACATAATGGCGTCAGTATTAAAACTGCATAAATTATAAATTAAACCATTACATACTATACGCACACTTTTCTGAAGGCAGATATGAAAAAAACTTTAAAAAAGGTATGCACTTAAATCTAAATCTTCGCCATTAAGTACACCTGGTACTAAAAAACAGTGAATTGCTATAAGGAAACGTTAAGCAACTTTGTCAAAGTAGTAATTTAATAATAATTAATTGTTTCATTGTTCGCATTTAGTTATATAGTATTAATTACAGCTTAATGCTAATTCAAGTCTTAATAATTATATCTGTATATTGTTGGTGTGTTCAACACAGCGCCGTGCACAGGTTTAAAAAAGTAGATAAGGCAACCTAACCCCAATCATTTAATTAAACTGTTGAAAAATTGAAATTCCGATATAAAGAAGAAAGATTGACGTTTTATTGAAAGGCACTGTCCAGTATAATCAGAGTGACTGCTGCTGCCTCAGCATATTATTTACAGCAACCCTCTTTAAAAACTCAATCAATTCAAAGGCACCTATGCAATATCTTTAATATACACCACGGTTTAACTCATTCGGCATTCCATTGTCACAACAATGCGCTCTAGTTTGTAAAAATGCAGAATGCCTTATCTCATTAATTTTTATTAATTAAATATGAATATTTAAATAATATTAGATTATTTAAATATTAAAAGTATGAAAAATATATTACATACTACATAGTCGGGGGGTGAGTATAAGTTTTATGTGAATTAAAAGCTAAATAAATTATGCATAGATAAAGTAAATCCATTTGATGGCACACATCTATATGACTTGTCAAAATTAAAGGAATAAATTATATAGTAGTATAAGTAGCAGCAAAACACGCGAAGGGTAGGTATATCTATACCTACATATAATTTGGGTCTAAGGAACTGCATATGTGATGTTGGCGGAGTTACTGAATGAACCGCGTACTTGTGTGATTATTTTAAATTAGGCTAAACAGTTTGATTGACTATACACGTCAACAAGTTATAAATCGTTATCCTGAATAAATCTGTTTCCCTCTGAGTTTTTCCCCACGTATTTGAACCGTCTTTTCCCAGTCCGTCCCTTGGATTGTGTTCCATCTGCCCTCAACCTCTGACCCCTCTCAGTTTCAATGGGAATCAAAGAATTATTGTGAGTAGTAGGACTTGAGTGAGCACTGTTGCTTCTGGACACGGCGGATGAGCTTCTTCTCAAATCATTGCTACTCAATGCCAGGCCTTCCCCAGCACGTTCTTGAGATCCTCTTGGAGAATTACTGGCACTGGAACCGGAACTACGGCTGCTTCGACCAGGACCAGGGATAGCTAGCGGGGGATTTTGTCGACTAGTTGTTAGCGGTGTGTACGACGGAAGGATTTTGACGTTTCCATACATCAATTTTTTCGACTCCTTTAACTCGGACGGAGGAACTGGTCTGTGGTCCAGAAATCGAATGTTTCTTAAATGAAATAGTACGTGACATCGGTAAGTTTGGTAATCCTTCTCCTCAGCTAAGTCGTTAGTCAGCTGATCGGGACAAACTGGATTTCCCAGAAGACTAAAGTGACGGAGATTTTTCACACGACTTGTAAGCTCTTGGAGTAAAACGTTGAGGTCCGATATCTAAAACAAGGAGCAAAATTAATATGTTTTCGAATTTTCAAAATGCAAGGTATATACTGATACGCATGAAACTGGAACCGTACTGGAAAAATGGAGAAAGGATGCAAATTCTTATAAGTATACAAGGGCTTTAGCCCTTGTTTTATGGCAGCCTTAACAGCAAAATTAAGCATTTTGAATTTGCGGCCAAATTTTAGCTTCAATTTACATGTTTTAAATTAAAAGAAACAATTAATCCGCACAATGTGTTTTTGGTTATTTTATCTATCTTATTTATAATCAACTTGTGTAATACAATCAAAAGTTCAAAATTCCAATTTTTGAATTTCCCGCCAATAATTAATATGTTGTGTTAAAAGTTAAGATTTCGACCGGTTACTCAATAAAGGAACCCTAAAGTGATATATATTTGGAAAGCTAACAATTAGGCAAAGATAATGAACATGGTGTGGAAGCACGATCGTTATTAATTTTTAAATGGTTTTTAAATAACATAATTGCAAATTAAAAAAAGTTAACGGATTGTGTCGAGTGATATATCATTGGAAAGCTCTTCAAAAATAAGCAGACACCATTTTTTTTGTTTTTTGATTGTGACCCATACAACACATTTTTGGCGGCAATTAAAAATTAAATGACCGTTATTTTGAAAACGTTTTGTTATAATGGAGGCTCGTTCCGTTATTTGAATTCTACTGGTGATTAGCTTTCCAATGATATATGGCTCGATGAAATTGGTCCAGTATTGAAAGATTTTCAAAATTCCCGTAAATTATGTAGATAGGTAGGAATAATATTCTTTTTTGTTTTGTTCTGAATTAAAATAGATAAATCATAGAGCTCACTCGATTTTTATTTAGACTTAAAGTGTGCAATTTTGGGAATACTGCTCTGAAGTCAACTCGCTCCAACAAATTGTTATCCAGTACAAGTTCTTCTAACGTATCGGAGCAAATATGAAGTCCTCGCAAGGACACAAGGACATTGAAAGACAGGTCGATTCTGCGTATGCTAGATCCATACTCTACGAGGCAAAGCTCCATCAAATCTTGTCCAGCTAGACAGACCTATGTCCAAAACCAAAAATACGTTATAATATACTATCTGGAATGTGTCGCCTTTGAATGGATTTAATTGAATGCTTGTTTCTTATTGAGAATGTTACAGCTTGTAATGAATTATTAATTTTATACCTCTAAAATTTCCTCTTCATTCTCATGACCTGGAGGATGCATTGTAGAGGGATCGGTGACGGTGTCGGAGTCGGGGTCGTGTGTAGTCACTTGGGTACAAGAATATCATACGTCTTGAGGCGTGAGGAACAAACACATAAAATTAAACGTACTATATGACATATATCTTTATTGCGATGCAGGGCGAATTTATCTTAAATCGTGTTCTCAATGAACGTCTTAATTGGAGGTTGTCGACACGTAAGTAAACTATGGGTACTGGATTTACAGCCAAATTAAAAGCATTGGTTAAGTAGTTACGAAACAGGATGGGCAGTTAAATATCTTTAAAATAAATGTTTTTTTATTGTTCCATTGATATATGCACTGAGTAAGGGAGTTAAGTATTATAAAGGAAAATTATTGTAACTTTTTAGTTTTGTGTGGAGTCAGCCATGAGACTGCAGTAGTTTCCTGCGATGATATTAATGTATAATACGAAAAACAGTCGTTGAGCTGCGTTTAACTTGTACTCAATATTTAAACAACAAAGATTATTGGTTCGTTTTTCACAGCTGCATAATATACTTATCTGAATCTACCTGAAGGAGTAACATCAGATATGTATGACCATACGTTATGTACCATTTACCATTTATCACGTTTCCGCATAGGTTATATACCCCAACATATTTATCGCTACAGCTATATCGAAACTGATAATAAGTAATTCGTAATTAGATACGTGCATTTACACAGAGTACTTTTAGTCACGCAGAAAGACGCGTCCAGTCAGTTCAGCTTGAAGCTATGAAGCCAGATAAGTAAATGGAAGATAAGATTTGGGATTTCTCTGTCCTCATCCCCTTCGACTGAATACAATAACCAACATGCAACCCATAAACAAAAACAAACCTTTTGCCTTTTCGTATATATGAAGATATATGAACTATATGACATATAGGCATAGGCAGCTTGCATAACATCAGTCACATAGTAGAATAGTGTAGTATTAAGTAACTGGTAACACTAGCTTAATACATAACCCGCAGTATACTTAACAAGATTTTATATGATGATGAACAAAAGCTGTGATATGGCGTTGTATTTAATTAATATTCCTAAGATGTGTTGCGTCCTTATAAATTTATACATGACCTTTGTGGAAGGGTTGACTGATTTTAGAAAATAATTAAAAGTATCTATTAATTATTATATAATAGAGGTGCATTTACTACTTTTCAGTCTCAGTATGTACTTCAGAAACAGTATATTATAATATTTTAAAGATATTTGAATAGTATCCTATATAAATTAAAAAATAGGGTTGTCCAGCGGTAGCGGATAGTGGATTTTAGTCGTAGGTACATTAGCAATTCCCTCTGTCAATAATAACTTGGGAACATATTAAACAGCCATTCAATATGATTCCAATTTCGATTGTATAAAATCTTCTTAATAATACCAGCAGTCCTAACCACATCAAGTAAGTAACGAAGGAACGACCCCTTTCCACAATTCGCTTGCACCCTCAAATAAAAGTCGTACTTATAGGGTTTATGTTATTATGGTATGAGTCATGGACATGACATGACTCAAAATAAACTAAAACTTATCTATACTTAAGTACAAGTATTTACCACAATATGCAATAATACTCTGATTTCCTAGCCAAATTGTGCGAGCTGACAAAATTCTTTGTGAAACACTGCGCTTTGTAGAAACCTGAATATAAACGAGGGATTTATAATTATATCAAATGAATGTACCTACGCATTTTGGCTTGGAGTTCAAGTTATCTTCTTTTGAAAATTGTGCTAAAACATTAAGCGACACATTTACATATAATTCACAATCATACAGCCAACTGACTAGTGAGCCAACATTAGTATAATTGAAGAATTTTTCTGGAGTAAGTATATGCAGCCTACAAGTAGTATGTATAATATGTACCTATATACCTAGTCTAAAACAATATAATTTTTTAACACATTGTTTGGACTGGTATATATCCATTTGGATAGAAGTACTATACTCAAAACCAAACATTTTTTTGAAAGGTCAGAAAACCTAAAACAGACTTGAAATGCGTTAAGATAGTTGATAGTTGTATTGTTTCTACCTATTTACATAATTTATAATATTTGTATATTGTTTTGAAAGCTTTAAGGAAGCAATATTCATTTCAGAAGACAACGACAATTAAGTAGCTAAATTGTAAACCCTAAGTTCAACTTACCCTGTTCTGTCTTTTTTCAAGACGTGGGCCAAATCTTTTGGAATATTACAGACAGTCTTATGGATGACATTTTACTGTTCGCCCTAAGAGGATCAATTCAGATTTATAATCATCATTTATATATTTAAGTCTAGTTGTATAAACTTAATATAATTATTTACAAATTTATTCATGTCAATTAAGAAACCGATGCGATGGTATGTATACTGAGCTGTATAGCTATTGCAATTGTGCAGTCAACAGTGACTTAATAAAGTTTTTCTCTCAAAATTGCATAGTGGGAAAACTACGAATCCAAAAAATGGTAATTGAGGAACGCGGTCTCCTTATAAAAGCATTACAATACATTATGCATTACAATACAATAGTCCTTCTCGCGAACTTGCGAGAAATTGGAATGAGGAGAATATAATTTAACTAGTAGTGCGGCCCGTCCTACGGACGGAATTCATCAGGGTTTTTAAATGGCATGTGTAAATTAAAACTCGTTTCTATTTTCCTGCAACAATATAAAAACAAAACGACGACATTCAGTTAAGCATATGTGAAATAAAAACTACTAATATTAGCTTGGACCAATAATAATTAAAATTTAGGTAGGGTGAAAGTGCCTAATAGTGGCCACCCTCTAATTGTGGCCCCCTGCTCTATTTGACAAGGCCGTCACAACAGGAGCAAAAAGTCATAGGGGATAGAGAGATACTAAAATGTTCTATCTACATTTAAATTTTAAGGCGCGAAATTCAAACCTCTGGGACTCAGTAAAATCTACAAGTCCGGCAACTTGATTTTCTGATTTTTCACATTTATACCCGTCCTGTTCAACTTTGATTTAGGACCACAACAGTTAACATTTCAAGTGCAATTTTTTAGTGGTAATTAACACTTATTATCAGTAAGTAATCTATGTCATTAAATTGAGATTTTCATTTTCAAGGTTGCAGCTAAAAATGAAAAAACGAAAACTCGCAGCTATCATCGAAGTGCCTTTACTGTTGTAATTTGTGTACAAAGAACAATTGTTCTTTTCGTTTGTGATAGTGCTTTCACAACCACAAACACAAACTAGTAAATTGGATTGTGCACAATCACAATGTAGAACAAACACGCAGGACGACAAACAAGAACAAACCTGTTTTTGTCATTCGTCAGCACAGAACGTTTTGTGGACAAACACAATCTATCACAATAACAATCCTAGCTGAGAAAATACATTGTGAACAACGTACTTTGTGATTGTTTTGTTATTTCAGAAATAACAATCTTCCAATTTGTTTGTTTACAAATTACAACAGTAAGTGCCTTAATTGTGGCCACTATAGGTTCCTAATTGTGGCCGGGTCTAAACTTAATAAATTACACGGTTTCTTCCATAGAACATAAAGATTAGGAATAACAAGAAACAAAAAACAATTTCGGTTGGATTCTCATCATTCCCAAGCGATTCCACGGCGATTTTAGAAATTTTCAGCAGGATTGATCAATAATCAACCTATCCAGTTTAGCATTGTAGTAAACGGAGAGATTCTAGGAGCCACCCAGTGTAAATAATGACTTCATTTACAGAATCTGGGATAATAGGAAGAAAACTCGTCATTTTTACGCATTAAACAATCAAGTTGATAGTGTGCGTGTTAGAAAGAACGTCAGAAGGATGTAAATGTTAGCTAACTGAGACTTGCAAGATTCTCCAGATGATCGACAGCTTAAGCATGAAAAATGGAGATACTCTGGTTGCTGCACATGGATGCAAGTTGTGCAGTTTTCTTTGAAAATGATCAGCTATTACTGCTTTAACATAATGGGTGCTTAAATTCAATTGAAATACAAAAATTTTAAGGGTGGCCACAATAAGGACTCACCCGGCCACAATTAGGGCACTTTAGACAATTTTTTAAAATCTTGATTTTTTAACATATCTTATTGTATCTTGAAAACACTATGAATTGCATTCACGATTATTTTTACTCTTATTAAGCGAGATTTAGCCAACAATTCTGTGCATAACAAAGGTGTCACCCTACCTACATTGTAGGATAGGAAATAGGGTAAAATGTAGGGTGGATCAATTTTTCAGGGGAAAAAAAGGGTAGGGTGTAGGGTGGAAGAATTTTTTGAAAGGAAAAAAGGGTAGGGTGTAGGGTGGGTCACAGCGGCATTAAAAAAGTAGGAAGGGTAGAAGGGTGCTGAAATAAAAAAAATAGGCACCCTTGAAGGGTAATAATTTCAATAGAAATAAATCGATTTGCTTTGATTTCCATGGTTGTCTTAATAATGAGCGCTTATTTTAAGTTGAGACGATTATTGCTTTACTGTAAACTGTACAACTAGTTGGCTAAAACGGCGGATTTTCGTGTTCCACACAACCAATGCATCGTCGTCGAAGAATCATTTTGTTATAAGCCCAACGGAAGTCCACTGCTTTTAGGACAAAATGATTCCTTAGAGAGAGAAAGTAAATGCATTTATTTACACTAGTACTACAATAGTACTTGCCAAGGAGGCACAGTAACAAACAAACATGTTGTAATTTACAATTAAATTCTTTAAAACAAATTTTTTCTAGTTTCCGTTAATATTAGTATACAGTACATTTATTTTTTTTAAGTATCATTATTGTATACATGATTGTGGGCTATTCTGTGAGATCCACGGATCACTGCTATTATAGTATCTTTTATCATCTGGTGCGGCAGGATAAACTTCTTTTTGAAATCCAACACAGCCGAAGTTATAGTTCCTCTTGCTCCAAACAGCAGGCCAATAATTTCAATCTGTTCAAGTTTATATTTGTCCAAAAAATATGGAATGCATGATTCATAGTGATTGGATTTCTCTTGATGAACGGCATTCACTTGTTCATGACCTTGTTCGAAGCGGACTGTTGGATCTATTATGTATCCAATTTTCATTGTTTCGTCATAACAGAGAATGTCAACACGTTTATTTCCTCCGGCTGAATCAAGACAGAATACCTCCTCTTGTGCCTTTCAAAATGACTTGCCAATTGAAGGACTTTGACGCCAATATTTGGCGAGAATTTTTCTGACTTCGTGGTGCCTTGTATTTCTCAACAGACTACCTCTGGGGCAAGAACCTAAGACATGACTAAGGGTTTCACGCTCAGTGCAGTGTCTACACTGAGGATTATTGTCTAGGCTTCGTCCCGGAATCGATCTTACTGGGAATACATTGGCAGACATTTTCATTGCCGCTATCCACTCATTTGTCGTGATTCCATCTTTTTCCATAATTAACTTATTTCCCTCTGGACACTCACTGAAAAGTTCAACTCCAGCTCCCTTGGATTTTAAATCACACTACTTTTTGTACTCATCGTCCCGTAGTTGCTGGCATATTATTTGGCTCCGCTTAGTTTTTAGGTCGAGCCTCAAATTTTAAGTTCATGTCATTTTCAGAAAGCTCAAGTGACTCCATGCATTCCTTCATTTCGTCTTCTAACTTTCTAACGTGTGGAATAAATACGTCTTGTGATCGGAATAGGGCAATGCATACGTTATAATGCTGAATAAATGCTTCCCATGTTGAGCGCACTATTTGAAGCCCACGAAATTTTTGGGATGTATAGAGCATTGCATTTGGGGTATCAGCAGGGAGTCCAATTATTTCCCTAACAGATGATTTAATGAGTTTATCCAGGTCTTCAAAGAATTTTTTTGAAAGTTTATGAAGTGGAGCTGACTGTAAAGGATAGATTAGAGTAGGCCACAGATACTGATTGATGATCTTTAATTTTTGTGTAGGGTAGAGCATTGGTGTACCAACGAGATTTTGTAGATCATCTGAAAAGTTTTTGATGACTTTGTTTGGTTCAAAGATAATGTCATCATTAAAGTTGACTCCGAGATACCGAATTCTTTCCCCTGGTTTTACTGCTGCTATTGAAATGGTTTCATTTAAAACGAGTGGATCTTCGCATAATTTGCCATTACGAATATTTATGATTTTACATTTATCATAATTTAGGCTATCCCCAACTTTTAGCAGGTTGAAGATCGCAATTCGAGTGAGCTCACGGGCTGCATCCATAGAATGTCCAAAGATAGCTAGGTCATCTGCAAAACCTCGGGCTGAGACTTTAGGAATGTCCATATGAATCTGAAACCCGTAATTATTCGATATTTCATTCTCCGTTAATTCTTTGAGCACATGATCTATTGACATATTAAAATGTCTGGGTGAGGTAGGCGCTCCTTAAAAGACTCCACGTCCAATTGCAATGGGCTTTGATAGACCTTGAGCCGTCAGAATTTGCGTTTCATTTCCTTTCATGAGGCTTATTTCGATATTTCTGAGTGCAGACGGCATGGTTATGTGGCTATAGCAGTTTTGTATGTGAAGGTGGGAGGATTCCTCAAATGCCTTTCTAACATCTAGAAACACTACACACAGATCAGACTTCTCCGCCTTGGCTTTTGCCAAACATCCACTGACGATTAAAGCATTTATGAACGTGCCCGGTTGTCTGCTGAATCCGACTTGGTTGGCATTTATAGGAATATATTCTTCCTGTCGCCGGTCATACACCCGTTCTATTATTCTCCGAAGAATGGAACATATTGAAATTGGTCTCCATCCATTGACGTCTTGTATCTCATCTTTGTCTTTCAAAATCAGAACTGTGCGGGCACTACGAAAGTTTTGAGGCACTATATTCCAGATTTGCATAATAGAGGCAATAAGACTTATGACGCAAAAACATGTTTTCCCTATGCGTTTAATTATTCGGACTGGTATTCCATCTAATCCGGTCGCACTGTCGTTATTAATACCTTTTGTAGCCATTTCTATTTCCTCGGAGGATATGTGACTGTTATAATCAAAATCTAATGCCTCTTGCTCTCGTTCACTACAATCAGGTCCATAACTGTCCAGAATCGCATCATTTGGTGTGCTCCACCTTGCAGAATAGGATTCGTGAAGGACATTAAGAGGGATTGCGCAAGATTCAGACGCAAATGATGATTGCATTAGCATACGAACACATTTTTTCCGAGAATAGTAATACAGATGTTGTAGCATTTCAAATTTGTATTTGGCTCTACGTCTTTGTCGATCTCGATTTGATGATTTTTGAGGGTTTTTGCTCTGACTGTAGGTTTTATCATTCTGGACAAATGTTTCTTCTCTTTTTCTGGCTTCGATGAACTTTTTAGCTGGGTTTTTTGGGCCTGGCAAAAGATCAATTGCATTTCTGAGCGTCTCAGAAAACTCTGAGATCACTTAACTAAATTGTTTTTCATTCGGTTCGGTGTCTAGCATTGGGGTTAGCATATTCACAAAAACATTCATCTTTTCTTCCAAATGTCTGTGTGCAATTTGTTCTTCGGTGCTTACATCAGTGCTTTGCACCTTATCAGAACTAGGGGAATAATTGTGCACATTTGGATTGGACTGGTACGAATTTGTAATTTTGTTTCGTGCATGATCTGGATTTGACCTGGAGATATGAATTGAAATTTCTTTCTTTTTGTAAAACCCCTCACAAAAAGGACACTTTTCTTCCTCTTCGGCCATATTATTATTAGCTTGGCTTGTTTGCCTTCCCTTCTGCTTCCTCATTGTTAATTTTAATTGAATTAATACAACGGATGTTCTTGTCCTGATAGAAAGATATGAGGCACCCTGTCTGTAGCACCATGCGGAACAAAAACTAATGTTCAGTAGACTAGAGGCGCTCTGCAGCCATCCAAGATTAGCACGTGTGATACACTGTAGTAATGCCTATGCCTGGAGTACACAATTTTGAATTTTGCACACCCTGTAGGAATTTACTCCCATGCTACACTTCTAGCTCTACTATATTTTGTAACTATTAGTTACGATTTTAACCATTTTAAAAATCTAAATACACTAATGACACTGACACTAAAATGTAGGTTAGATCTTTCTCTATCTGCTGATACCAGAATTAATTGTTGTCACTAACTTTTTACCTACCTAACTGCTAGTTAAACGGGAGCGATGTTACAAGCCCACCAGCCGGCTCGCTTCCAATCCACCTTCAATACTGTATTGTTTGGGCCGGGTACTTCTACCTTTTATGCAGCATGCACAGCAGAGTCCAAAAAAGATGTTACCCACTACGTGGGTGGGTCCTAAAAACCTATCCATTTAAGCCCAATTAAAAGTGGTCATTCTATCGTCAGGGTGAATTGGTCTATCAGGAAAACGCAGGCCATCCATGACATAATTAATGGACCATGCTTAGTCTCTTAAACGACAACGAAGTCATTTTTTGTGAAAATAACGTATTCTTAAATATTCTTTTCGTTTCTCTCCTCTGCTTACACAAAGATGAAATATAATTTATCAAGCGTAATTATTTATTTAGTTGACTTCTACATAGCGAAATACGAATGTCAGTCCATCAAGTTAAAACTGAGCATCTGCATTAATTACTGAGTAGACAAAATATCTAAAAGTGAAAACGTGAGTTCAAAATCATCTTAAAATAGGCAATGTGTATGTTAATGTTTTAAGTGATCATTTTTTCGAAAACATTTTGTGACGATCCAAATACGAACATTCTAAAAATTTATGTTAAAATTTCTAAATTATACTGTTCAAAAAAAATACTAAAATTTAAACATAGCCAATCTTATTAATTATAGAAACATAAAAAATGGTAGTTAAAGGGTAATTTTTTAAAAAGTAGGGTGATTGTAGGGTTCGCTTTGAAGAAGTAGGGAAAAGTAGGAAGGGTAATCTAGCAAAAAAAAGGGTAGGGTGCTGAAAAGGGTGCGAAATTTAATTTTTGTAGGGTCGACTACCCTTGAAGGGTGCGAAATTTATTTTTTATAGGGTCGACTACCCTTGAAGGGTGCGACATCAGAATCGCCACCTTTGAACGGTTTTTCTTTGCGAGGTCTGGTTCGGAAGTTGTGATTTTTGAAAGTTTAACTTTTATGAACCCGGCCACAATTAGGCACTCTCACCCTACACAAAAAGGTTCTATAAACTGTGAGGAGAATACACACGCTTAATGTTTCTTTAATTTTTTATCAAACTAAATAGGGATTATTTCATAATGAATTTAAGGTAAAATTTTCAGATATTTTTAGATAATTTTAATAATTCTTTCCGCCAAAGTTTGACGTCCATCCGCTGCCCCCCCCCCCCCCAACATTGATTCGATCGACGATAGGAGGCTGACAGTCTGAGTATAAATATGTGTTGTTTTAAGCCTTTGCAGTTACAATTACATTTCCTGCATTTACTTTTGTTAGAGATTCTTTTTTAATTAATCTAAAATTATCATTGAACTTTTGTAAAATTTTAAATTGTTTGTAATTCGTAGTCGTTTAACGGTTAATTAAAGCTTGGTTGATTGTGTTATCCACAGCCAAGTTCCAAGACATGCATATTTTTGGTAATCAAGTAAATTACGGTGCGTGAATGTGCCAGTGAAGAAATCGGCTTAGTTTACTTCACTGTAATAAATGACAGAATTATTTGAATTCAATTATTATGTAGAGATTTAAATTTTATTATTATGAAGATTATGTAGAGATTTGAATTTTGTAGAATGCAGATTAATGAGGATTTATTAGCTTTAAATAATATTTAGCTAAATAACTGGAGCTCATTATATGTGGCCAAAGGGTCATGTTTTATCAGCATTTAATGATTTAACAGCGCGCAAGCAGCTCAAGGGTTAAGAGTTCAATGGCATTGAGATTAGCCAGTCCAATTCTGGACAACTAATATTGTTATTCCAATTTTATTATTGTGACGATCGTAATATGAACAATATCATAGTTTCAATATCACTCAAGCATTCTCTTTAGTCATAACTTTATTTGCCAATCCAAGAAACTATAAACCAATTGCACGGACAAAATATTTGAACAGCGAAAACCATAAACGAACAATATAGCTAAAAACCAACAAATATTTCATTTTGGGTTGTTTCTTTAAATATACAGTCAATGTGAAACACTAATGGCACTATGGCATTCATTTATAAATGCACCGAATACAGAATTCAATTCTTTATCGAACAGTATATTGCACGTTTGTATGGCTTCATTATCTTTTAAGAAATTGACAATTAAATCTGGCAAGGTGTTAAAATTGCTATTCATTGGTTTTCTATTCATTAATTGTTTAGATTTCCAAAACCTTACTCTTGTAGAGTGATTTTAACGTATCTGGGAGTAGAATACTATGCATTAAATCGTTATTACGCTCACATGCGTTATGCTGCATTTAAAATGTATAAGGTAATAGAGGGGGACAGCGGACAGCGGACAGAAAGGGCGGACAGAATTATTTGAATTTTATTATTATGAGGATTATTGACATGATATTGATTGAAAATTTTTAGTTTTAGTCGTAATAAGTTTTTTTTAAATAATGAATTAATGCGACGGAGAAGAAAAGGCCCCTCGCTTGTCAAACACACAGCGGCTCTAGTGGAATCGTCCATAAATGATGTAATTAGTATAGGGTTAGTGGGTCTGGTCCAGCGTGATGGTATGCCGTGCTAAAAAAAGCCGTGTAAGTAATGTTAAAGTTATGGCATGGGAGTGAGTGGGTTCTACGAAAGTAATAATAATTGAAAGACATCATTTACGGACCATTCCTAGTTCTTTTTCTGCCTGCTGCTGCTGGGTCCTCTGTCCTCTCCTCCTCTCTGACTTTCTGTTTCTATAATATTTGAGCAGAATGAGAAAAGTTTAAAATTAAATTCGCGCTGTTTTGTGATTCGTAAATACGCGTCAGCCTGAGCACTGGAGTGTGAGCAGTAAAAATTCTTGTACCGAGTTGGAGTTGGAGCCGTACTACTGAAACTAAAATAACTACTTAAAAACTGAACGTACTGACAAAGACAAGATTACGCGAGATTGCTGAGCTTTACGTTGTGTGAAACTGTGTACTGTAAAGTAGTTAAGATTTAACTATAACAAAGTGATAATTGGTATTGCAAAAATTACTGTAGTACTCCTCAGTCAGTGGAAGTGTCATTTCTTTAATTTCTGCTACAGTTTCGTCTGTGCAAATTTCCGTCTCTTTGAGCGACACAACTGAGGGAAAAATATTTACGGGCATTCAGCAGGACTCACCATTTTTTACTACGATATTATCTCTTAGGAAGGTTAGAGATTACCAAACCATGTAAGTAAACACCGGTCACATTCTAGTTGATTCTGGAGCTCTAATGATTTATTCTTCACAATATTCGTTTTTTAATGCATATTCTTGACTTTGTTGGCCTATAAATCAGTGCCGGTCAAAAGAATGAAGATAAAAAATGTGCAATGTCATTCATGACGTTTACTATCACCACCGTATCGTACAAGGAGTGTGTGATCTATGTCTATAATTTTTTTCAACTGTTGACTGTGTATACTGGGTTTTGAATCGTTTGCTGTGCAGTTGTGTAAAATTGATACTTGTATTTTGACAATTTGTAATTATATAATTTTAACCTACAATATTTTACTTGGTTGTTCATTATTTTATTTTTATGTAATAGTTATTTAAGATGACAGAAATCACTGGAGAGTTAGAAAAGCTGATACGAGGCGGTATGGGGAAAGTTCGGACCCCGGTTGGAGGGGACCGGGTTTATAAAGAGGAGTGTGTTTTCTCTTTCGACAGCCCGGTAAGTGGAATCAGATCAGGCATGTTAATGTTACCATTTTCAATTTTTGGCGTAATATACTGTATTTTTTCAACACACAGTAAGAAATATGTTTTTTCAGTGTTGTTTTATTGATTTTAGTTAAGTTACTAAATGAGTTAACTTTTACATTCAATAGGAAACAGAGAGTGGGCTGTATGTATCTCTGAATACATTCTGGGGCCTCGGCCAGGATTACGTTGAACGTTATGGTCGAAAAACAAATGAAACTATTTTTCTGCACATTAGAAGAATTCGAACTAAGGTTAGAAATGTCCTTGAATTGTTCTTCAAGTTGGTTCAGGAGTTCTAGAATGAGAGGGTTGGACTGGAGAGGAATATTTATTTTTTAAAGGCCAAAAGACACTGACATAATTATTTTTGTAGATCCCTAAGCCCCAAGTGAATGACGGCCCCGAACGGAAAGTAACGCGTTTTGCAATTGGCGTCGAAGGTGGATTCGACGCAAATGCCGGTGACTTTGATATTGAAACAGAAGAAACTTATAATTTGGTTGTGATTCCCGGCTTTCACAAAGTTTCTTTACCGAATGCGACTCTTCCCGATGTTGTAATAAAACATAAGATTTTTATTTGAACAATTCAGAGTTACCAATGAGGTATTTTCATCTAAGTTATAATGTGCTTATAATATTGGTTTTGAAATTTGACAGGTAACTATGTCAGTTAATGCAATTCTAGCCGCTGACTCAGCGACGAAATTAGCTGATTTAGAAGCAATGGCAGGAACGTGGGATGGAGAACTCCGCAAAGTTTCCCAGTAAGCCTAGACTCCGCTTGTGTTAGTACTTTATGGGAAAGGGCTAGTAGATTTGATGCATCAATTTAATAGTATTTCAAAATGCTAATTAAGTAAATGGATATACTTGTAATTTAGATATGCCTCCTCATTAGTTCAGCATAACAACGGGAAAAGGATTCCTCCTACAGGCTGGAAATGTGAAGTAGAAGGTTGTAGCATGACAGAAAATCTGTGGTTAAATTTAACCGATGGATCTATTCTTTGTGGGAGAAGATTTTTTGATGGTTCTGGAGGAAACAACCATGCAATTGAGAACTATGCTAAGACTAGTAAATGCTCCAAACTATAATAATTTTCTTTATATCTTCGTTGCCTTCGTGTATAAAAGTCATTGTAAATGTACTGATTCGTTGTGATAGAACTCCCGCTAGCAGTCAAGTTAGGAACAATTACTGCGGATGGTCGGGCTGATGTATTTTCATACGCTGAAGATGAAATGGTAGAAGATCCTTTACTGCCTCAACATCTGGCACATTTTGGTATTAATATCACTCAAATGGAAAAGGTAAATTAAATAAACGTATCATAACAAGCACAATATACACATAGCATAACTGGAAATTAATTTGGATTTCCAAAGATTACTTCCATCGGAAAAACGCGCAGCGTAGTAACCAGTAGTCCTGGCTTTAGTGTTTGATAATTTTATTGTTAATTATTGTTACATGGTTTTAGACCGACAAATCAATGGCTGAAATGGAAATTGATCTGAATCAACGATTAGGGGAGTGGAACACTATTCAAGAAGCAGGTACAAAATTACAACCGCTATATGGTCCAGGATTTACGGGTTTTCTGAATCTTGGCAATTCGTGTTATTTGAATTCAGTAATGCAAGTTCTTTTCTCCATTTCTGCGTTTCCAAATCGGTAAAAACTAAAGTTTAATATAATATAATCGATATGGCGACTTAAATGTAATGATTGAATTGTTTTCTATAATACATTTGAAAATATTTAGATTCGCCACCAACGCCAATCAATACTTCGACGGTTCAGCGGATCCAGCGAATGATTTCAATGTTCAGATGTAAGGAATTACGTAATTACCATATGTATAACTGATTCACTTTCTGTGATCATAAGCGTATACGGCACAGGTTAACTCAATATATATTTGTTTCTAGTAGCTAATATAAACAATTAATTCGCAGGTCTAAAGTGTGCTTAGGACTATTGTCAGGGAAGTACTCAAATCCTCCTGCAGAACAACCAGAAGGTAATTTGGGAGGTCCAACGGTTATGGCTCCAGAAGGAATCAACGCTTCTATGTTCCGCTCTCTTATCGGGAAAGGTCATCAAGAATTTTCCACAAAACGGCAACAAGATGCACAAGAATTTTTCTTACATCTAATTAATGTGATGGAGGTAAATAATTTAACTTCATAGTACCTGTATTTGTAGGAATCCAAAAACCCTGACCTAGCTAATTAGTAGTGTTTATTCTGTCTTGTTTCTTATGGATTGTTTGATTGGCTTGTTACAGCGTCACAGTCGCTTCGAACAAAATCCTGCAGACTGTTTCAAATTTCAAGTAGAAGACAAAGTCTCATGTGATGCTTCTGGGTTAGTAAGATACTCATACAGGGTTGAATATTGTCTTCCGTTGCCAATTCCGGTGGAAGCAGCAATAAATAGAGATGAGGTTGCAGCGTATGAAGCCAAGAAAGCTCAATTAGAGTCAGAAGGCAAAAGGCTGTAAGTAACTTTTTTGCGTTTGATACTCTGTCAGGAGAATACTATGCTATGAGTCGATAGAACTGAAGAGTGAGTTAACTTAATACCTCACTCTGGATAGCAAAAATAATGAAATATGTCAGCACCATAATATATTACTACCAATAAGTGTAAGTAGTTATGTAAGGATATGGCAAATCTGTGTAAGTAGCTACCTTCGTAATGCACTCCGATTCTCCTCGTGATTTCTACACTACCTTAACTACTTACAAACTATTGAAAGTGCTTAGTTCAAAATATTTAGTAATGAATTAATTAAATCTAAACAAATTGTTTGCAGGCTTGCAGACGAACTTGTCCGCCCGAAAATTCCTATAGAAGCATGTCTTCAGGCATTCATTGCAAGTGAAGTACTTGATCCATTTTATAGCTCAGCAACTAAACGAATCGGAACGGCTAGCAAGTAAGAGTTATTCACATTAACTGAGTTGTCGGAATCTAAAATTATATCATTTTATTATTGTATACTAAGTCCCATTCAGGATGTCGGCTGTCACCTATGAAACTGGTGTTTTAATTTGTTTTTGTTAAAGGATTAAAATTTCATAACTATGGGGATATAAAATTACATTACAATAACGTTTTATTGAACTAGGTTTACGAGGTTGTCAACTTTCCCTGACTACTTAGTCATTCAACTAAAGAAATTTACTGTAGGCGAAGACTGGATGCCAAAAAAGTTGGATGTTACCGTAGACATGCCGTTTGATCTTGACTTAACATTACTTAAAGGCCATGGGTTACAGCCCAACGAAAAAGAACTCCCGGATGAAGTATCGAAGAGCAAAGGTTGATTTTATTAAAAAATAACGACCGACGTGGTTTTATATTTTATACCGTATTTATTGCTAAATGAGGAATTCATCAGTTGAAGAATAATTAAGAACTGCGAGTGTTTTCTTTGTAGAACCGACAGTGGATGAGGAAGTAGTTGCTCAGTTAGTTGAAATGGGATTTCAAGCTAATGCATCTCGGAGAGCTGTTATTACTACAGGCAACTCCGGTTCAGAAGCTGCTATGGAGTGGATCATGCAACATTTGGATGACCCAACTTTGAATGATCCAGTAGATAATGTAAATGTGACCTTAACACCTTTCGTAGCTGACCCGGACGCTCTAGTCCAAGTTATGAGCATGGGCTTTACAACTGATCAAGCAACGAAAGCTTTACAAGCAACAGATAATAATATTGAGAGAGCTGTAGACTGGATATTCTCCCACCCTGACGAAATTAATTCTTCTCCTTTAGCTGCTAGGGGAAATGAAGGGCCAAGTCCTTCCAACCTTCCGCCCAACGTTACCGATGGTTCAGGCAGTAAGTTGGACGTCATATTTAATCTGTCAATCTCTTTAGTTTGAGAGAGGATTGCTGCTCCGGAAGTATAGCTTTCGTGAGACTAGTTGTGCAAAACTTTTATTTTTGTTTTACAGAGTACAAGTTAATGGGGTTCGTATCTCACATGGGATCCTCGTCAATGGTGGGCCACTATGTCTGCCACATTCTCAAAGAAAGTCAGTGGGTCATATTTAATGATCATAAAGTAGCTGTCTCAGAAAATCTTCCCAAGGATTTGGGTTATTTGTACTTTTACAAAAGAGTCTAAAACTGCTTAGCGTTTGGGGCGAATCTTCTCATTCATGTTTAATAAAATGCTACCACTGCTACTAAATGCCTTGTCTTAATTTAAAGTTGGAATTGAATGAGATATCAATTTTGCCTTGTCTGCTGAAGCCGTCGTGTACGAATATATGAAATATTCTACATTTTTCTAACTCGACTACGATCATCATACTTTAATTAATTACAGAACAAAAATGGTTGGAATGAGTGAATGATACATGCCACGAAAAATTTTCCCCTACGTATAACTAGCTTTAACTCCAATTGCAGGCATACGCTTCACGGCTTGTAATATTTATTGCATTATTGTCATTTTTTGATTTCCTCGAGTTCTTCAAGGCATTCAAGCGTGAATATGTAATAAGATCAAGTTTTAGATATGATGGAGTTACAGCAAAGTGTAACTCCAGTTATTACCGTGCTCCAAGTCAAAACACTAAAACATGTTATCTAACTTACAAATATAACCTGTGAAAACAAAATTAAGTTATGTAATAAATTGAGTGAATCAAATTTTTGACTAAATGGTATGTTTATTCATAGCATAAACAGTAATTTTACAGATATTATGAAGTAACATCCTATTCCCACTATACGTTGCAATCATTAAACTGTATTTCGGTTTTAAAACTTTTAACAGGACATCCTAGGCCTAGGCTTCCATGAATTTCTAGCAAATTTTAAGATGAATAATTTATCTAGTGATCGACACCTAGAGCATAAGATTAAGGGATTTTTTCACCAAAGTAACTTTAGATGTTTACGCCTTCGACGCTAGTGCCCTTAAATCAGAAATGCATTTCTTAATGTTTTCTTGCTCTTGTTCAGCTGTAATGGATTTGGTGACACGATTGATGATCCAGGTAGCCATATGCTTCTGTTCTACAGTCCTTTCAACCTAATATATGTATAAAAAAAATCTATTAGGCACAAGCCATATTTTAGTAACATTCATTCCATTGAACAATATTTGTTTGCAGCTTACGTTTTGTTTTTCGACTTGGAAGTCCAACCTCTTCTTAACTTCGCTGTAGACATTCATCAAGCGTTGTCTGTATTCAGCTTCTACCTGCAAAGCTACATTTTCGCGCTTAGCCTCAAACAAGGTTGTTTGTCCTTCAGCATACCACTGGGATTTCTTCTCGGCTTCGATGCTATCTCTGCACAAAGCGATTTCGGAATTTTTACCCGCATTTAAATCGTCCATCTCTTTCTATGTACACAACATGGAAAACGTACAAAAATTAATTTGATTCCTATTATTGATTTATTCAAATTGAAAGACCTCAAAAGACTGTGATCTAAGAGCTACAGCAAGTTAATTAAATAACATCATAGATGTTACTGAAGTTATTGCTTCCTGGTCTAGTTAATAAATGGGAGTCAAATATAACATACCTGGCCCTCTGCTGCTAAATAATCCCCGATCTGTTTACCGAATTTCTTTGCACCAACAGCAATAATAATGAAAAGGGAAACACCATTCCAGAACTCGTGCTCCAAAACCCAAATTTCCTTGCTGAGGAGGTAGGTGAGAAGTCCAACTGAAAAAACCCATGGGCCTGTAACACCGGTTTTTGGGTAGAAAAACTTCAAGTAGTTTTCGGAAATGAAGCCAAATGAGGTTGCAGGTGGATTTTCAAGCCTCTTTGGTCGGGGAAAGTTGACTAAGTCTCGCTCCGGCCCTTCCTGGTACTTATTCTTTGGTGAAGTCGTGGAAATAACTCTAACAATCACCGACTGGGATGGTTGGAAAGCATTCAATTGACCTATAAATTGTTGGATATGTGTATATTAGTTGCAGTATAGATAAATTATACTGAATGAATTCTTCGTTTACATCCACAGGAATACTCAATATATAGACCACTTAAGTAGAATACTGTTGACTGTAGTATATACTAAATCAGATTTCAGGAATATATTAAAACATTAAAATCCTAAAATGAGGCTCAATAATTCAATTCAATATCATGACTTCAGCTACTAAAACTTCCACATTATGTGGTATTGGCATAACTGTTATTCAATATTTTAACCTTGATGAAAGACTAGCAGATATTTTAAAATGAAACCCATCCCCGTATTATACATCAGTAACGAAAAATGTAAATTAAAAATATAACCCCCAAAGTATTACTCCTGCTGAAGATAGGTAGGAATAAATTTGGAGGATTCAAAAAATTGTAGGCTTTAAAAAATATATAATTACTGGAACACTAGACACCGTAAGTGTGCCATAAATGTAATTTAAAATATTATATTAAAAATTAAAGCCATAGAATCAATACCTAAGCTGCCAGCTAGGGAGGAAGTGGGTCTTACGAGCCTGGACAACATCTTTAGATTTGACGAAATATAAACAGGAAGCGAAGCTGTACTAGATAAATCCAAAGAGAAGGTCAGTTATAGTAATTATTTAAATACAACTATTGATTTTTTAAAAAATATTTACAACAACAAAATGTAAAAGTACCAGTTAAATATTCACCACCAGTAGTCCTCAGTTCTCACCCAAGTTGTTGAATCCTGCCGGCTAGTCTGGGAGTCAGGTGACTGCGGAGTTGAGCAGCTCTTTTGACGATTGTCAGAGTCTTCGTGATTGGATTGTCCCAAAAAGGAATTTGGATCTTTCCTCATCTCCCTGTTATTTCTCCCGTTTTGTGAAAGAGGACACTTTCTACACTCCAAGTCTGCCACAACCAAGATCTTCCTCGGCTTCCCCCAAGTCCTTTTTTTTCATACCATTTTATTTACATCTGTCAGTGTCCATATTATTATTATTATTATTATTATTATTATTATTATTATTTGGATTTTATTCAATCAAAGAAAACATCAGATTTAGTTATACATAACGCAGGATCATGATTTCATGATTCACAGAGCCTGTTCAAACCACACGGAAAATAGTATAAAATTAATTTTGGACAGCTTAACCAATGAAAATTTTGTATTTAAGTTTAAGTATTATTAGTCTCTACATATCTTAATATACTTACTACTTGAGAAAAAGGAAGAGGTTCACGCGACATTTATCAAGCGCAGTGAGAAAGAGTAGTGAAATATTTATAGTAGGTATCTATTATTTCTGAACAAGAGTTTTAATTAAGGAAGGGATAGTCGAACTTCTGTACCTTTCAGTTTTACAGTAAATGTTATATTTATTCTTTAGCCTATCCGGTCTTACTTTACATTTCTCATATGGTTTTAGCCAACAACCATATCTACTCGACTTAATTACTTTATTACCGAAGTTCAAAAGTAACGTGTTAAATCTACTTTCTAACTTCTCAAATTTTATATTTTTACAAATGTGGGAGTAATTGCTATCACTAACATATGTGTTAAGTATAATGTCAAACCGTCTACTCGTTTTACTTCATAATACCTAAGCATTTTTTTTTCAATGGAAGTAATTTTCTTCATAAGTTTTTTTGTGAGCCCATTGGACCACAACACTGATGCATATTCTAAATTGGGTCGAATGTATGTTTTGTATGCAGAAAGTAACTGAATTGTGGTAAACCCATGGTATTTAAGTTTACGTAGTACAAATATTTTTTTAGAGGCTTTACAAACAATTGCCTTAACATTATCAGTCCAATTAGCTCTATTATTAGTTATAACACCTAATAGTTTGGAAGATTCAACCACTGGTAAAGTAACATTATCTATTTTTAATTCACAATTACTGTAGCGCTTATCTTTAGTGAAATCTATTATCATAACACAACATTTGGTAGGGTTTAATTTCATTTTTAGTTCCCTAGCCCAGTAATATATATCATTCAAATATTGTTGCATACAGGGATTATTATTAAATTTTACCTTTTCAGCAAGTGTCATATCGTCGACATATCCCTTTAAACAATTTTTTACTCCTTCAGGTATATTTCCATATTTTTTCTCAAAATTAGTAATTAATTTATTAATTAAAACGATAAATAATAAGGGAGCTAATTTTGTTCCCTGTGGCGTACCGTTAAAAATGGACTTAAAATCTGACAATTCTTCCCCATCTTTTACACATTGAGCTCTATTATATAGGAAGTCTTCCAGCCATTTAATATCACATGAATCACATGTATTAACTCCTATTTCTAGTAGCTCACTAATTAGTATATTATAATCTACTAAATCGAATGCTTTGCTTAAATCAAGCATAACGACTATTACGCTTTATATATAAAATCAAAGAGGTTAACTAAATAGTGGGTGGTTGAGGCACCCTTCAATGATCCGAATTGATTTATACTAATTTTGCCAATAACTTGGTTGTACAATTTTTGAAACATAAATCCCTCCTGGATTTTTCCAAATACATTAACTTGGGATAAAGGTCTCAAGTTAAGAATACTAACATCGTTGATGTCTTTTGGTATGGGAGTAATGTATCCAATTTTCCATGCATCAGGAATGACGAATTTAGAAAAGGATAAATTATACATAAATGTTAGGGGTGTTGCAAGTAGAAATCCAAATTCATGTATTAATTTAGAAGGAAAACCTTTAGGAGCATTTGATTTAGAAGTTTTTAAATTATCAAGTTGTTTAAGTACATGGATTTCATTTAATCTTAAGTAATTAAAATTACCGCCATCTAAGGAATTATTTTTGATTATCGGCTTATACATTCTATTATTAAGCATTATCCTAAACTATTAGTAGTAATTAAAGTAAATGATTTATTAGATAATTATTCTGGACAAAAGTGGATATTTTAATAGGTAAGTTGCTTCCGTGAAACAATTCTATGGATTCCAATCCCAAAGGTACAACAATCAATATAATTATTATTAATCCGAATTTAATGAGCATAACGTTGTATACTATATAGCATCATATCCTATCCTTTGATTGGTATATTTACATCATAATGTTTATTCTATCCACTCCATAATTTGTTTCCAGGTCATTGAGATTTTCCAGAGTTAAACCACTTTTAAAAAATTATGTTGAAGGAATTCATAGTTATAGTAAATAATGTAACGATTGCAATACTCCTGGAAGACATAAACTTATCGGGAATTAATGAAGTGAATAAATAAAACCACCAATCTGCATAAAAAACACAAACCCTATTCCCAAGATAGCCAATTTTACTATATGTAATATGTAGTACCAAGGAGAGGCGCTAGCCCAAACAAGAGTCAGTAGTAATACGAATCACATTTTTGCTACAGTAAAAAAAATCGAGCTATTAAGACATTTTATTATTGTGTTTTCACTTCTCTCCTAGTAATTAACAATATCATGTGTGCGATGCGACAAATTCCTGGAAGCGATCTGTAAGTAACATACAATTACTTTTTTGAACACAAATAAAAACATTTCTGTGAGGGGTGGACTGAAAATGCACCTTCTTACTTACACGGCTCGGGTATAGGTTCGTATAGGTAGGTAGATAGCATGCATTATTTTTCTCGGGTTCAATTGTAAAAAGTCAGTATTTCAGTATCAGTATTTGGGTATTGAATCTTGAATCAGTGCCTGATAATAAACTTTAATTGGAAAGGTACAGAATCCTTTTGAAGTGTTTGTAACGAAGAAAAATGAAGTTCACCTGCAGCTGGAAGTAGAAAATAAAAGATGAGTAGCTCAAGCCTCTTTCTATATTACTAGAATATTTATGAAATTGTGAATTTAATAGTATTTAAAATATTAGTACAGGAGTAGTGAGGTTCAGAGTTCAGTGACATAATACAGCATGCACATAATATGTATGAGAATCTGGGACGGAGTAGAGTTTTTTTATGAAGTATATTTTACTAATAAAAACAGTAAAATGATATTCAAGCTCATAAATTTTTGATGTCTGCCTAAACAATAGAGAGTTTTGGTTGTTATTTATAACGTACGAGAGTGGACTTTGTTATAGGAAAGTATGAGTAAGTATAGTAGTGAATTAATTATTATGTCAATGTAATATTACTGCATGTGATCACAATCCCACAAGTAATGCGTCACAATATCTTATGTAAACTGAGATAAATAATTAAAAATTGGAATATTGAAGTTTCATCGTCAATTCAATCGTCAAAACTCTTTATTGCTTAAGTACAGACCCACGTAAAAGTATTACATATACTATGTAAGTACGTAGTTCCTTGTAGTTTCACAATTGCGGCGGGGACTAATTTATTAATTAAATCTACATTCTAACATCCTTTTCCTTATACTCATTGCTGCGAAGCTTACTATAGCTCCTACCATTGCATTGTGGGCAGCTATACCAGCATTAAAATGGTCAATAGGTCACTCTGTGTCGAGCATACAGAAATAACATTTCAATTTTAACTAACCTGTAGAATGCATTACTCAGTACACAATTAAGTAATTACTTGTACTAGTACAAAAGCCATTTTATTTTACGCCTGCTTTTTTGGCTACGCAATCTATACCTATAGGTACTTTATGTAACTATACTTTACATGACATGATTGTAATTGTAATGAATAGTAAAGTACTTAATGAGCTATATCCATTTTCCCAAAATGTTGCATCCTCGGCCTTTCAATGATGTTATGTCCCTGACATTTGAAACCAACAACCTAGTAACTTACGAATGAAATGCGCACTTAATAGTTACCATAATAATAATATACATAGATTCTGTACTGGAGCTGGTTAGACCTTATCCCATGACCGCATTTGGATTTTGCTCTGTGTTTGACCCGTCCTTATTTCTTGGGCTCTTTGTTTTGTAGCAGCTGAAGCCGAAACCCAGTGAATGTACCAATCTTCAAGATTGGTACATTCACTGGGTTTCGGCTGATCTTCATTATAAATTATGTATATCGCCAATGAAGGTTCAAAACGACCCATTTTGATTTTTAACTAAAAACAAAATGCATTATATATATACATATATTATAATATTATATATATGTACAAAAATAATGTTAAAATATGATTATAAAAGTGAGTGAATAGAACGTTGTGCACTTTTCAAAAACATGTAAATAGAACATTTTGCACCTTTCAAAAAAATGTAAATAAAACATTTAAGCTTTTCAAAAACATGCAAATAGAACATTATGTACTTCTCAGATGGTCGTATTTAACCTTTTATTAGACATTATATACTCTATCTCATTGAGTATTGAGTGTGGTTTTTGACATAAGGTATTATAGGTGGGTAATTGTGATCGCTCAGTTTTTAACAGAACACTAACGCTGATAATTGACGTATACATCTTACATGGAAGAACTAACATATATTCTTAAATGCAAGGAATTCCTTTTATGCATGTGCTAATGTTTTCTTCCTAAAAACTGATCGATCACAATTACCCACATCTTCCCTACTACCTCAATTTAATTCTAGCTTAAACTGGATACGAGTCATTTTGATTCTTCACTCACGATATGTAATACATTATCTTGTAGACTCCAGACCAGACCTAGACCCTGTAACATGTTGTTACATGTCCTTTAAAACCAGGATTTCTAATTGCCAAGTGTGTTTTACTTTTATTTGTTATCCACGAGTGTTACGAATAATAATATTGAATTATTGAATATTACCAATCCTAACTATATGTCGTACATAGGAATAACCCCAGTCAGTAGCTAGCTATCTAAATAGGCGCGTTGCCATAGGAAAGACTAGAATTATGGCCCAATTTCGTTTAGCAGGATTAAATAATGTGTCCATAAGAATAAAAAAAGATAAAATTAAACTAGAATCAAAAAATTTGTGTAAAGCCTGCTACTATAATGTGCCTGATACGCTGCCTCATCTTCTCTTTGCGTGTCCAGCTTTTGCTGTGGATAGGAACAAATATTTAAAAGAATATGTGACTAGCGAAAGAGACGTCGTCCTAAAACTAAATCACATATTGTCAAGAGATGATGATCATGTGTTACATAATATGTTTAACTTTGTGAATGCAATAATGAGTAAGAAAATAGAATCATTAGGATAAGATGGTATAATATTAATCGAACATATTCAAGAATGTAAACAAATAATCTGATTTGTGTGTGGGCTTTGGCCCGAAAATGCAATAAATGTATACTACTACTACTACTATTGAATATTACCTCAATACTTATAAGTAAAGGCAAAAGGAGACTACATTAAGCTTAGCAGTGAACAGCACAGCTCAGCACAAAAAGCAAATAAAAAACCTATAGGTATTAGTGGCCACATATTGAAACGTCCGCATGGAGTGGAATGGGGCGCTCGTAAATCATACTATTGACTTTAGCTGTGTTACAGCTGGAGTGCGTTAGGCATGTATTGTATGTGCTTGAGTGACAAGCGAGCTTTCTTGTGCATGTTAATGTTAAGGATTCGTGGGCCTGGGAAGGAATCCTTATCCTGATAGTGAGTTCCTTGTATCTTTAGGTTTTCCTTCCTTCGGGCTTCAATTCACTGCCAGTCGCTTTCATTCAAGTTCAGTATAATCAGTTTTCAGTCCGTCGGTGGTTCGTATGATTCTCAGGCCTTGATGCGAAGGACGCATTCGAGTCGAGGATCAATTTATTATTTGCTCGTCTTCGTCATTTTTTAAACCCTTGTGTAATTTTCCATTTTCCAACTAACACTTATTACTAAACGACATTATTTTGTAAATATTTTGAAGTTAAAGTCACTCTGCAGTCTTTTTCGATCGAGCAGGGTGGTGACGCCAATCGAATGGTCAAGTCCTGAAATGTAAGTTTTACTCGGTTATTATTCTCTCTATCTGTAATGTATCAGTAATAGTAAGTAAGCATTACGTGTAATAGGTAATAGATTGTTCCCGTAGTAAAATTTGATAGTTCTATTCTGTGATTGATGCTAATTCGCAGTTAGGTGATTCTATTTATTTTTATTACGAATGACACATGTAGAGTACTCCGTGTTTGCAAGCTACAAGCTAACATTTAAATATTAGTGCTAAATGGAGATCTCGGTTAATGGTTATTAGCGTCAATACAGGAGGCAAAGCTTTAGTTGTTTTGTTATTGTCAACACAGGAAAGGGCATGTGAAATGCATCACGTGCAGTGCCTATCTCTATCTCTTTTATATAATTAGACGTTATCGTTTCAGGTCAGCTCTGCTGTATCTGTGGTAGTGTTGCAGTAACTGATTATAGAATGATAGCTGGTAAATATATATTATTATGATATGATTTTCAAGTGTACAATGTCACTTCCCTTTTCGATACTCGACGGGGAAAAGCTGTATTTAGCTTTCCTATATGCATGTTGTCGTAAGTTTTGGTTAATAAATTTATGTTGGTGAAGCATTGATTGAGTGCTTAACTGAGGAAGTTTGGTACTCACAATAATTGACATTATTGGAAACATACATAATTTAATAGTTCACCCAAAGCAGCAGAGAATCCAATCTTATAATTATTTGTTTGGGTGGCAGGTTTTATTTTATTATTTTTGACTGGTAAGAAGACTTATCGTTGTGGAAAGGCAGAAGTTTGTAGACTGTAATATTCGTTTTTAACGCTTATAATTTTAGTAGTTCAAGTAAAACTGTCAACTGTCAATTATATTATTTTTCTTCTAGCAGGCTCACTAGCGACTGCAAGGTTACCTGCTCTGGGCTGTGATGCAAGATCTAATGTGAGTGGCAACCTTTCATCGCGTGAAAATTTATGAAGATTTAGTTCTACTTTTGAAGCATGATTAGATTTGAGTCGACTTTTTTCCCAGTCTTCAGTAAAATGGAAACTGTAGTACATTTTTTTGAACGCCTGTTTCAAATTTTGGGAGCTACATTCTTCCAAAATACAATTGGTAAATACTTTTACTTAAAACATTTCACATTTTCCGACTTAATATTTGAGATTATGTTGCGTATTATATAATTATTAATGTGTATTATTGTAATAGTGAAACCACACCCCACCATCCAGTTTCACCGTAGGCACGGAAAGAACATAAAGATTGATGCTAGTCGGGCTGTAGCACATAGGTCGAAGGACTATCATCATGGAATTGTCTTCACTCAGCGCCCGATCAATTTAAATGAACCTGTGAGTGAATTAAATTGGTTTACAAAATAGGTCTTCCGCAGTTCATACAATAATTATTGTAGATCAAATTGTATCATGAAGTCATGGAGGGCTTTGTGAGTCAAACCTAATACTTGTTTGCTGTTGTATTTTATAAGATATGCCTAAGAGTAATTGAACGCAACACTCGATACTCTGGGACTCTATGCTTTGGATTCACCGACATCAACCCAGCCTTGCTGCGTTCAGAAGAGCTTGAACGGGCTCAAAGTATGTACCCACATAGTATTCCGAATACGTCCAGTTATATCAAGCAAAAGCAACTATCTTTGTCCCCATAACCATTAACCATGTACTTATAACCAGTTATTTATTTTGTCTAACTTTAAATTTTAGTACTACAGCAGCGCTATTTCCACCGGTTTTGGTTCTATGGGATTTACAGTAAGAATTGCAGCTTTCTTACATTTGCCATGAAGGAAACCGGCGAAGTTGGATTTCGAATCGACAGTGACGATGAAATTATTATTCCCCGAGAAGAAGTACAGATGAACCCAGCATGCAGACTTTGGGCTGTGGTTGATATTTTTGGTAGCTTTACTTCCATCCAGGTCGTTTGTGAGTGATTAATATTTCTTCTTATCTTTTGCAAGAAGATTATGTAACGTATTCATTTAAGTAATAAATTAGTTGAATTTTGTATGTATAGAAATGTGTCGTACGCAAATTTGTCATTATTAATTTTAATTTCAACAGATCATCCAATTTTGACGAGATTCGCCAGATATCAAGGTCGACAGCAATCTTTGGGATATAGTAGTGAATCAGGTTCGTCCGAGAATTCAGGATCGGAGGATAATTCCGATAGAATTTCAGCATTTAGATCTGATAGACCTCCGAGTCCTGCGCGACTGTTTACGTTTGACATTCAAATTCCAAATTATTCAACCATTCCTTCTTCACCATTGTATAACTCACCATACAGTGTAAGATCATATTTTCTATTATACCTGTCAAGCTACTGATAATTGACAATTTTGAAACTCGCTAGATTTGACAAAAAAGTTGTTGTTTCTTGTTACAGCTAACCTCTCCGCCGAACCTTGTTACCCCCCGTAGTGCCCCTAATTCACCTTCACATTGTGTAATTTGCCTTGATGAAGAAGCCAATACAGCTTTTATTGACTGTGGCCACCTGTGTATTTGCATGCAATGCGCAAAGAACTACTGGGCGTCTCAAGGGGATAAAGAACGCAGCTGTCCCGTTTGTCGCAAAACTGCTCGGGCTTACCTTCGAATATACTAAGCACGTGTTCCCCGTAAACTGTTATCGGCGTTCTAATAGTAATATGATTTTTCTATCTCAAATCTCAGCTGAGTATTGCCATCGTACAATGTAATTAGTTTCTTAGCAGGCGTAGAATGCTAATATTCGGGTGTTCATTTTTTCGAGCTCAAGTTAAAATTGTCTTGTGCGTAATCACCGCTTAAAAATTCAATTAGTTGTTTTGAAGACTTGAATTTTCGCTCATGAGCTAAAGTGGTACTTTAGGGGTTTATTTACAATTTTATATTTTCCAGTGGCGTATGTTTAAGCGATCTGATCGTAACATTGCGTTTTTAATCTCGTGACTTTTTTTATTAAATTTATTTATTTAAACATTCAATTGATAATCTTAAAGAATGATAACAATTTTTAATGACATACTTTACATTTTAGAAGATAGTTTTGTATTATTGTCTCAAAGTAGCACATACGTTTGAATTTTATTGTAGGTTTTCATTAGTTGTAATATTTATGGCAACTTATATTTGCTAGTCTAACAGTCAAGCACAGTACTTTTGTTGCGCTAAATTCGGCATGGTTTAAGTCTTTTAAGTCACTAGCCGTCAGTCATGTCAAGAGGAATTAGCGAGAAGATTTTTCATTATAATTTATATAAATTATTATACTAAACTTTATATCACAATTGAAATAGTTTGTCCATTACTTTTTGAGTTAGGAATTGAACATGGAGTTGGAAGAATGATAGAATATTTTTATTTATTTTTATTGGCTGAGTGTATTCATGCTTGAGAAAATGCGTGTCATGGTTTTTGTACTTAAAAAGTTTAGTATTTCCTAAATGCCCATATCGATTCTCAATATTCTCGATTGTATTCCTCATAAGGTCAGGCTAGTTGGGGTACTGCACTACTTATGTAACCCTGTGGTAATGAATTAAATAATTTACAATGTAATTCTTCAACAATTTTGGCATTTACATGCAATACAGCAGATACAATAATATTAATAGCAGATACAGCACTTGTTCAATCCGTGGCATCAAAGATGTAACAGGCTCAGATCCACGCAGATGTTTTGGGGTATTAGTATTTTAAGGCCTAAAATAAAATACATTCTGCCATTGCCAATTCAGACCACAGTACAAAAAAGTACAAAGTACTAAGAATACGAACTTCGAACTATATAAACTTTAATGCACGTTACGAACTAAAAAATTATTAAAACTATTTAGTAATTAGTACCACAGTATTGTGCTCTGTGTCTGTCTGGACTTTGTTTGCTGCATAGACACTAGTAGTCTATTATGTAGTCAAATGATGTGAAGGAGTTATATAATCCATGCTTGAATAATCATAGTAAGTTTACGAGGGTAACGAAATCTCTGAAGATTTTGTAATGATGAGTAATAATTAGTACATTGCGAACGAATTCGTCGTTTTTAGTACTTTTAGTGCTCAGGGACCTATAGGGCCTAGGGTGATGTTAGTTGGAAATGATCAGTAGTAATGTAGAATTCTTTAATATGTGCTGTATAGATCTTGGCTTCTGTACATATAGTGTTTTAAAACTAATTGTAAGTGATACTTGTGTTGGTAGTCCTCGTTAATTGATACTCAATAGCCGTAATATGAATGTAAAATGAAAGAGATAATATCAATATTTGTATGGATAGTCGCAAAAACGCATTAGGTAAAGAAATTGTCTGGTTACACAGAGGGAGTCAGCGTGTATTCCTTATCTCTATACAATGTGAAAAAAAGTACAAAACTAATTTAAGGAATTTTACGTGTATGAAACCCACAGTTTCTTTCAAATTTTAGTAGTTATGTAATTATACCTATAAATCTTTACAATTACAGTGTGTTAGACGATTAATTGGTGAGGCCTCACAAATTTTGATATATTTCGTAAAATATCTTTTGCGGAAAGTAATCGTAATAACATACTTAAGGAAAAAGGTCTCACGCGCTAAAAGCTTAAAGATTGATTTTGTACAACTGGTCCTTAGACTTGGACTAGTATACAGAAAGAAAGATGACGAAATTGAAATTTTTTTTTTCGTCTGGAATGGAAGATTTTTGTACTCTAATCTACAATCATAGATATCAGACGTCAGATACGACATCCAAAATATAATAAATTGTAATTTCATTTTGTTTTTAATATATTAATCAAAGATGGTGTTTTTTTACAACTAATCACATGTGCGAAATATTTGCTACTTTCCCAATGATATCATTGAAGTGTTGTAAGTAGTCAGGTTTGTGTACGTATTTTGCACTAGTAACTACCTACATGATTTTATAAGATGGAATCCTGTGATAAAATTCTTTGAAGTAAATAAAACACTTGGTAAGAATGATTTAAAAGGAACTTGTGTTTATTTTTACAAAAACTCCTTTATTACGTCCATACATAGCCAATAATTTTGCATAAAACAATGCATGATTAATAATTATGATGAGCTAAAGGGCCAAATTTTTATTTTTCAAGGTAATGTTGTTGATTTCTTGTGACTGTACATTACCCATAGCTGCCCCCTCCATATAAACCGTAGGGATTATTACCAAATGTATAATAACTGGATGGATGAAAGTATGGTCGACGGCCGCCACCACCGCCATTCCCGCACAAACCAAAGAGATTTCCCAAACCGGGACCGCCAAAGCCGTAGTCCAGTTTAAAAGAGCTCGAGGTTTGCAAATCCTCCGTATTCTCCCTTGAAACTTCACTAGCTCGGATAGCGTCAGTAACCAAGGGAGAACTTGTTGTCTGACCCACCATCATCATGATCAGTGGTAGCAGGCAGAGACTCGTCCAGCCACAACTTTGTTTATTTAGTACCCTCTTGGACTTAATTATACAAAGTACATAATAACACATGATTACAATTTATGAAAAAATTAATTTAATTTCGGTATTCTAAATAAAAATTGCTAGTTACAGTATTTTCTATAGCTTAAGCTCTGTTTTTTTTATAGATTTTACATACCTTAAATCTGGCCATTTCTTTTGTGTAAGTACGCACGCCCGATTTAATTTATTTTCTCTTCTGCTTCCGTTAATGCGTCACTTTAGCAGCTTTTAATCACTATTTATTTTATGCCTGAAACCTGGAATTAATTTTTTTAATAGAAAATTCTGGTTTGACTACAACACAACCATATAATCCCACTTTTCAAAATAAAATATTCTTTTCCACTGAAGTATTCCTATATTTATAATTAATAATTTTGAAAGATTGATCAGACAACACTTGAAGTCCGTCCTTCCGGACAACTGTATGAAAATAAACAGTTTAGAATTATGATGATACCTTCCCTTCCTGGTATTTATACTAATTGACCCTCTCAGTTAATTAATGTAAATTCACGTTCATTAAACGACTTTAAAAAAATCATCCCATCCATAGAAAATTATTCTTAAGAATCATTCAGCTTTCTCTGGTCTGGTATCATCTGCCCACCAACATGTGTACTTAGTAGGTACTCTCATAATATTACAAGGCATACATACATTGTGTATTCATATTGAATAAGATGTAATATTAATAATCATAATGAGACATCAATAATTGAATTGAACGGTATGAATCAATGCATTTATGCAAATTTGGAGTCAGACAGGAAATACGGATGGAGGGGAATCGATAACGAAATGAAAGAGAAACTTCCACATGCGTAAATATAATCTGTGAAATTTCTTGTCCATATTAGAAAAGGAGTATATTGTTAAGATTATTAAGTGTGTTTTTAGGGCGACGGTACTAAAAATATAAATAGTTTAGCATAATATATTAATAGCATGCACGTAATTATGTCACCAGTTCTTCATAGAGTTCCTGCAAGAAATCAGAAATAAACAGTAGGTAGGTATCTTATTTGCCGTTTCTTCCCCATGCCACCGCTTTTGATATATTAAACGTCTTAAAGGACTTGCAACAGCGTCAGCTTTTTCGCTTAGTTAGTTACTATACATAGTATGACAGTAGTGTAATTTTTACGCCATGTGTTACACTGCATCGAGGGATACACGAGGTAATACTGTAGAGTCTTTTGATTCTGACAACTGTCCGTACGTTCATTATGTAAAGAAATTAACAAGTAAACAAGTGCTTAACAAGTAGCGATTGTTATTACATATTCGCAATCGTACAAGTCAAAGGTGTGCATTACGTACTGCAAGCAGAAAAATCTTCCTATGTTATTACGTTAACTTTTCCGCTGTTGAAGTCATGATTTGCTGTAGGTATCAGTGAGTGAATCACGTTTAGTATACAGATACTTCCGAACTATTTGGCCAAAACTTTAATTTTTTGAGCAAAAACTCTGGAAACAATGCCATGTGATAACCATTATAATAACTCATACACCATATTATGGGATTATCGTTAGGTACCTTATCGTTCCAACAAAGCCAATAGTCTAGGGGTGAAAGGGAATAAAAATGAGGTTTAGACTTTTTGCTGCAAAAATTAAATGAATTGGACCTTCACAAAAAGAACAGTTGACGATGACGACGACGGTGCGTCGCTGCTCCTGCTGCTGGTATCAGTCACCATCACCAGTATGTCTCTTTAGAAAAAAAATTGTTTTATTTCAAAGACCTTCATTTCATTCTCCCAAAATTGAGCTCGCCGCAACTAATTCTAAAATGTATTAAAAATTATAATGTTATTATTCTTATAGTTCGTATAAGTGTAATTTTATTATACCATGCACTATATATCCCGTGTATAAACAAAGTTGAGACACTGGCCCCTTTGGCCGTTCCGTTGGGTTATTCTTATTTGGACACCATAGTGTCATATGTTTTTGCTTGTTTTTTTAAATTGTCTTTTATAGTGAAATATATGATACATACTTTCATAAAAACTACTACTATAATGAGTTTGCACACCACAGGTACACAGGCTATACAAATGTCTCATTCGTATTGTTTTCGAAATGTATACCTAATTACTTGCATACATTTTTGTATAGGCGTCGACTTTAGGAATGGAATGTGGAAGTAGTGTGAATTTTGCAGTGATACATTATAATATTTAAGGGAGGTACGTTATATTATTGCAAACTGAAAACATCTTTAGCTTAATGCATATATACAATATCCGTCAATTCACGCACAAGTGAGTTTTCCATCTTTGCTAATGCGTACAGTTTAATGTCTGAGGGCGAGATACATTAATAGTTTACGAATTCACGATTACACTCGCTCATCCATATCCATTTAAAGCTGCTGTCATGTTGTACTTAAGTAGTCTTGAACTTGAGACTATTACACAAGCGTAGTACTAAAAATATAAATAAATCACAGTCTAATAGACTTAAACATAAACAAGAAAGGAATGATAAACTCTACACAAATGAAGGTGAAGATTACTGGAGGAATAATAAGGAGCAAATCAGCAAATTATATACGGAGTACGGATGTCTCCTCCATTATTATCTGCAATCTTACATAAGCATACCTATCGTCATCGTAGCTGCATGAAAACGGCACAAATTCCTCATTTGTGGTAAATGCGAAAACCTCATACATGGCTTTATACATAGTAAAAACATTTTTTTTAGTAAGGTTGAACTTGCTCGTTTCATGTGATTGTCTAAACTGGAACTATCACTGGGTCTCTCCGTTTCTTTCCCTACTATGAACTGTGAGAATATAATCAAGTGTCAATTTTAAAATATATTACAAAAAAGAGGGGGTGGGGGCTACTACTTCCGTATGGATTACTATTTTGTCCGACATATATAAACGCCATCCAGCCAGTAAGTTGGGATCTGCAATCATCCGCCTTTCTGACAATAAGGAAAAAATAATCAAAGTTTTAAAACTCCAAATTTCAATTCCAACCCCAAAATGTCTCGCTTCTTGGTAAGTTTATTTTGATATAATTAATTCAAAAATCTGAAAATCTTTTACCAGAAAATAAATAAAATCGTATTACTAAATACACGATCATATTGTACAGAGCAGAGGTGTGAGTTTGAAGTTAGAATGGATATAATTCAAGTATTTGTTTTTCTAGATTGTTTTCTTGGCCTGCTTGGCAGTTGCTGCCGCTGGACCCATTGGAGTTGGAATTGGTGGTCTAGGATACGGCGGTTTGGGATACGGTGGACTTGGTTACGGAGGTTTGGGTTATGGCCACGGCGGTATCGGACTTGGAGGTTTGGGCTATGGTGGCATCGGACTTGGAGGTTTAGGCTATGGCGGTTATGGTCTTGGAGGACTCGGTTATGGTGGTGGAATCATCGGTTAAATTTCCTCCATAAAATTTCAAAAATTGTCTCCTCGACTGACACACGTTTTTTTCCACACTCTGTATACGAAATATATGTTTATAGTTTCTGTCTTATATAACTTTGCGCAATATCTATCTTTGGTTTACAATAATTATTAGGTGATAGAACTAATGGCTAATAACAAATAATTGATCGAACGACATACTGACTTATCTCTCAGTTCAAAAATGTTGAAAACATCTAATTAGTTTTTGGGGCAAAGCTATACCATGAATTTAGCCCTACTTTGTGAATCCAATGGAGCTTCACGGTCGATCAATTTTGTACATGTCTAACTAATGTGAAAATAAAATCTATTTGTACTTTCATAATACATGGCCATTTTACCTATTTAATTTTCATAACTTTGTTTTCATTTTAAGCATTTTGAAAGACTGGATGAATTTCAGACTTTTTGAGTTTTTCCAAATCACGTGTAATTTACTAGATTACACATACCCTTATTTACCACATTACCTTTATTTCGAACGGTGTATAGTTTTCCCTCGTCAAAAGGAATTTTAATTGTTTCTTATTCGGAACTTGTAGCCCGAAATTCGATTGCAGCCATTTTTAGGCTACAACTGCCATATTTCAGCTGCTATCCCAAATAAAATTTACACTATTGTGATATAAACAAGTAAGGTTTAATAAACCTGCCTTGCTGCATAACTATTCTACAATAAATTAGGAATTTATTCACTTACTTTAGGTATATTTAAATGAAATAAATCAATCATACAAAATAAATAAATTCGAACAATGTACATATATAAAAAATACTTATCCAGAAATATCACATATCTGCAAAGTGAACAACATTTCCTTCTAATAAATTTGAGTAAGAGTAGAGCGCGCAGGAAGATGATATGGTGGTGTAATGCGGTAGCTGCAAATTCGATTTCAACCTTCAACTGCCAGTGAAAATTTCAGGTAAACCCGAATAACAAGTTGAAGACCATGTTTTGCACCCGGTGCAGGCGGTGTGCACCCGGTGTGTCTCGTTGGGTCGGGAAAATGGATCCCCACTTCATTTCATGTAGATACTTTTTCACATATAGTAGGTTTCAATTTTTTTTCAACGTATTTTCAAAAGCCAACTATTGACAAGGAGAATCCGGAACACCACCGAAATTTAAAGTAAGTAGGTAGGTAGGTACCGACCTACCTACTTACTTTCTTACTTTCTCATTAGAAACAGTATCGTGCTTATGGGTGGTCAAAGGCACAAAGTTGCAAGCAGGCTTCCCATTAGTGTATTCGCAGAGGACGTATCCTCCATAGGGGTTCACTGCGGGCTCTTCCTTCATAAGAGCTTGAAGTGAACCAGGGTCTATAGTATTCGGATTCACTGGGTAACACCCAAACATGCCACATTGCCTCGGTTCCTTAATTTGCATAATATGTTCATCAAAGAACCTATTGTCGGCGTCGGTAACCCCAGGCTCTTCATCCGAATTCGCCTTGTTACCATTCCCTGAATCGCCTTTAGAAGGCATCCAGCCTAAATTAAGGGAATTATTAGACAATTAGAATTGCTCAACTTACCTGTAATGACACTCGTTCAATATTAAAAATCAACACAAACCCAAGGCCGTAGAAGATCTTCTACGGCCTTGAATTAAACAAAGGTTTTGAAAAAAATTGTCAGCGTCACACTTGGGCGCTTGTTCACATTTAGCCTTACCCAAATAATAATAAAAGAAACACACAAATCACAAAAAGAACCAAATTATTTACCTCCTCCAGGAGTCCCTTCATTTCTATCCGGTCCCCCAATTTGACTGCTGTTTTCCTTTTTTCCGGAGTGTAATGGTTCAGCATTACGTTTGGATGCTCCGTGCCCTACCAGCCACACGTCCCTGGGATGTCTTCGTAGCAGGCGGCGACTGGATCGCTTTTCTCTCTTCATTTGTTTGGTGAGGCTGATGGGAGAATTCACAAAAATTTGATCTTCCACCTGTACCATCCGCTTCTTTTTCTGACCAGTGGGAGGAGACGGATGTTTCCTTGGTGTACCAATAGCTGTACAATGAACCAGCTCAGCAAACCAATTACACTGAATTAACTCGTGTGTCGGTACCGGCCTATTAACAACTGCTCTTCCCATGAGCAAGTCGTACCCCAAACTCTTCCCCAAATATTTACACATCGGCAGGTCTTTGTCCGACGGATTGTCACAAAGAGATTCTCGGGGTTGTTTTTTAACGAATTGGGCTTTACGTTTTGATCTCGAATTTTCCTGTTAAAAATTAAAACTATATATACCACTTCCATTGTGATCAATGTTGATTGCACCATCGAAGTAAAAAAATAAGTTTTGCAGCAAAAATGGTGTTTTCATATTAAGTGCCACAGTGAACGGAAAAAAATATTAATTTTCCTGAGTAAGAGGCAAACATATATACTGGATGAGTCAATCTTTGATAAGCTGAAGGAGGCTGCCCTTCCACAGATAATGAACTTTTAACTGGGACGTGTCCGGTTGAACGTGAGGCTCTATCATTAGCATCAAGATCTAAGATTTCGGCCTCATCATTCTGTAAAATTAAATAATTTATTAACTTTATTAGAGGGCTATTATTTTATTATTGCTAGGTTTATTGTAAAAACCACTATGAACTAACAAAAACTGCTTTATTAATCTCTGATAATTTAATTAGTCAGAGTAGTGAAAATTCAGAAACTCATCACCTCAAAAATGGTACTACAATAAAATGTTAAAGCACATTTATTTTCACTAGCAATCACTAGTACCTCAACATCTATTACTTCGTCACCGTCCCCATCCGCTTGTCCCTGTGTTTTCAATTAAAATTTACAACACTTGCAATTTCATAAAAATTATAATATTTTATTATAATGTAAGATAATAATCGTTATTAAAATTTTTACGCTTGATGGTGCTGCCTTATTTTCAGGAGGGTCACCAATCTAAATTGATAAGCAGAAAATTGTGAAATAGCAGTTGTCGCGTGGTAGGCTCTTCAGTAATACTAGAAATTAAGGATTCTAACTAACTACATCGGAATGGAATTAAAAATTAAATCTAAAACCACCGACTAACTTCTTTGTCACGATCATAGGATGGTGGCTGAGAGGTAATAGGCTGATTATCCTTTTCAATTTCCGTAACGAGAAGTGCTGCCAGAGCCTCAGTGTCTGTCGATAAATTAAATTAAATTGTAGTCAGCAATCAAATATTCTTGTCACATCCATTTAGTTCCTTATTAATACATACATAGAGGGAAAACAAAATGGCTAATCACCTTCGTCAGGAAGATTTAGTGAAGCCTGTCGGTACTCTTTGCATTTATCGTCAGGTTTTATAATTTTCTTCCAGACATCACATTGACGCCCTGCTTGTACATTACTAGTAATTTCTTGATCTGTAGCGCTGTATGGGAAGCAACTTTTAACGCCACATGTGCTCCCTGAACTCAAAGATGGCCCCTTTGTGGGACTATCTACTATTGGAAAATATACGTGAGTTCAGTTCTATACTTTCTATGCTTTAACAAATTTTTGTAATACTGCTAAATCTGCTGATAACAGTCATAATTTTAACATTGTGTAATGTCAAACCATTTCAATTTTCGAACGCAATAAATCAAATGAAAGAGAAAAACAACTAATTTAAAACAAAATTTAAAACAAGATTATGTTAACAATTAGCACTGTGCCTTGTGAGTGAATCTCGTTTGAAATTGTATAAAATGGAGGCATAAGCCATATAGCCATGAAAATTTGTGTTGTAGGACATTTTGCTACCCGGACATTTATTATACACTACCAAATCCAGAACATTTTTACTCATGCCTATGGTACTTAATGTTAGAGACAAACAAATGATAATTTAGTATTATTGCTTCATGGATAAGTTAAACTCTAGATGAAAGATAAAATGGCTTTTGCATATTTTTTGAAAAGCAAATTATTTTCGAAGACCCTAGAAGTCAATAGATTCATTTTCAGTTTATTTTTGAGGATTGATGTGTAATGTAATCGTCAAAAGCTTTAAAGTGGTATCAGATTTGTTAGTTTTCATGCAGAATTGTGCATTTTTCGAGGATCGGCAAATTCAAGTAACGTTTTTTAAAAGCATATTGGGTACCTCCAAACATGACTTATTTTAATTTAAAAGTTTGTAACTATCTGTAGTTCTGATTTCAGACATTATCAGTAATCATGCAGTTTCGATAGTCAGTCCAGACTTTTTGCATCAAGAAAAGGATTCTAAAATTACAGTCAAACATTATCTGGGAGTTAAAAATTTGGGATGATAATTTATGAAATGCAGTTGTTTTTGTTTAAAGGCTGCAAGGCTGATTAATTATAGTGGTTATTCCTCGAAGCTTCTCAATTCTCTATGCATACTACATAATAATCATTAATTGGATGAATTCAATGAGCTTTGTGTTCTAACCAGTCAGTGGACATTGCATTGTCTAGATCTAAATGATCAGCATTTAGATTTAAATGCCTGGCATATTTAAATCTAAATACTTGAGAATTAAAACTAAACCTCGGGCGTTTAAATATAAATTGTCATCTGACACCATAATAAATAAAACGAGGATATTTCAAAATTTCGGAATTAGATCTTCAAGATTTTCGAGATTTCAATACCGATCATAACCTATCAGTAGAAACTAAGAGAACAAGATTTTATCTTTCGATTGCCACCAACTTCATTCGCCGTCAGTCAGATTTCGGATCGGTCCGCTCATTTGAAGGCGCGCATGCGCAATTACCGATTTCAAAGTAATTAGATCTAAATGGTCAGCATTTAGATCTAATTATTTTGACGATGAACATTAAGATTTAAACGCCCAACATTTAGTTCTAATTGCTCAGCATTTAGATTTAAATATATTTCGTGCATTTAAATCTAAATGCTGATCATTTAGATCTAGTCAATGTCCACTGACTGCTAATTCTAACCCTTTAACCACTGACTTTTAGCATTAGGATGAATTAAACACAATTCCGAATGAAGAAGTAATTACTGCTTGAAATGGAAGCATTTAGCGTCATCGTCTACTGCATATACATATACTTACTACACAGCGTAATAATTAGCATTTTGTCCGCTTCCCCTTAATGTCTTGTCTTACATAAAACAAATACACTATTGACTATTGATTGTATGAGATGAATCGTTCAATACACATTCCATTGTTTATACATAAGTATTATGGTGACAAAAATTATTTCAAGAAAGGATCACGCACCTTGCTTAGTCCATTATCATAGAATTCCCTGCCCGTCAAATCTGTTCCTTAAGAACTCTTCTGAGGCAGACACAAAGTGGAACACAAAAGTTCACAAAAATAATTCGCGACATTGAATCGAGCTTTAAAGTTCTAGAGGAGGTAAGATTTCTGTCAAGTACTTAAAAGTAGTTGAAACAATAATTTTATTACTGCTTAATATTTGCATTAGAAAACTGAGCTAATTGGGACGTATTTATATACCTGTTGCTACTTACGTGCAACGGCGAGCCACTGCAGAGCTATGGTCAAAAATTTGTATTTCTTACAATGAATTTTATTTTAAGATCAATAATTTCTTTGGAAAGCAATAACATAGTGGATGGATTAATTGAAATTAAATTAACTACTCTTTTGTATTTAGCAGAGATCTTCCCTAGTCGAAAAAAGAAGGATACGAAAAATGAATTTACAATTTTTGAGTCTTATACTGTCCGTGTTCACGTTGTTGACTGGGGACGTCCTTGGGTCAAATAAAGTCTTTGAAGGTAACCATAGGAGAAGCGTGTTCGGCAAACGACAATTGCAGGCCATATCCATGCTGTTCTAAAGGCTACTGTCGGGAATGCACTGCATGTGTTCCTGCGGAGTTCTGCAAACAGCATCAATCAAAATCAAGCAAGAAGAAAGGGTAATATCGATTCTTTGACTGTCGGACTCTTGATTGTCAACTCTGTATCATTTATGATATTTTGGAATAAACCTTTATGATTGTGTGCACACGTTAACAATCAACCAAAAAAAATGGCGTGTGTCCTTTTATCTTGCATTTTCAATTTAAATCAACATCTTTTACCTACATACACAGCATTATAACACAATTTGCACTAATTTCTTGAAAACTCACCTTAAATACTACATCTTAAGCTAATGCTGTTGATGCTCCCCATTGAGGTAATGCCAAGGGGAATGAAGCTATATAATATAGCTACTTCCTCTTGTAATTTTCAAAACACATACATAGCACACAAAAGCACTACATATTTCATTTTAGACTTGATTATTGATTTAAATCAGTTTTGAGGACTAGTCTATAGCTATATAGCGGTTGTTGAAAGCTTTAATTACATTGTGTTCGTACTCATACATTTGTATTCTAGTACCGATGTTTAGTTATTACCTAATTATTATATTGTGCCTCACTGGCAAATGCTCTAGGTTTGGGAGTGGGTATATAGCAACTGTCTGGGTAGCAAACGTTCGTTTACCAAAATTTTGATAGATCAATGGTGAAATCACTGGAAAAAATCAATCTCAAATAATTATTATCATGGTAACTTACTTGGAGTAGAGCTGCCTCCTCCATTTATTTGAGATGGCCCAATTGGACTGTTGCCATCACTGCCGGATGCCGAGGAACCATCATTTATGTTTTCATCAAGCCACCCTATCTTCACGACACCAATATCGTCATCATCTGCTGGGATGGATCGACGCCGTCGCAAATCTGTGTTACCATCGTCGGCTCCAACAGAGGAACCTGTGCCTGCATGATGAATTTGTATTAAATTATAAAGAATGTCTCAGTTAAATAATACTAATAACCAGCATCAACAACCATGCTGAATTCTTCTATAATAACAAGACACATAAGCAGGAAACAATTAAATTAACTTTGGAACATTAGATTTTGCGAGTAACTACTAAAAATCCTTACATGGTTCCCACTTCCACTGAACGCATTCATCAGCCTGAGAGGCATGGCTATCTAACTGAACTTGAATAGGGATTGATTTTACTAGGAACGACATATCGGATTTTGTTTTTTCCACAGCACGACAAAGGTGTTCGGCTCTGCCATGGTTAAGGTAAAAATCAGTAGTGGTAAAAACACCGTCGGCTTCAGTTCCATCGTTTGATGATTTAGCAGGATCTCCCAGATTCCATCTGCAGTTTTGTATAGGGTCAAAAAAAGGAAGACAAGGCCAATCACATGGGCAGTTCTTGGCAGTTTCCTTCAGTGGACCATCGAGCCGACCTGTATTAGTGTTTCTTATAACGTAACCACAACGTTCATTTTCGATTCTTACTGTACTAAAAAACCCACAATCTTCCAATAATGGAGGTTGAGGTTTGCCTCCTATAATAAATATAAAAATAATTATAAATTTAGTTTATTATTCCAATTAAATTAGCATTCAGATACACAAACTTTGAAATTTATGTTATTTGAAGAGTGTCATAAATTATAGCCGGTTTTTTAATAGCATTATCCTAATAATGGTTTAACAGGATAAATTACCGCACAGAGACCAACGCCATTTATAGCACCCAGGAAAGAATCGCGGTGCAACAAGACTAAAACTGTGTTTGAGTCTCGTACTAGGGTTTTTCAACGCAGCCCATAAGAATGAATGACTACTGCGTATCTTTGAGTGTCTCACGGATTGGCATAATTCTCGAGCAACAATCTCCGGGATATCTGGAATGTCATAGGATTTTAGGGATCTTAGATCCAGTGGACCAGTCGGTATATTTTTCTGTTTCTTTTTATTCTCTAATTTTTCTGAGGAAGTTACGTCTCCGAAAGGATTTTTCGTGACACTTCCTTCATATATATTATTACGACCTGCAAAGAAGCGTTTGTTTATAACTGGTGAGTTTAGCAAGTGATTGTGAGTGAGAAATACAACCAATTTAATAATGAATACATTTTTTACTTAATCTCGTAAGAATATTCAATGGGTAAGCTCTTTTAATTCAACAAATTATTTGAAGTAATAAATAATTTAATTAGATAAATGTTAAATTACCGACCCTGACACACAGGCTCAGAAAAGCTAGTAATTTAAGATTCTATACCGTTGAGTACCGCACTCGTTTTTAGCGTGGGATTTGTAGCTCACTGCTCAATGAAAATTTAAACAATTTAGGAAAACTAACATTATGGGACCGTCCATAAATGATGTCATTGGTAGGGTCAGTGGGTATTCATGACATGCCAATGTTAAAATAGCCATGTAAGCAATGCAATGTTGAAGCGATGACATAGAGGTGGATCCAAAAAGAGTGACACTTTAGATGACATCATTTACGGACCATCCCATTAACACTGTACCACTTGTAGGATTTTTCTCGGCAGCGTTCACCTTTTTGCCACCGTCCGCGTCCCCGCCAAGTTTAGTAGACTCCGTTTCTGGTTCAACAAGGTCATTTGTGTCAACCTTCGCCACTTCTTCTCCAGTGTCTACTACACCCCTGCCCCTGGTTTCCAGCGGAGTGGGTTCAGTGTCTTGTGATTTTAATTTCTGTGTTTTTAAAATACGTGACCCTTGTACGGAACTGTTCCCATGTGGAACGTGCACGTTCGAATTTTCACTTTCAACTTCCCTCGTGTGCTCAGCAGTTGCTTGACTTTCTAGATTTTTCGGATTCTCACTCAATTACAATCATCTGGTTCGTATATGAAACTATACAACTAGCAGTAGTTTGTGCAAAATGATAGCTTAAAAATAATATAATTCATTATATATGTTTCCCAGCATGTAAGCCGCCCTTTTTGAAATTCTGAAATAATTTCAAATTTCATGGCTTTTCTTTTCGATATTTTTAAACTCAACTGAAAGTGAGTTTTTATTTCAAGTGATTAATATATGAAAATGAATTACAAAACCTAGGTAAGATTAAGGATACAACATATAACTCACCCACTTGAAGTATAAATAATACAAGAACAAAAGCGTAAAAGTGTTTAAATATTTTCAGTTTTAGTTTCATCACAGACAGTATTATTATTGTAGACGTGTTAGATGTGATATCCTATGCTCTATGATAAAGTGTAGAAAGAGACTTTGACACTTTTGCTTGAAATTACTCAAAATTTAAAAAGTAAAATTAATGAATTGGTTATTTTTTGAGTGCTTGAAGTATTAGCTGCTCCATTTTATCAAACTACCTATGTTATGTAATAACAGAATACAGTGATATACGTATTTATTTCCCAATGCGTAAGAAGTTTATTCCATCGCTCTCCTGTCCTACACGGCAATCTAATAAACGAATGAGATTTCCACAGGACAAAAAACCGGAAAAACTGGCAATGAACTTTCCTTTTTAATCAGGCCAAAAGTTCCATGCTATTCTTGTACACATAGCTAAATATACAACATTCTTCAAACCAAGAGAACATAGCCCACTTTCCCTTTCAATCAGCCACCGCAGTTAGCAGTGTTATTATTGACAAAAATAGCCTTGTGCTATGCTGTAAGTATTGTAAAACACCCATTCAATATTGTTCTCGTTCTACATTTAATAATGACTTCAAAATTTCAGTGAACTCAAATGTAAACAAAGGAACAGTGCATCTATCAATGATTATCGTTTTTAATTGGAGCTTTTACTGATTCAACGTGAAGAGTTTTTTTTGGCATAACTGGTCAAGACCATCAAAGCAAATTTTACAGGAACAACGAGTAATGAATAAATGGTGACAGGAGTATTTTTTAAACTCATTTTTCTGCTGCTGGTACTGTAACTGTAACTGACGAAGCGTTATTATTACAAGCAGTTTCATAAATCTAGACTGACTCTTGAATTTTTTAGAAAGTTTAGAATTTGTGAACTTTTTCCGTTTTGTCTCAAAATCAATAACTTAAAATGGAGTCAAAAGTCTGTGAGATGAAATTTTAATCGTTTGAGTGAAACCAAACTTTTTTAACTTTTCAACTGTTTCTTGCATAAAATAATTTAAGCACTTTGAAACTTTGAATGTCTTCTACAAACTACGAAAACACTCAAAAACCAAATTTGAATCAGAAATGCATGTTTTAAAGTGGACTTTTCCCATTTTGCCAAAAGCGTTTAATGGACTTGTCCCTTTTCATCTAAAAACGAAATTTTGGCTATTTTAAAAAATTCCTTTGGTTATAATTTCGACATGTACCATGCAACGCAGTAACATTATCTAGTTGAATAGCTCACGTAACGCAAATAATCTCATTTTTGAAAACAAGCGGACTTGACCCGTTTTGCGCAACAACTCTTCATTTGAAACAATTACCTATACACATGATAGTGCTCCTTAATTATGTGTTAATTGCGCATGTGAACTATGAACGTACAACAGTTGGTGAGTAATGAATAATTGAGATACACGTTTAGATGTTTATTTGAAATCAACAGGAACAGGAATAATAATAATTACTAGAATAATTATTACTAATAATATTGAAATGTAATGACAATAAGCAAAATAATTAATCCTTCAAATGGGTTTCATTATCTAATTGTTGAAATAATACCTTTCATTTTATTGTACTTGATTGTCATGTGTAATATTCTAACTGTTTCGTACTAGTAGTAAATTGTAGTAGTAGGAGTAGGAGTATTAGTAGTAGTAGTAGTAGTTATTATTATTAATAATTAAAACTCATCTGAATATAATATATTGTAAGTAGTAGTGTGTGACTACGAAATTAATGAATCAATCCAATCTCTGTATTGAGGTACTTTTGTAAAAACCGTGTAAAAGTGTTCGTTACATCCACCACCTCGTCTTGAAACACCCGCACTTACCACGCCCTTCACAAACCATTTACCCCTCTCTATGGGGTGCTCAAAGACTAGTCCCCCTCCGCTGTCCCCGTCACAAGCCGTCGTTCCTTAATGAAATAAAAGATGTGGGTTAGGCGACATTTTTTCCGTAGGCACATAAATATTAATAGGGTCAGTCAAATGGAGAATGTTCCTTTAAACTCGTTGCAAAATTCTGTCTTACCATTTGTGTAGCCTGCACAGAAAGTTGTTGTACGGACCAACAAAGCTAACGTTGGATGCGCTCGTTTACAAGTTTGAATGTCCACCACAGGCAAATCAGCTTCTTGTAAATCTTCTGGAAATTCTCTCCCATCAGATCGACCCCAACCAGCCAGCTATATAGGAAATATGAATATTAAAAGTTGAATGGAAACACCTCATGTCTTTAATGTTCGTCCAGTTATATTACATTAAATCAAAACTGTGAAAATCTTACAATGCCTCTGTTGACATCATCGAAACCTGGTTGAACGTCATCGTTTTTATGTGGAAGACAAATGGGTCGGACTCCCTCCGTGATGTCCACGTCCTATATGGAATTTAGAAATCTTTTTAGTTTTTCAGTTGAATGAAGGTATAAAGTTGTGTAATATCCCCTTGTTTCTACCTATTTCGTGTAATAGCGCACGGGTCTGAGAGGTCGAAATTTGAATAGTACACGGGGTGTACTGTTACAGGAAATACTGTCAGTTACCACTTTTTTGAAATGCTCACCAAAATAAGACATGTGATACATCATTTTGAATCTCTTACATATTAAAAATACGAAATTCCTCCGAAATTAAAAAAAAATTATCTAGTATGAAAAAAGTGGGTTTTTGGACTTTTTTCAAAAAGTTTGGAATCTTCATCGTACACGTATAATTAGCCTCTTATCGTTGTGACCATTCGAATGGTGTATAACATGTCAAAAGGGAGTGATTTAAGAAATTTAGGTTTCGCGGGAAATTCAAATTTTCCAATTTTTTAAAAAGTCGGCAAAGCCAAAGCGCAAACCCCACGGCTGTGATCACATGACGGCTAACCTTATTGTTATGGCTGCAAGCCGTTTTTTTATGATTTATGCCTTATGTATATGTATTGCGTGATACTCTATATGAAACTTGTATTGTGTACAATTTTTAAATTCAGTGATAAAAAGCTTACTTCGTCCAACCACATGATAGCAATGTCAGCTTCATAATTAATATGGTTGTAGTACTCGTTGACACTGATGTCGACGACTCTTCGTCTCTGAGCAAAACTATCACTGTCATCATTGTTATCGAATGTGCGGTGATATTTTCCCGGAATAGCAATGACAGGGTCTTCCCTCTTCTTGGTTGTTCGTTTGATGGTAGCACAATGAGCGGCCGTGAGGACAGCCCTGCGAGAGATGAGGGTTCCTCCGCAGAACTGAACGTACTTGCCGGAATTCGGTGGGTCTTCATTGTACAGTGCCACGTGCCAGGGCCAACGATTCGGAACTGAGGTCTGCCCTCCGACAATAAATCCAACGGGTTTAAACCCCTCAATACCACATTTGAGATTGCAGCGCCAGTTGTTATTCTTCTTCGTCCAGACCCCGTCCGCACCGCAGGTTCTCTTCGTGTTGACAGGTCCGGTCTTGGGTGAGCCGTAGTATTTAGAACAGCTGGAATGGAACAGGAATAAAATATAAATTATATGACATTAAGTCTGTACATAAATTGCTACAGCATTAAATTGCACTAAATTAGGATAATACTATTGACAAAACACGCTTTACCGATAGGTCGCCTCAGTGCTAATTGGAGATCTTCGATTATGACAGTTAAATGTCTTGGCCCATCTAGCAATGTAGCATTCGATCTCTACCCCTGCCTCCTTTTCTAATGGTGGACAGCCCTTTAATTTACTGCTTGGATTTGAGTGCGAATTGGGATTAATGCGGTTCGACGTAAGGACCGGGGCTTCAGTAGTGATTGGCGATGGGGATGGTGGGGGTGGCGGTGGGGGTGGCGGTGACCAGACTGGAGGAAGTGGTTGTGGTGGGGGAGGAGGTGGCTGATAAGGAGCACGAGTTGGGATAATTTTTGGTTTGGAAGTAGTAATTTCTATAGGCGCATGTGTTGGGAGCGATTGTTGTGAGTTGAAAGTGCCCTTAACTGGTTGGACAGGGTAGAGAGCTATTGGGGGTCCTGGCTGTTGTTGCTGCTGTTGTTGTTGTTGTACTGGGAGTTGAAATTTCGGGTATTGGAAATTACCCGGGAAAATCACAGTTTTGTTAGGGGGTAACTTGGTTGTCATTGGTGGACGGGGACGCCTTCCTGGTCTGTATAAATCAAGCAATTTTTATGATGAATTATATTCTCTTTTTTAAAACGTCACATTGCCATCAACTTTATGAAACGTGTAATTAATTAATTAAGTAGGTACTATTTTAGGTTTTCAACTTACTTCGCAGAACACAGATCTATAGCTTCGTCATTACCTCCTGTTAAGTTGGTGAAAAGGAATTTTTAATTACATGTGATTACTTCCAACAATCATTTGATTTTAGATTCGATAAAAAATTCGCATACATTAATGGTAACTAATATTTGGTAGATTAATTTTGCTTAATTTACCCCAGCAGTCAGGAACACCATCACATTTTTTGCTGATAGGGATACATCCACCCAGTCGACATTTCAATTCCTTGATGCTAAATTTTAAAAAGGATAGAAAAACAATTTAAAACATTTATGACGGATTACTATTAGAACCTTATAATTTCTAAATTCCTTCTTTTTTTATGCATATAAAATTCCTAACAATCAATCAATAATAAATTGACTCCTTGATCTGTGAGCAATTACTTGCACTCTGTCTGCAAAGTACTCCGTGTACAATCCCACTGGTTATTTCCCTTTTCATCCTCTCCGTTCCGACAGTCCTCCACACCATTACACAATTTCTCAGTGGACAGACAACCAGAGCCATCCTCACATCTGAATTCGTTATGTTTACATGCGCTCTGAAGTTGAGCACTTGCACCTTGGGGAAAAAATAGTATGTTTGAAATTTATTTAAAAAAAAAAATTTTGTATTCTGCGCGATGTCAAATAATAGTAAAAATATTTAATTCCGTCATTCTATTGTACTACTCTGGGTGAACTTGAAAGCTATGTACAAAGCCCGTGTAATAAGCCCATGCGAGTCACAAACCCGTTTGTTTGTACACAACGTCATTCATATAGTCAACTCAATAATAATAACAAATATATTTAAAAGATATGTCCGACTTACTTGGTAGCGGAAATAAATAAATGAATATGAGTATTCCTAGTAGAAATCCTATGATTGATGATTCCATATCACATATCACGAAAAATGCGAATAGTTATATAAGAGTAAGAGTTTGTCGCATCAAGTCCGTTTTTTATTTCGTTCAAAAACAAACAAACAAACAAACAAACGAACGAATGAAAAAAAATCAAAACAAAAACAAATTGTTAACAAACAGTGGACAGAATAAGGAGCTCCAATAATATTTCCGTGTCACAATCACAACGTGGATTTTCCAATTTAGCTTTAATCTCCGGCATATTTCACCTCGGGAATCCAAGAGTCTATTGTACCCACAACATTAGACTCAGTCAGTTTTAAGTTTAATTAAAATAAATTGGGAAATTTATCCGTATTTAAAACATATATATTTATCCTTTTAGTTATTTTTTTAAAATTTGAGTGGAACTGGAACTTTTTATATTGGAAGGGTTTTTTTTCTTCTAATAATAATTTCACTTTAAAGAAAGGATTTTTTTGAAACTCATGGATGACATGTTTCTCGGTAGGCCTATCCACAGTCACTGACTAATTAGACAGACGAGAGATATGTAAGGGAGCAACATACACAGTGCACAATAAGGAAGACCTACTATAGTGTAGGGCTAAGCTTCCTTGTGTATTGGATCGTGTGCTCGTATATCTGGCACTGGCACTGGCACTGGTTCTGGCTCAACTGGCTCCTGCAACTACTTCACCTCTCAAACTGCAGTATAATTCGCAAAAAATAATAATAATCCAAAATATATAATTCAAATCCCCCAAAATAAATCCC